>JAVIWC010003868.1:0-485575 GCA_031894815.1 Creontiades dilutus
CAGTAACCTAGTGATGAAGTAATGTGGATACTGGAGCGAACACCTAAAAGGCTTTGTAGCGGATACACGGGTTGAAGCATTTTGATACGCATGAAACGCTGCAAATTCTTACACTGGGGTTTATTATTCAATTGGCTTGCGTTCATGATTTTAATTTCTACTAAGCTTTGGAGTGTGCGTGTTTGCACAGGTGATAGAGCGATTATTGAATTTCAGAAGATATGCATAGAGCACGTAAATCTGTTCTCAACCAAAATACCTATTTGGATTGATCAGTTGATCATATTTGTGTGCCTCCTGAAATTCAATAATTCCTCTACCACCTGTGAAACACGCACACTCCGAACCTTAGTAGAAATTCAAATCATGAACGCAAGCCAATTGAATAATAAACCCCAGTGAAAGAATTCGCAGCGCTTTTCTACTATGTTCATTATTTGATAAGCATAGCGGAAAACGTTCTTCCAAGAATTCACTTCAACTTATTGAAATCAACCTCAACAGCCGGTCATTTTATACATAGGTAATATACCGGTGGTAACGTAAGCCTAACATTCAATCACTAACTGCGAATCGTTGAATATTCATTTACTCGGGCATTTTCATTATTAAGTAAGAGTAATGGGAACCCGAATATATCAAAAGTACTCATCGATAACGATCAACGTAACGGGTTACCAAGCAGTACGTATATATTTGCACAACATTCACGGCAGAGCATCAACACAAAATAATTATACTGTCGGATTTCCGCGTAATGTTAAGCAGTATCACCAACTGCCAGTCTCCTAAATGATGTTTCCGGATTTACCAACTCGTTGTTCGTATTCCGATCTACTTGAATTCCTCTCATTAAAATGCTTCTGTAACGAGGAGCGGGGGAAAGGTCTGCTCCGGTTCATTTGAACGATATCGTCTGATTTGAACGACGACTTTTGATGAATGACTTCCCTGCGCTTTGTAATTTTCTGTCCCTCCCGTTTGATATTAAAACGAATTCCCTCGAGCATTTTACCAAACACACCCAGAGCTCCCACATGAAGTTTAGCTTGCAGTCAAATTGAAACCAGGTTCCCGTCACAACCACACACGAATATGCTCATACACACTCACTATGTGCTGCGTCATGTTCGTTCTGGCGTACGGCGTACAGCGGACGGACGGAAAAATTGTTATTTCAGATTCGCATTCTACACCCTTTGAAACGTAAACCATGAAATTTTCAGGGGGGGTTAGAATTTTTCTATCAAGAGCGATTACAATGGTTTATTTGTTGAATAATAAACCAAAACGTGGTTTTCTGAAGAAAAAAACCTTTAAAAATTATATTTGGAGAACGGGTTGAGAGAGAAAACTGCGGTTTGCGGTGTTTTACTACATTTCGAATGCAGATTAACAGAAAAAAGTTTTCGTCACCTATCTGTTTCCAGCCTGTATAGAATTCAACTAAACATATAGATTTCAACGAAACAACTATTTGGACAATAAACTTGGGATCACAAATAATGTACATAGTTTTTTTACTTCAGTTTATTTTTGAGTTTTCAATTTTTAACACCTGTTGACAACGAGTCAGTCAGTCAGTGTGTGTGAAAGTACCGAACAAGAAAAAAAGTTAAAAAAATATAATTTGAAATTTAAAACCAGAAATTCTTGAAATAATTATTTGGAGTCAGATAGAGACAACACCCCCCAATATATGGTGACCCCGACGTGATCAGCATTTGTGAAAAAGAAGAAATAGACATTTTAAAGTGATGGCTGATGGAGATAGAGTCGAACTTCCTGCAGAACTCGGTAATTTCAACATGAATATCGAATCACACGAAATCAACAAGGTAAGCATTAAAATTCCTCCATTTTGGATTGATCGTCCAGAAATTTGGTTTCGACAAGTTGAGGCGCAATTTCGACTTAACCGAATTACACAAGAATCTACGAAATTCGAATATTTGATTTCACAACTCGAACCGAAATATTTGGAAAACATATGGGACATCATAGACACACAATTACCTAATCAGTACACACTAACCAAAAATCGTCTTTTAAGTATTTACAAGGAAAGTGACGACAAACAAATTAAAAGATTATTCAGCAACCTAGAACTAGGTGATTCAAAACCGAGCCAGTTGCTTCTGAAAATGAAAGCTCTTGCAGGTGGGCCTAATAACATTTCGGATAAAGTTTTGCGAACCTTGTGGTTAGATAAAATTCCAGACTCAATTAAAAATATATTGATAATAAGTGACGAAGATCTGGATAAACAAGCATTAATGGCAGACCGAATTTTAGAAATGGCACCATCCAATAATGTTTATAGCGTTTCGAAAGCCGTACATGTGCCTGATCCACCCAAAAATAATGATAGAGGATATGACGAACTGCTAGGCTTAATCAAAGATTTGCAGATTGAAATAGCTTCGCTTCGTGAATCCCGTTCACGTTCTCGAGATCGAAGTGATCACCGCGCAAGAAGCAGGACGAGAAGTCGCAGCAGAAGCAAATTCAATCCTGATGGTAAATATTGCTATTTCCACTTTTTATTTGGTAAAAGATGCTTACCTAGCAAATGTAAAGCACCTTGTTCATGGAAAAATAAGAATTCGGAAAACTCGAACTCGCAGCGGAACTAGCGGCCGATTCCGTTGCAGAAATTCAAGATTGCCGCAAATCTCGATTATTTGTCCAAGACAAAAAAACAGGATTGCGTTTTCTAGTGGATAGTGGTGCTGAAGTATCCATCATACCGTATCATGGAAAAAATCAACAACAAGCCTCAGAATACAAGCTGTATGCAGCTAACGGTACCGAAATTCCAACTTTTGGCATAAAAACACTCATTTTGACGTTTGGACTGCGTAGAAATTTTCAATGGCCATTCATTGTTGCAAAAGTCAATAAAGGAATTTTAGGGGCTGATTTCCTCAAACATTTCGATTTATTAATTGACTTGAAAAACAAAAGATTGATAGATGGCCGAACAAAGTTAAGTACAGAAGGCAGCATAACTGAAATTTCTGAATTGGACATGATATCAACAGTAACAAAACAAATGAAATTTGGCGACATATTAGCGGAATTTCCAGAATTAAGCATACCTACTTTATTGCCCACTAGTCCAAAACACAACACTAAACATTACATAACCACAGAAGGTCCTCCTGTTTATTGTAGACCTAGATCATTAGATACGAGAAAAATGAAAGCAGCTAAGGAAGAATTCCAATTCATGCTCGACCATGGAATAATTCGTCCTTCAAAATCTGAATGGGCTAGTGCTCTACATATAGTATCTAAAAAAGATGGCAGTATGCGTCCTTGTGGAGACTATCGTAGATTGAATGCTCAAACAATACCTGATCGATATCCAATACCAAGAATAGAAGATTTCCATCATATGCTAAGAGGAAAAACGATATTTTCGAAAATTGATTTATTTAAAGCATATTTCCAGATACCAATGGCAGAAGAAGATAAGCCCAAGACAGCGATAACGACGCCATTTGGGTTATTCGAATTTAATGTTATGCCATTTGGACTCAGAAATGCACCAAGTACATTCCAAAGATTCATCAATGAAGTTCTAGCAGGTATTGATTTTGTATTTCCATTTTTGGATGATATTTTGGTAGCATCCAGTAGTGAAGAGGAACACAGAAAACACCTACGTATAGTTTTCAACAGACTGAATAAATATGGTCTCAGAATAAATGTTTCAAAGTCAGTGTTTGGAGAAAAAGAAATGGATTTTCTAGGTTATTTTATAACTTCAGAAGGTTCAAAGCCAATTCCTAACAAAGTTCAAGCCATAAAAGATTACAAACTTCCCAACACTATACATGAACTCAGGACATTTTTAGGAATGATCAACTTTTACAGAAAATTCTTAAAACATGCATCCGAGACACAAGCACCATTACACGAATTTCTCAAAGGATCAAAAAAGAATGACCGTAGAAAAGTACCCTGGACAAATGAAACAATCGCATCGTTTGAAAAATGTAAAGAGGATTTATGCAATGCTGCAATGTTGGCATATCCAAATCCTGATTCACCCATAGCACTAGTGGTAGATGCTAGTGACTATGCTGCAGGTAGCGTAGTTCAGCAATGGGAAGATGATTGTTGGAAACCTTTGGCATTCTATTCAAAAAAATTCAATGAAGCACAACGTGTATACAGCACATACGATCGAGAACTCACATCCATTTATTTATCAGTCAAACATTTTAAACACTTACTAGAAGGGAGACAATTTCGAATATATACAGATCACAAACCATTAATATTTGCCTTCAAACAGAAATCTGAAAAAGCTTCTCCACGACAACAGCGCCAATTGCAATACATATCACAATTTACAACAGACATTTGCCACATAAGCGGAAAAGACAACATAGTAGCTGACACCTTATCACGAATCAATGAAATCAACATAATTGATTTTGATCAAGTGGCAGACGCTCAAAAGCAGGACAATGAGCTTAAAACATTGATAGAAGGGGATACCTCCCTGGAAATAAAGAGCCACAAACTAGAAGGCGGTAAAGAGCTTTGGTGTGACGTGTCAAACAACTGCATCCGGCCAATCATTCCACAAATATTTCGTCGAAAAATTTTTGATCAAATTCATAATATGTCTCATCCAGGAATAAAATCAACACTACGGTTGATGAGTGATCGATTCGTTTGGCCAGGAATAAATAAAGATGTGAAAGAATGGACTAGAGCATGCATCCCTTGTCAAAAAAGCAAAATTACCCGTCATTCCAAATCTCCGATTCAAAATTTCGATAAACCTGATGAAAGATTCGCCGTAGTCCATGTGGACATAGTAGGACCTTTACCACCATCAGAAGGAAAGACATACTGTTTGACGTGCATTGACCGATTTTCGAACTGGATGGAAGTCATTCCCATGTCAAACATAACAGCGGAGACAGTTGCAAAAAAATTTCACAAACATTGGATTTCTCGTTTTGGTGTTCCATCGGTCGTTATCACGGACCAAGGACGCCAATTCGAATCAGCTCTATTCAAACATCTTGGTGAAATTTGCGGAATAAAATTACAACGAACAACACCTTACCATCCCCAGTCAAACGGCAAAATTGAACGGCTACACAGAACACTGAAGACAGCATGGAAAGCTCACAACAACATAAACTGGACAAAGACACTACCAACAATTCTTTTGGGACTTAGATCAGCACTACAAGAAGACACAAAAGCCACAATCGCTCAAATGGTCTACGGGAAAGGATTGAAATTGCCGGGACAGCTTCTGGGAGAAAAATATGGTCGTCAAGATCCGGAAAACTTTGTTGCCCAGCTTCAGGCCACTATGAATTCCCTGAAACCCGTTCCAGTGGATCATAAATCCAAGCGCAACATATTCGTGCATAAAGATCTGGCCTCTTGTACGCATGTGTTTTTAAGAATCGATAGAGTGAAAAAAGCTCTCGAGCCAGCATATGAAGGTCCTTATGAGGTAATAGGCAGAGATGACAAAACCTTCCAGTTGATGATCAAAGGCAGCGAAAAACGAATATCGGTTGACCGGCTGAAACCTGCATACCTATTGATGAACGAAGAGGATCAGCAACATGTGAAAATAGCTAAGAAGATCGAGCAACCATATTCAAGCCATCAGAGAGAGAAAAAAAGAAGTGATGAAGATTCCCAAATCCAGCTTTGGAAGAAGAATCAGGTTTCCCAAACGGTTTCTAAGTTCCATCGCGACTTAGTCACTGGGAGGGGAATACTGTAGGCATCACAAGACTGCCCATTGTTGTACATAGATTTTTTACTACAGTTTATTTTTGAGTTTTCAATTTTTAACACCTGTTGACAACGAGTCAGTCAGTCAGTGTGTGTGAAAGTACCGAACAAAAAAAAAAGTTCAGAAAATATAATTTGAAATTTAAAACCAGAAATTCTTGAAATTATTATTTGGAGTTGGTCCGAAGACGCCCTAATTCTCAAGTCAGCTCTCTCACTTAATTTAAAGTGCCCTTTAAAGGTTGTCAAAGTTTTGTAAAATCCCTAAAAACCTCAAAAAAAAAGTCAAGGCGGCCTAAATTTGTACTCTCTTTGAAGAACACTCCACGAGGAATCAAATGAGCCCCTCCCCAGGTCCGTAGGTCAAACCATTCCCGATCTTTGGCCCGATTTATGGTGCCAACGTTCGAGTTATTTTGGTTTATTATTGTTATTGTGTTGATATCATTAACCTAGTGACGTAGTAATGTAGTAATGAGGATACTGGAGTGAACCCCTAAAAGGCTTTGTAGCCGATACACGAGTTGAAGCATTCTGATACTCATGAAACGCTGCAAATTCTTTCACTGGGGTTTATTATTCAATTGGCTTGCGTTCATGATTTGAATTTCTACTAAGCTTTGGAGTGTGCGTGTTTCACAGGTAATAGAGCGATTGTTGAATTCCAGGAGATATGCAAAGAGCACGTAAATCTGTTCTCAACCAAAATACCTATTTGGATTGTTCAGTTGATCATATTTGTGTGCCTCCTGAAATTCAATAATCACTCTATCACCTGTGAAACATGTACACTCCAAAGCTTAGTGGAAATTCAAATCATGAACCCAAGCCTATTGAATAATGAACCCCAGTGAAAGAATTTGCAGCGTTTTGACCACATAATCGGATTCAGCGTAAAATTTCCTTTACGACCAATGCTCATTCATAATCGTAGACGAACCCCTCAAGACCACCATTGCAGTTCAAACATTGAAAATAAAAATAAAAAATTCTAATTTCTGAATTACTTTTACTTTTACTTCCAAAAAACGTTCTGGAACTTGTCAAACCTCAGGAAAACTCGAAAATTTAGTCAGCTTTCCAATGGTATGGTCAACTTGGAGATTCCGCGTCGATCTCATGGAGAGATTCCAGTTTAAAGGCGAGAAAACGTTATCGTTATACGTTATAATTCATTCACCATCAAAATTGCCGTTAAATCTTCAAATTATTGAAGTACCAAACATGTAATATTGCAAAACACTATGCAATGGCCAAAGTTTTATCAGCATTTAAAATCATCATCTTGGACGAAAACACAATGGCACGTAAACGTGCAATTGGAAGCATTGAAAGATCTACGCAATGACTAGAGATGTTTCGGAGCCACGATGATTTTACTAACTGGAGATTTCCGCTGAAAATTGCCCGTAACACCAAGATCAATGCGCAGACGAAATAAACGCTTGGCTCAAATCATGGAATCTGTGGCGCTATGTTAAGAAACTTCAACTGACAACGAACATGAAAGTCGGATTGCTGAACGATACTGAAGATTTTGCAGAGCAATTTCTGACAATTGGTAATTGTCGACGAATTGAGAAGATTAGTATCAATTCCTCGGATTTTCTGTAACTTTGTCTCATCAAAAGACGAACTCATGAAGAAAATATTCCCTTAACAGCATTCATGACTACAAAAATAATAAGGTTGAGTGAGATATCCCCAGAAGTAACGAAAACATATTTGCAGCCAACAACTCTGGATAAAATAGATGAAAGTGTTTTAAAGGTTTTTGGCGATGCAGTACCAATGTGAGATGGCCCCGGCATTCTCCAAGATTTATAATCCTTGAAAACTTAAATGTCAAAATTTGAGAGAGGATTATAAAAAATGTTCGCTATAAGACTAAAAAGGCGTTTGATTGAAAATAATGAACCGAAATCGGCATATTGTATTTCGTAGATCGTATAATCAGGAGTGATGGAGAGAATTTCTTTTAAAAACAACCACTGAAGCCGACAAGGTATTTAGATCCGTCTAACGTTGCGAAATACGCAGGAAGCTCACGAACTCGTGTACAATGTTATTGCAGCCAGTTCACTGTTATGTACCTTGCGGTAGGTAAGGTACAGTTACCGAGTTATCGCGAGTGGGTAGATCGTATGTGTAGCCAACTAAAACAAGCTCCGGGGAGGAGTTGTGTTTTTCTTTCGATAAAATATCCTTAGCTAGGGATTGTATTTTCAGTCTAAATGCGTTGATTCACGGCTTGTGATAACACAGGTACAAGCTCTAATGTATGTATACCTATAAGGATATTAACAAACATTTTTAAATTACACAGCGCGCTTCCATTTTCAAATGTTTACGGCAGTGTTGAAAGCTTAGATATTGAACGATTCATGAATGAACATTTGCTGGGTCTCCATGTTTTTTGGGCATGGTTTATTCGCATTAGGGCATGCGTAGTACAAATGTTTCCTAAATTACAATCAATGCTTTACTATATCAAAATAATGACAAACTTGGTAATTTCGTAATGAAATAATATAACTAGCAAATTTTTTATTATTGATATAATAAACGATCATATAATTCACCGACTTTTACTAATAAAGAGTAGGTAAATCAAATCTACAGTCCGGTCTTATTTAAAAACATACAAATTTCATCCCATACTTCACAGTTTTCTATCTTATGTAACGTCTGACAGTTGAATGAAGTTTCTTTTATATTTTTATGGATTTTATTCAAAACGCTTTCTCTTGAATTTTAGTGTAGGGTACAAGTCATTATCAAATGTTCAAGATCACCAGTTGGGTGCCCACAGTCACAAGATTCGTCCTCCCTAAGTCTGCTTCGATGAAGGTACGTTGGACAGATTCCGTAGTTGGCTCTGAGTCTGCGTATAATTCTGATTTACCTTTTATGGTTGTTCAAGTTCTTGAACCACGGTATGAAATTAATTTTTGGATTTATATTGGTTTACTATTCAATAATACACCATTGTAATCGATCTTGAAAAAAAAAAGTTTAGACCCCCCTGAAAATTTCATGGTTTACGTTTCAAAGGGTGTAAAATCTGCAATAAACATTTTTCCGTCCATCCTCCGTACGCAAGATTTTTCCAAAACGGCTTGAGCAAAAAATCTGAAATTTTCAGGAAAAATCAATATTGGTCCGACAACGCCCCAATTCTTTAGCCAGCACTCTCACTTAATTTAAAGTGCCCTTTAAGGGTTGTCAAAGTTTTGTAAAATCCCTAAAATCTTCAAAAAAAATCAAGGCGGCCTAAATTTGGACTCTTTTTGAAGAACATTCCATGAGGTATCGAATAAGCCCTTCCCCAGGTTCTTAGCTCAAACCATTCCCGATGTATCGCCCGATTTATGGTGCCAACAATTGCATCCACATTCACTACATCACTAGGTTACTGCGATCAAAACAAAAACGCTGCAAATTCTTTCACTGGGGTTTTTTTATTATTCAATTGGCTTGCGTTCATGATTTGAATTTCTACTAAGCTTTGGAGTGTGCGTGTTTCACAGGTGATAGAGCGATTATATGGATTTCAGGAGATAAGCATGGAGCACTTAAATTAGTTCTCAACCAAAATACTTATTTGGATTGATCAGTTGATCATACTTGTGTGCCTCCTGAAATTCAACAATCGCTCCATCACCTGTGAAACACGCACACTCCAAAGCTTAGAAGAAATTCAAATCATGAACGCAAGCCAATTGGATAATAAACCCCAGTGAAAGAATTTGCAGCGTTTCATGTGTATCAGAATGCTTCAACCCGTGTATCGGCTACAAAGCCTTTTAGGAGTTCACTCCGGTATCCACATTACTACATCACTACGTTTCTGCAATGAAAACATAAACAATAAAAAATCAAAAAACGCAAATGTTGCCACCATAAATCGGGCCGTATATTGGGAATGGCATGACCTACGAACCTGGGGAACGGCTCATTCGATTCCTCATGGAAAGTTCTTCAAAAAGAGTCCAAATTTAGGCCGCTTCGAGTTTTTTTTTTATTTTTTAAGGGATTTTACAAAACTTTGACAACCCTTAAAGGGCACTTTAAATTAAGTGAGACTGCTGGCTCAAGAATTGGGGCGTCGTCGGACCAATATTGATTTTTCCTGAAAATTTCAGATAATTTCCTACAGCCGTTTGGGAGAAATCGTGCGTACAGCGTACGACGTACGGCGGGCGGACGGAAAATTTTTTATTGCAGATTAGGATTCTACACCCTTTGAAACGTAAACCATAAAATTTATTATTGAATAATAAACCAAAAAATCATAGCCAGACTGGATGCGTGTGCCTGTAATCTCGAGGCAGCTTCCAACCACGGATAAAACCAAATTTTCATTGATATTAAGACCGATAGCTAAGGATGTGAATTTTATTCAACTCAGCGAATTCTTCGTTATGAATAACAGTTTTCAGGACCCCAATCAGGCTCTGTATTCCCCATTATGAATCAAGGATGGAAAAGGACTCGAAATGAAAGTAGAGGACAACGAGAGATGGTAATTCTTTTCCATGGATTCGTTTGGACCCAAACGAGGCAAACTATGAAAATACTCGGTTCTGAATTAATGCCCGTATAAAATCATCCTGATTTTCTCCCTTACAGAGGCGGACAAACATCAGTTGATTGTTAATGACGTAACGAACGGAGCAAATTAAATTATGGCGATATTTAAACAGCTTTATGGTGGGCAGTGGAGGCATAATCGTATCCACTAAATCAAAATATGAGTTTTCATTGTAACAACCATTGCGTTTGACATATTTCATGAGGACCGTTCAATCGGATGGAAATACAAGGTTTTCTCTGGAAAAGTGTCCACGAATAAATATTCCGAATTTATAAGTGTCATCATTCAATCGAAATGTATAGAGTTGAGAGAACGAGCGGAAGTTGAAATAATTAAATTTAGGTCTTCAAATTTTGATTAAAATATAAATCGAAGAAATACAATTATATTATTTAAATTGGTAACAGCACTATGAAGTTCAAAAGGTCGGTAGATCAAACCATTCCCGATGTATGACATGATCTTCTGCTGCCAACATTTGCATCCACATTTACTACATCACTAGGTTACTGCGATCAAAACAAAAACAACGGCGTTTTTTTGATTTTGTTTTGATCGCAGTAACCTAGTGATGTAGTGAATGAGGATACTGGGATAGTGAGGACTACTAAAAGGGTTTATAGCCGATACACGGGTTGAAGCATTCTGATATGCAAGCCAAATGAATAAAATTGAATAATAAACCCCAGTTAAAGAATTTGCAGCTTTTTTTTAAATTGGCACGAATTGCTCAAAATGTCCCCCGCTCTCGCGGATGCAGAGGGATTTGAAAGCGGACAAGATTGATCTCCTTTGCATATTGGTAGTTGATATTTGTATTTTGGCGAGAAAAGCTCATTTTTGTCTCACGTTCCCTTCGTGGTTGTCCGTTTCGGCGTCGGTGAGCCGTTTGAGGAGCCGTCAGTGCTCTGTGCAATAATTTGCAGGGTTTTTCAATATGCGGATTGCAATTGGGGGTGACAGGGTGTATCTTTTCCCTTTAAACTGTGAAATCAATTGCTGGGAGTAAAGAGTTTCGTGCATCGATCATGCTACGTGTAACTTCGTGTTGCATTGAGAGCTATGTGGTTTTAGAATTACGTTGGAAACTATTACAAACTCCGAATGACAACTTCATGAAGCTGTCATTGAGCAAGAAGACGTTTCTTAGTTAGCTTTTAGTGGCAGACGAATCAAACCATTAAGAAACGAATAATTGCATTGCATTGAGGGTCAGGCTCTTCCTCGCCACAGTGTGGTAATTGCTCACTCACTTTCAGGCCACACATCGAGTCCATTAGAAGCAGGGCTATGCGAACGTTGGGTTTCATCAAGAGGAATTCTAGCGATTTTTCGTCTGTGGAGGCCTTTGTTGCGCTTTATGTTGCCCTCGTGGAATCTTGGAATACTGTACATCAGTTTGGTCACAGATTTATGGAAGTGGGGAGATTGAGGTGGAGCAGGTCCAGAGGAAGTTTCTACGTTTTGCCTCGTTCAAGTCTGGAGTTGCATGGGAGGATTTTCATGTGGGTGAGGCGCTGAGGTTATGTAACGTGAGGCCCCAAAATGAGCGTAGGCGAAGGTCAGATGCCTTGATTTTGCATGAAGTGGTCGGTGGTGTGGTGGACTGTCCCGAGCTTCTTTCCCGCATAAATTTCTCTGTTCCACCTCGCAACACAAGGTTCCAGCAGACCTTCCAAATCGCACCTGGTTCAACGAACTACCCGCTGCGGTCTCCTTTGAATCGTTGCCAGGATGAGTGGAACAATCTAGGAGTGAACATCTTTAACATTACGGAAACTAAATTGAAAAAAATTGTAGATGAGTGCTTTAGTCAGTGAGGTATTTTTTGTTATTATTTTCTTTATTTAATCATGTTTGTGAAGCCTGCGCGCAACCACCGAAATACTGAGTTCATACATTATTTTATTATATTGGGCTTATAAGCCCGTGTTATAAATAAATAATGAAAACCGTCGATTCCAACTACATAACGATAAGTGAGTTTCTTCGTTCTACGTAAATTGACGGCGAGCTCAATGATAAAAAATGATTACAAATCCCAAACACAATCGACCTTGAGTTGTCTTGTAAAAGCCGAATTGTAAAAATCACGGATTACAGGTGGTAGAGTGGCACTCGTGGAGCCCGCTTGTGAAGTACACAGATCTCACAGTTCACAGATACGAAGAATTATTTGTGTCTCGCTAAAAATCTTGACCTTTCACACTCGGTCCTAGCGTATCTTTTGAGGCACATTTCATTCTAATTGGAGAGAATCACATCCGTTCCGTAAAACCTTTCTAAACTCCCTAAATAAACCTCTTACTATTGCTAATAGTACAAAAGTCACCTTTGAATTGGTTCAATCCACAGATATTTAGCTTAATTATAACAATAATTGGAATAACATTGCAGAGGAAACTTCTTATGACTACTTTCTATGAGTAGGGTAAGGGGTCCAGTAGTTGGGCACTTGAGCCGCTTTTCCCCCCAATAAGCTCCCTAAGAACAGAAGCTTAACTAAAATCGCTCCAGTTTTCGTTTTCATGTGCACACCGATTCTATAGTAAAATAATGGCGAAAGAAATTGATTGATTGATGAAACAAGGAAATTTTAATTAAATTCGGAAGTCGTTGAATGATTTTTGCCCAGTAGTTGGACGCTCCTTTTTTTCACAATATAAAAACTAAATTCATTGGGAATTTCATGATATATCCTCAATTAAAATATTGGGCGTAGAATGTTACATTAAAAAACGCTGCAAATTCTTTCACTGAGGTTTATTATTCAATTTCATTCATTTGGCTTGCATTCATGATTTGAATTACTACTAAGCTTTGGAGTGTGCGTGTTCCACAGGTGATAGAGCGACTATTGATTTTCAGGAGGCACACAAATATGATCAACTGATCAATCCAAATAGGTATTATGGTTGAGAACCGATTCACGTGCTCTATGCATATCTCCTGAAATTCAATAATCGCTCTATCACCTGTGAAACACGCTCACCCCAAAGCTTAGTAGAAATTCAAATCATGAACGCAAGCCCATTGAATAATAAACCCCAGTGAAAGAATTTGCAGCGTTTCATGCATATCAGAATGCTTCAACCCGTGTATCGGCTACAAAGCCTCTTAGGAGTTCAGCCCAGTATCCACATTACTACGTCAGTACATCACTAGGTAACTGCTGTCAAAACAAAAACAATAATAAACCAAAATAACGCAAATGTTGGCACCATAAATCGGGAATGGTTTGAGTTACGGACCTGGGGAAGGGCTCATTCGATTTCTCATGGAAAGTTCTTCAAAAAAAGTCCAAATTTAGGCCGCCTTGTTTTTTGAGGTTTTTAGGGTTTTAACCCTTAAAGGGCACTTTAAATTACGTGAGACTGCTGGCTAAAGAATTGGGCCGTCGTCGGACCAATATTGATTTTTCCTGAAAATTTCAGATTTTTTGCTCCAGCTGTTTGGGAGAAATCGTGCGTACGGCGGACGGGCGGTAAATTTGTTTATTGCAAATTTGGATTCTACACCCTTTGAAACGTGAACCATAAAATTTTCAGGGGGGGTTGAAATTTTTTTTTCAAGAGCAATTACATTGGTTATTATTGAATAATAAACCAAAATTGATCAATCACTCATTACTTGTGAAATACAACTTTCATTAAAATTTCCAGTTCAAAATGTAGATGAAATGTGTGTTAAATGTTGGTGTACAAAACAAGGCTCCTTTGAGCAACTTGTAAAACTAATTAAGACTAATCAGTAGGTGTGTATCTAGCACAGGGGTTCCCAACTAAATTTCTCCAAGGACCCCTTCATCAAGGTACTACAATGACGAGGACCCCCACTATTTCTTAAGCCTAAAATTACCTGAAAAGAGTCAAAATATGTGAAAAAATGAATCAAACGAATGCTATACATACAACTCACGATTTATTTGTGAAAATACAGAGTACCTACGAGTACATAATTAGTTTTCATTTTCACTCCTCAATTAATGAGATACATTCAATTTAATCCTTCCCATCTAGTTCCAGTGCCAGCACTAGAGTGTGCTACGTGAATATATTAATTTTTTATATCTTGCCGACCCCTCAGCCATACCTCGCGGACCCCCATTTAGGAACCGCTGATTTAGCACATCCCCAACCCCTGTTATTATGTGAAACATAATTATGTTAAACTAAAAATTGAAGGCAGCCAGGTTTTAAATTTAAAAACCAGGTTCAGAATCTCTTAATTTGGAGCGTTGTATCTGTTTATTCATGTAGAGACGTTTCGTCCCGCAGCGGGGACTTCCTCAGTCTTCCGTTGAACTCTTTGAGGATTGCTCTTGCGTCCCTGCCTAGCTCCATGGCAGTGGTGTTAATAGTGGGTGTGGGTAGTGGAGTGACCACATTCATTCAGAATCTCTTAATTTGGAGCGTTGTATCTGTTTATTCATGTAGAGACGTTTCGTTTAACACTACTGCCATGGAGCTAGGCAGGGACGCAAGAGCAATCCTCAAAGAGATCAACGGAAGACTGAGGAAGTCCCCGCTGCGGGACGAAACGTCTCTACATGAATAAACAGATACAACGCTCCAAATTAAGAGATTCTGAATGAATGTGGTCACTCCACTACCCACACCCACTATTAACACTACTGCCATGGAGCTAGGCAGGGACGCAAGAGCAATCCTCAAAGAGATCAACGGAAGACTGAGGAAGTCCCCGCTGCGGGACGAAACGTCTCTACATGAATAAACAGATACAACGCTCCAAATTAAGAGATTCTGAATGAATGTGGTCACTCCACTACCCACACCCACTATAAAAACCAGGTTTTTCTGGTTCACGACTAGGAAAAAAAGGAATTATCAAAGTCAGCCACACTTTAAGGCGATAGGAGTCCTATGCGTGAATGTATCCATAGCACAACTGTGTGGTGTCTCCACCCAGGTCTTGCTCCGCACGAGCCTCTAGCATCTTTTCCAGACACAACTTCATGATATTGGCCTTCACATTACAAACCAGGCGTCGGCGGTTGTGACACATCTGCATACTTTGAACGAACGGATTGAGGGATCGTAAAAATCAGCAATCGGCATCTCAAACTATTCAAGAAGAATTGACAGCGGTTTCGATTAGATGGGACATTTCACCAATTGAGGTCTGCCGAAACTCATTCGAGTTCTCGTTCTCACTGAGCTAGTTTTAGTCCTTTGGCATGGAGCATACAGCAAGATTTGGAGGATATGGCCCGAGCTGAAACTTACACGATCCGAGCCATTTCCAGCCATTTACCAGTTTGGTAAATCACAATCAAAACAATATCAGGTAGACTATTAAATGATTTTGAAAAGCAAGAGTAAAGAAGGAAGAATACGAAGGAAGGGCACAAAATCTTGAGAATTTTGAATTATTTGTGACTCCCGCATTTCAATAGGTAATTTATGGTTCTTGGGATCGAAACGTTTTGTTTTTTATGATTCACAACTTAAGGTGCTCATACATAAAATAAATGGTTTGAAAATTAAAGGTGAAAACATTATAATTGTGCTATTTTATGAATGTTATATAAATAATAAAATGAGACCTCAAGGCCTTGGGCCCCCGGACTTGACGGTGAATAAGACCAACTTAACGGTCGGGATGAAGATCTAATTTTTTCTACAACTCCAAAGTTATTTTGAACTCGAGAATTTGTTAACAAACATTTTAAACTAGTGATGAGAATGTTTTGTTGTATATTTCTTCCTGACGGTCTGATCACACATCCGAATAATTAGCGATATCATCACATTACTTGCTCTTCTTGAAGAACAGCAAGTTGGGGAACACACAAAACACGGAAATTTTTGACACAGATGTCACAGGGCCTTTCCGATTTCGCCTGTGATATGGATGTTCCACACTCGAAGCATAGGCCTTATTAACCTCAGTTAATAAGTCACTAAGGGTTCCTCAAGGTGGGCTGTTATCAGCATCTTCAACAGAGGCTTGTTTCGACACGCAATTCAAACCTTCTTCTTACTCAGATATTTTGCAGAGATATTTGCTATGTATTCATATAAAATGCATATATTGAAATATATTATATCTTGGCTTCCACGAATAAAAACTTCCGATTCTGTAGGGTGAGTCTGGTTTCGAACCAATCCATCTTCCTCGCAGCACAATAAGCTAATTGGGCTACAAATAATTGTAGTTAATTATTAATCCTTCAATCTTAACTTTCAACTACTACCCCTGATGGCGAATGTGAGCCTTTTCACCACTACATTTCTCCCTCTCCTCTCGACTACACCATCAACGTTAGGTAAATCCCAAAACGAATGCCTGGTACCATTGAAATGAGATCTTCGGTTCTAAGATCGTGCGTTCTGTGGTTGACCATATGGTTGATACGATTCACCAACATCTTAAGGAACCCAGCACAGAAGTTGAGATTCCCTTTGGAATTAAGTTGCCACACAGGTAATTCCCTTTACCCCGAACGAATGACTTACTTGTCAGGAAACTGTAGGTGATGATCCAGTGGGAAACGAACCCAATGACGAGGGTGTTGCGTTTCACCGTGTGAACGGTTAAGGAGCAGTTGATGAGAGACGGCGGGTCTCCGGTTTCCACATCCTCCAGATCGTCAGACTCGAGACCGAGATTTTCGTGACCTGAGTCGTTTTGCACGTCCGGGTGTTCCGTCGAGTCACGAACGGAATCTATTTCAACGGATTCAAAAGGAACAAAATAAAATGAAATTCTTGAAAAAAAAAGGATGGAAAACAAAATAAAAGCTTTACAGCACGCTCGCTTCACCAGTTGATGGTTACTTGTTAGCATTGCTCAGAAAACGAAAAGGATGAATGAGGAAGAGTGGATTGAACCTTCGTACAACCAAGGAATCCAGATCTAAGCAGGGTACTTAGTGTCATTGCCAATTACCAGAGATCGATTGTACAACTAATTTGCAACAGAAGTTGCATTTTTATGTCGCATAGTTTTTTAATTATGTCAGTTATAAGATTTTCTTCGTCTTGACGACTTCAACTCACATTAATTGAAAGAGTAAATTTGTAAGAGGTAAGTATTTCCTGAATGGAGATAACCTTAGTAGTTTATTTGAGATTTCTCAAAGTTTGTAGTAGTTTGTTTGATTGTGGTGTACATTGCTCTTATATGCAGAGTGTTAGGAAATTGTGTCATTCACCCCTATACTGAAATTATGATTATGAAATTTAGAAAGGAACAAGAGGTTTATGTATTATTTCTTGTTGTCTTGAAATTCATTCACGGCTACGTTCTTCTTCTACATTCTGCTTTATTCTTATTACTGAAATTCGTTGGAGTCATTGTTTTCTAGAAGATTAATCCTACTAGAACATTTGGTAGAACGCATAGCTTGTAGTAAGAATTTATTTCTTCAGATTCAAGTACGAAATATAATTTTTGTGTAATAATTTCTTCCCATTCATTCGACCGATTCATCCAGTTCGTATCTTGCAACGTTAACAAGAAACAAACCACCTTGAGCGAACGTGACTACTTGGGTTGTCAATGCGTTAAAACACAAGTCGTAGAGTTAGGCAGGTGCTGGTGACACTCGAAGCTATCCAGGCGATGTGAGTTGGTAGCAAGACGCACCTGGTGGTTACCACTACTGTAAAGTCAGAGCAGACAAATCTGGTGGTGTTATAAATAAATTAAATAACTGAGCTTTCGGAATATTGAACTGTACAGAATATTAGACGTAATGTACTCATACAGGGTAGGAAGTTCTTCAAGAATCGACATTTATTTAAATTCCTTTAGTGTTGAGGGAATATTGAAAAACGCAAGAACACGTGTTTCCCACTTTTATAATGCATTCTACTGCCCTATTCTAGAATTTTATTTTGCCAACTGAGGCTAGTTTTTTTGATTTCAATAAGTTGAAGTGCATTCTTGGAAGAACGTTTTCCGCTATGCTTATCAGATAATGAACATAGTAGAAAAACGCTGCAAATTCTTTCACTGGGGTTTATTATTCAATTGGCTTGCGTTCATGATTTGAATTTCTTCTAAGCTTTGGAGTGTGCGTGTTTCACAGGTGATAGAGCGATTTTTGAATTTCAGGAGTAATGCATGGAGCACGTAAATCTGTTCTTAACCAAAATACCTATTTGGATTGATCAGTTGATCATATTTGTGTGCCTCCCGAAATTCAATAATGGCTTCAGCTTGGCCAAGTCGAAAACATTTAAAGTTCCGTGTTGAACGCAATCCACAAAACAGTTAACACAAGTTTCTGCGTTTTTTCAACATCCCTTACACTAAGAAGATTAAAATAAATACCAATTAATTAAGAACCACCCTGTACACACTATCAAAAAAGTCAATACTCGTCGAAAGTTGTTAAAGCAAAAATATCCAGAAATTGCTCTGAGGCCTAAAATAGTCTCTGAAGCAGATTTTCCAACAACTATTTTTCATGTGATCAAATTTTGGCTTGGAAGTTATCTGAGAATGAGTTGGTTTGAAGTTTTTATTTCTGAAATCGTGGCAGGACTGCAATTGAAATGAATTACACAGCCCCACAAAATAGTTAGGATCCGTAAAGTAGACTAAGGTATCCCTATGTGTTTTTGATGCTGAATTCGAATCCAAGGTCCAAAATATCCCCTCACTCCCAAAAATTTGAGCTATGGCCAAAAAACTACCCTTAAATGGATGACAGAACCTTCTTTTTGAGTCATAAGATTGGGATGAACTACGACAATTTTCAAGTGGATTTTTTCAACTTCAGACAAGGAGAGTACTCGGGGAAACTACCTCCCTCTCAATCATCGCCAGCCACCCCCTCCTAGGGGTTGACATTTGAGTTCTCGCGCCAAGTCGAGTTGATAAATCTTTAGGATTTCATCCTCGTTGATATTCGAAAGAATTAAAAGTTATTGGAGTAGACTCCAAGTTTGAAAGCCTTTTCAAAAATCATATTCAATTTCAGCGAACCTGGGAACACAGGAATCCTTCCATTATTCGACTTGGCGCGAAAAATCAAATTTCAACCCATAGGAGGGGGTGATTTAGGGAAGAAGAGGTGTCTACGGACTCTTGGAAGTTCAAATTCGATCTCAGGAACTCGAAAAACATAGAAATTCATGTCCCATTCGACTTGGCGTCTGAAGTTTAAAAAAAAAGTAGAAACCCAATTAAACTGAAGTCGTAGTTCATCATGACTCAAAAGAAGGTTCTGACATCAATTTAAGGGTAGTTTTTTGGGCATAGCTCAAAATTTTAGGGGTCAGAGGATTTTTTGGACCTTGGATTCGAATTCAACATCGAAAAATACGTAGGGATACCCTAGTCTACTTTACGGATCTTGACATTTTGTTTTGTGTGGCTGTGTTTTGTAAGGTTGACACTTATAGCCTCAAAAGGGGTCAACTTGCTCAAAGGTAACAACTAATAATTCGAACGGAGAGAACGCGGAGGCTATCCATGAAAATTTATAGGAATACACCTATTCAACAAACGCAAGAGGCAGTGAATCCAGCTTTGAACTGAGATTTGACAAATATCCAGATATTTCAGTGGACAATTATGTTCTACTGATCATCCTACTTGGACGAAAATGAAAACACAGTTGAACTTTCCCTCTTTACAAACCAAATTTTGAAAATTGAGCAGAGACGTTGAAAACTAGTTACATATTTCATTTACAAAGCCACCAGGTTTGACTGCCTGACAGTACAACTTTGTTAAGGTCTGTAGCGTTGATGAGAAACACGCGCACACGTGAAAATGGTTAAGAGGAGTGAGACGGCACAGGTAGAAGAAAAATGAAAAAAAAAAAAAAAAAAAAAAAAACCAACACCGCGATTCGTCCAGGAGCCGTTATTTCCAGCAGAATGGTGATGAAGTCAGAAAGCTGGTGCGCCGCAAGAGAAAGCTGAGGTAAGTACAGTCTTATTCTAATATGACGCACACAAAAAAATTTACATATTTCTACAAGGTATGTACATAATATGTAGGATTTTAGGCTCAATTTACCAACCCAACTATAATATATTACATGGGCTTGGCGGATTGAGTCGAAATCTTATTCGAGGAACCCTTGCGTGGAACTGTCGAACTGCGGATGGAAAATCGAGCAGAAGCGTCCCTCACACGGTTCAAATTGAAAGTCCACGACCACGTGAACAGAATAACTAGGTACTAAAAAAATTTACCGTCATGCAGTATTGCAGTAATCACATTGTATGAGGGAATTTTCGTAAATTATTGTGTATAAATCTGAGCATTTTTGGGACAAATACAATCTTCATTGAACATCTTATAACAAATGAACTTTTCAAAAGTAATATTCCAACGGAGAAATTAATTTATTGGATTTTTACAATGCGTTACTACCGGTTTTTAACTTATTTTGAAGAGCTTTGAGTACATTTTCGATTTTCAGTATTAACCCTCACACCACAAGGTGGGGAGTCCAGGCACAACACTGCTATCAATTTTTGAACGGCGAGAGGTTACGGCCATGGAGGGGGCCCAGGTCACCTGTAGCCTCCTCTTCAGTTGTTCTCTAACCGTTGATGGAGAGATAAGAAAACCTATTCCTTTCACTGCATTCTTCAAAAAAACCCTAGGTGGTTTTTTACCACCCCAAGCACCCCACCTGGTTAGTAACGAAACTTTTTAATATGAACATAATATACTTTTTTAATGGAATTCTGGTGTTATTTCTGTTAATTTAGTATAATAATCAATATTTTTTGTAGATTTGATTCCTTCCTAAATTCCTGCCTGAAGCCAAAAAATACAATCGGTTCAAGTTTTGTTACCGAAAGGAGGATAAGAATACGACCAGCTGTTGTTCTGAGTGCAATGAACCAATTTGTCGAGTGTACGAGAAGGTTGTGAAGTTTTGCGAAAATTGTTTTGAAAGTTAAAGTTTGCCATAGTCTTCTTTTGTCAAATTTGAATTAGTTCTCCTTTGTCAAAGTTCGAAGTTAGCTTTAGCACCATTGGAATTTGTGATTTTTTCTACTCAGTCCACAATGTTTCACTTTTGTGATATTTAGAGAAGTATAAAGCATAAAGATGAAGGGTATAAGCAAATAATGTACCTATTTTAAAAGTTAAATTCTTATATTTTTCGCTAAAAGTTTCGTTTACTACATTGTGTTTTCTGAAAAAAGAACCAAGGAAAATGTTGAAATTGATTGAAATTTTGGTGCGAAAAATACATACGAGCATTGACTGATTGCCACTCAGTGAAGGAGAGTAGAATGTAAGCGATAGTTAGGCTTTAATCAATCGAAATCTGTTGTTAAATGCCTGGGGTGTCAGAGCATCCCACCTTGGGGTACATGGGATTCTCATTCACCTTGTAGTGTGAAGGTTAAGCTTCTGGACCTTTATAGAAAAATATTGTTATACCCTCCCCGCCTTCTCAAATATTGTAATTTTTACGTTTCAATGTGCCTAAATTACGAATCGGCAATGTCCGTCCGCCGCTTAAAATTGATGTAATTCCTTCGCACATTAGTGTCTAGTAGGTCCTAACACGCATAGACGCCCTTTGCCAAAACTGGATAAAAATCGTGATTTTTCAAGGTTTTTATTGACCTAGGCAAGTAGAGTGTAATTTTACAGTAATTACACAGTAATTACTGAAATTACAAATCTAATTTTAAGGGTGATTACGTTGGAGAAAATGAGAACAACGGGGGGTTTAAATCATATTTTTTATATTGCTTTAATTTTTCAAATATTTTTTTACGTTTTGCCGGCTCAAGAAGAGTTTAGGTGTGGAGGGTGGGGTTTAAAACTAATAAACCTTTCATACATTTTTGGTGTCTCAGTAGGGAGGAATGTCTTTGTCATCTAGAGCAGGGATCTCCAAACTACGGCCCGCGGAAAAAATGTATGGACGGAAAAAATTAGGCTACCGTCAGAAGGAATCAAGAGTTAGGCTACTTCAAGGGAATCAAGAGTTTTTTTCAGACAAATGATAACAATTTTTTGGGTTCAACGTACGTTTGCGAACAAACCTTTTCAAAAATGACAGGTGTCAAATCCGAATATCGAGCCACGCTTTAAGAAGAACGCTTGAAAAATTTGCTTATGATTGGAACAACAAACTTCGATCCTAAATGGAAAGACAGTGTGAGCAAAAAACAATTGTACACTCCACATTAGATTGGTTTTCCAAAAATAATTTTTTGAATGTAATAACTTTAGATAAATAAATACTAAATAAATTTCTCTTAAATACTTTGTTTTTATATTCCTGAAAATGAACTTGTTATTATTTTTGTTGAACAAGGAAAAGTTAAAAATCATGGAATTAAAAAAATATATTTAATCATTAAAAACTAAGTTTTGGTTCCTATGTTAGGCATAATTTTGAATATGTCAAATTCGTCTAGGAGTACTTGAAAACCCTGTTTTCAAGTGTCTGACTCTCAAAATTTTCCATTCCTGAAAATTCAATGGTTATGTTTTTTATTGAACAACGAAAAAGTAATTAAGGAATTATGAAAAATGCAATCACTAAAAACTTATTTTTTGTACCTATATTAGGAATGATTATGAACTTGTTAAACTCGTCTAGGATTGTTAAAAACACTGTTTTCAAGTATCTTATTTTCAAAATTTTCAACATTTTCCGGGGGTATGACCCCTAGACCCCCCCCCCCCCCCCCCCCGTTGGCCAGCCCCAACACCTCAACATCATGATACGGCCCTTGGGATCTAGAGATATAAACATGTACCTCCACAACCTGTATTATTCTAATCAGTAACAAACGTTTTCGAATGGAGTCTCTACTTTCAGAGTCACAATCTTTCTTTAACTCTTCGAAAATTTGAAAAATCAAATAATACCTACTATATCCGATTAAAACGATATGGATTATTCAATTGGAAACCCGATTGAAGGTGGGAATTAGAAAACAATCTGTGATAGCGCAGTAATTGAGACAATTAATTACCACTGTAAATGGTTTTGTAAACACCGACTCAGAACGCCCATTATAAAAAGTACATTTCATTAAAACGTATCGGCTTTACATCCGCAATAATCGCGGGCGAAAAAACACGGAACCGGGGCCCGTTGGTTCGCGCCAGCTCTCGAGTTTAATTGTCTGGCAAAGTATTTTATTACGGTAATAATAATGATTTACGAGGAACAGCCTCGGAATAATGAAACGCTCCTTGCACTAACGGCGCGAGGGGATTTACGTTTAAAGTGGCTTTTATTGCATTTTCCATTGTCTTTCCTTCCAAGGGAGGAAGAACGTCGGCTGGAGATGAGTGACGGTACATTCAAAGGTCGTTCGTAACATTTTCATTTATTTTAGACAAAACACGAGGCGGGAAGCGTATGAACTTCGTCATCGGTTAAGTAGATGGTCGATCAAGGGAGCCAAGTTGCAGAGCCGTTCAACTCTGAGCTAGACCGCGTGAAAACGCTTGGCAACCCAAATGTTTTAATCTTGAACGAAATTACAAGTTCTGGATCCGCGATTAGTCGAGTTTAGATGATGTACCTCAGACTACGTCTTATATGCAAAGATACGTTATTACCGAAGAAGGACAATCTAGTATAGAAATAACAAACTTCGTTGTACTAATTTTTAGGATTTCTTGATCGATTACGTAGGCTCATTAATGAAAATAATCAATCACAAGTGTTGAACGCCAGGAATGGTTTCAGAATACCTAGTTACGTGGAGCACCAAATGCATATTCAGCATTTTGGTTTATTATTCAATAATAAACGATTGTAATCGCTCTGGAAAAAAAATTCTAACCCCCCTGAAAATTTCATGGTTTACATTTCAAAGGGTGTAGAATCCGAATATGCAATAAAAATTTTTCCGATTTCTCCCAAACGGCTGGAGCAAAAGATCTGAAATTTTCAGGAAAAATCCATCTTGGTCCGACGACGCCCCAATTCTTGAGCCAGCTCTCTCACTCAATTTAAAGTGCCCTTTAAGGGTTGTCAAAGTTTTGTAAAATCCACTAAAAACCTCAAAAAAGTCAAGGCGGCCTAAATGTATAGGTACACTTTTTGAAGAACATACCATGAGGAAGCGAATGAGACCCTCCCCACGTCCGTAGGTCAAACCATTTCCGATGTATGGCCCGATTTATGGTGCCAACATTTGCGTTTTTTGGTTTATTATTGTTTGCTTGTAACCTAGTGATGCCGATAGCGTCGAGTTGTAGTGAATGTGGATACTGGAGTGCTAGCCGATGTGGATACTTGTAGTTTATAGCCGATACACGGGTTCAAGCATTCTGATATGCATGAAACGCTGATAATATATAGGTAAATATTATTCAATATTATTACTGGGGTTTTTATTCAATATTATTACTGGGGTAAATAAGTATTCTTTCACTGGGGTTTATTATTCAATTGGCTTTCGTTCATGATTTGAATCTGTACTAAGCTTCGGAGTGTGCGTGTTTCACAGGTGATAGAGCGATTATTTGAATTTCAGGAGATATGCATGGAGCACGTAAATCTGTTCTCAACCAAAATACCTATTTGGATTGATCAGTTGATCATATTAATGTGCCACCTGAAATTCAATAATCGCTCAATCCTGTGAAACACGCACACTCCAAAGTTTGGTAGAAATTCAAATCATGAACGCAAGCCAATTGAATAATAAACCCCAGTGAAAGAATCTGCAGCGTTTTTTTCCACTGCCCGAAAGTTATCACAATGTTTTCGCTACTTACGCAAAGTCAGAAACAAATGCTATTAAAAAGTTTTTTTTTAAACCGCTGTTTTTTGCAAAAATATTGTCTTTGTGCCCGTCATGTTTTCGCGTCGCTTGTAGTTTGAAGAGAGTTCAGAAATTGTTTTCCACGTGTCAAGTTGGAATCTCTGCACGTAAAACTCCGTTGGGCCCGCGAACTTGGCCTCTCTCGCGATACAAGTTGAAGTTCTGGGGGAAAGTTTATTTTCCTCTCATAGCGACTCCGGCTCGGCAGAATTATAGCCGTATCAGCGATAACGTAGTGAGCAGCTGGAGAAATATCTCTACCGACTTCTGGACAAGGCGCAGAAGATGACGCGAAAGGGAGGAGGAAAAAGTTGTACGACATGTTGTTAGACCAGCTGGCAAAAGTGAGATATCCACCGGCAGAAGTGTTCTCAAGTCGTTACACACTTGGATTCCACCGTTTACTTTTTTCTGGACAACATTTTCGCAGTTAGGGAAGAATAAGAAATAGACGTGGGGTGTACTGGGTCTCGTTAGGGTAAAAATATATCGCCCGCCAGAATGAGGCTGCTGCACGCCAGGCAGTTTTCAACTCCCAATCGACTCGTGGAACGACAAAACTATGTGAAGGTCACGTCTCACAGAGCACGCCGAAAAAATATTTACGAACTGTAGTAAACACAGATAAGAACGACACAGATAAGCCGAATCCAGTCAGAATAAATTATTGCACGACGGAGGTCCATCAGTCTTTTACCCGACCGCATCTCTTGCGTTTCTTAATGGATTTCACGTACGCTATGGGTTTCTTAAATCGATTTTTCGAAAGCAGTTGAGCTTTTTTTTTCAATCATTTTTTTCATGCACACGAATGGAGGACTTCCTTCAATATTTCCGAGACGAGTGGATTTCAAAACGTGCAAGCTGGTTCGAAGGCGCAGCACCAGGATACCCTTCCACAAACAACGGCCTGGAAGCGACAAACGCAGTCATAAAACCAGAGCACACGCTCAGAGCAGATCTCTCCTGCTACTGTCCGTAGATACGAGGACTCCCAAGGATCATGGGATACATTCGAGCAGTTCACACAAGTATACTACGGGATCTGGAAGGTGACACAAAAACCCGACAGCACTTGAGACGTCTCTCTGCACGTGCCCTTATTTTTCAAAACACGTGGTTTGCAAACACGTTTTGGGAATCCAAATTCGCCTGAAGCTGGTGGAGCCACCGCCTGAAGCCAAAACCGTCCGTATGGGCCGAAAACGGAAACGAGGAAGGCCGAGCAGGGCGAAGACAGCTCTTTTGATTTAAGTTTTTCAGATTTGTTACGGATTTTTTGTTGGCTGTTTTGTTGTTCCACTGACATATTTCGTCGTTGAGGCAGCGTCGTGATTTTTTTTTCTGACGTGTGACTTATTTTATTGTTGTTAAGTAATTAAACTGCCGTTCAAAATCTTTTTAAGTTGTTCATATTATTTTCCTGTCGTTAAATTATTTTGTCTGTCGTTATTGGATTGTTAAGGCGTGAAAGTTATTTTAGAGCCGTGGAAGCACGATTTCTAGGCGGGCGATTAAATCACACCCGTCTCGTTATAGCAGTCAGAAATTATGGGAAAATGTGTTTGTATTATCGCCCAGATCTGCCTCAAATTTGTGGAAAATCATTCGAAGGAAAGAACTGCAGTAAAAATTCTCATGTGTGGGGACATTTCGAATTGAAAACAAACAACAGTTGCTGATATGTGGCGCATCAATTGCGCAAGAACTCCTTATCACGCAGAACATTTGTGAGGGATGGAATGGTATAGATGCCCCTTCCTTTGAGCTGAATGCGGCAATACTGGTCCGCCACGCTCAGAGGATGACTCAGACGCTTGAAAACTTGTTTCAGTTTTTAACCTGTCTTCAAAGTTCATCCATTCCCTAACTGCTCGAGTTCTGTGGGCCGGGCACCCGTCCATTTGAAACCAGAGATTCATGCTCTCCACCAGAGGCATATCATCAGGATTGAGTCGAGAGATCATCTCATTCAAAGAATAATGGATTGCGGAGATCAATGGAACAAAACCGACGAGAGCTTCGAAGTGCTGTTGATGAAGTGCACAAAAGAACACATTTGTGCATTCAACGGAACGGAGGCCATTTTTAAAATTTACTGTAATTACGTATTAGAAAATACTTGCACAAATTCAAAAACCTTAGAAGATAAAACAGATTGATTTGTTCCTTAGAACATACCAAGCGTCAAAAACGTCGCTTCTTCGCTGTTTTTTGCACTCGACCGTTTATTTTTATATCCATTCGGCAGCTGAACAATTTTTACGCATTTCATGATTTGAATTTCTACTAGAAGGGAGCGTTGGAGTGTGCGAAATATCGTTTCGACAGGTGATAGAGCGATTATTGAATTTCAGGAGATATGCATGGAGCACGTAAATCCGGTCTCAACCAGAATACCTATTTGGATTGAAAAAAATCAGAATAACTTGATCATATTTGGAAATTGGTGCCTCCTGAAATTCAATAATCGCTCTTATTTGACATCCTGTGTCTATACAGCGCTACGGATGTAAAATACACAGCTCTTTCTAAGACACTAGAAATTCAAATCATGAACCTTAAACATAATAAGTGATTTGCATGATCTTCAGTTATAATTTGAATAATAAAATTAGTTGACAGCCCTGGAGCAAGATGGATACTAGAATATAACGCCATCTCCCAAAGCTTCATGTTTTTTTCAGATCGAGTAGAACAAGCAGATGAAATCATTTTGCTGTGTTTTTATTTTATCTCGTTAAATTTCAGTTGTTCTACAGTTGGTTTATTATTGAATCAGGAAATACATTTCAGTGGTCACCAAAATAGAATGTGAAACATTCGAATAAAATGTAGTAGGTATTACCCCTTTACAAAAGTAGTACGGCTGGTCACCGTAAATGTACACGTTACTGGAATAATACGTAATTTCCCTCCCCGATTCAGAGGATATTGACTCTTTACAATTTAAATAGAAAACAACAGGATTGTTACCACCTACAGAATGGCTTTGATGATTCTGGCAAAGCTTCTATAAATATTGATAGCAGAAAACAAAAAGCCTTGGAACCATTGACAATAAGGTAGGTAGCAACATTCATTATTCCGTCTTTTTATTCGTTCTTTGTTCTATTCTCAGTTTCGTTTCTGTTCCTCGCAAAAAGAGGCATGAGAGTTCTTTGAATGTTTGAGGGAGTTAAAATGTGAAAATTGAATGACTAGATTTCGTTTCGCGACAAACCCTAACTGTGTTTGAACTAGAGTGAGAAAAAAAAACCTTTAGATTGAGTCCACAAAAGAATGTTTCCCAAGAGAGTGACAAGAAAAAGGAAGGCGAACTAAAACAACAAGGTTGGGCACTTTCAACTACTTCTGTCAGTTTATTTTCATTCGACAACAGCTCATTTTTCCAAGAAAGTTCACTAATTGGAGACCATAGGCAAGTTTTTCCCTTGGAAATATGTAATAACTGCTTTAATTTAAATTAAATTACTGTAACAGTTGAGAAGTGTTTCGTTATTCTTCTCGTTACCCTTAATAAAAAACGCTCCGAATTCATTCACTGGGGTTTATTATTCATTGGAATAATGAACCCCAGTGAAAGAATTTACAGCGTTTCATGCATATCAGAATGCTTCAACCCGTGAGTCGGCTATAAACCCTTTCAGGAGTTCAGTATCCACATTCACTACATCATAGGTTACTTTGCGAAAAAAAAAAAAAAAAAAAAAAAACGTTTGTTTTTGTTTTGATCGCAGTAACCTAGTGATGTAGTGAATGTGGATGCAAATGTTGGCAGCATAAGATCATGCCATACATTGGGAATGGTTTGAGCTACAGACCTGGGGAGGGGGTCATTCGATTTCTCATGGAACGTTCTTCAAAAACGCTGCAAATTCTTTCACTGGGGTTTATTATTCAATTGGCTTGCGTTCATGATTTGAATTTCTACTATGCTTTGGAGTGTCCCTGTTTTACAGGTGATAGAGCGATTATTGAATTTCAGGAGATATGCATAGAGCACGTAAATCTGATCTCAACCAAAATACCTATTTAGATTGATCAGTTGATCATATTTGTGTGCCTCCTGAAATTTAATAATCTCTCTATCACCTGTGAAACACGCACACTCCAAAGCTCAGTAGAAATTCAAATCATGAACGCAAGCCAAATGAATGAAATTGAATAATAAACCCCAGTGAAAGAATTCGCAGCGTTTTTTTACGTCATATTGATTCGAACTCTAGAATGTGAATGAATATATAAAAATGTGAATGATAATTATTTATTGTTGTTATTGTATTGGAGTTCTTCGGAAAGGTTCGAGTACCAGTTCCTCTGAACAATAGCAAGGATTGGATCGAAACTAAAGTAAACGGGAACCGTACAAAGGCTGCCAAGGGGGTGGGCACATGCAGTCTTCCAAAAGTAAAAAGGGAACCGTTATATAAGTTAAGAATAATACTGCCTTATGAGGTATTAGTTGAAGCGTGTTCATGTACCTATCTAGAATTTTAGGCTTGAGCTCTAAGCAAAAGCATCTGGTCGTCCAGGGGGCCCTTCCCTTCTTGAAATCAAAATCTATCATTGAAAATAGTAAACGAGAACATTATTATATGATTCCTCGATGTTTGCACTTTGATCACCAATGTTTGACAACCGTAACACAACAAATTTTAGTTGTCCATTCTCTTGTGGTATTTTCCTTGAAGATATGAAAACTATATTTAAATCGAACCTCTTCGTAAATGGCAAAGAACGTTTCAATGTGAGTAATATTCAGAACACCGTGTAGAGAGCTGATCTTGTTTTTATATTCGCGGATTGCTCTAGAACTTCGGCTGCATCATCGGAAAGTAAGAAAACGGGAAAGGGCCCCACTCCAACAAAATGTGAAGGTTGTCTGCTCCAGTTATGGCGGTTTCATTTTACCAAAATATGAGGAGGACAAAAAACCTGAGAGAGGGCGATGGAAGTAAAAACACTCGGGCGAGACAGAAGTTGGGCGGTCGAGTCAAGAGTTTAGAAGTAAAGTAAGAAAAGATACCCCGACTCTGGGAAGGACCGGAGTCCAAAGGAGGTCGTCCATGACAGATACCAAGGACAGTAAAAGTTTGTCCGGGCGCCTCGCGATAGATTTAATTGGACCGGAATTGGCTCCTTTTCTTTCTCAGAGAGGTCGCAACCCACGGGAAATTCTTTGAACAAACATCGCGCCGCAGAATGGTGAAAATGGAAGAGATCATTCGTAAACACGTACTGGGTGAACGCCTGAATGAATGAATGGTGAAAGATCTTCTCTTACGATTTCCGAAGTTTTGAGCAAAGTCAAAGACTTTTCGGTCAAACGTCTCTCAAACGAATATGCTACAATAAGCAAACATTGATCCTGAGTAGCCCTGTTGATCATGGGCGCCGACTTCATAAGAGATGGTGGGGCCCGGCCCCACCAATAGCCCTGTTGATCATAAACCAGACTTCATAAGAGATGGTGGGGCCCAGGCCCCACCAATATTTTTCTTACTGAAAATCTTAAAATTTTAATGGTATAACGCTACACATCCCTCAGGGAAGGCAGCAAAGCAAAGATGGCTAATAAATACGCCCCAATTCTTGAGCCAGCTCTCTCAATTGCCCTTGCCGTTTGTTTATGCGGGGAAGCTTGGCTTCATTTATTCATTGTACTCATTGTTTGGTGTATCATTGAACTTTATACCAGTTTTGATTTATTAACGTTGTTTATTACTCATCACAAATAAAAAAAGTAGCAAATTTACTTTACTTTCAGGATAGGATAGTGTTCTTTTACCATCCAAAAGGGCCCAAAAATGGCTACTTTTAGCAGGATATTCGTCAAATTCCAGCAGGATATTCGTCAAATTCCGTCCCCCCCCAACCCCCCGCCTTGTCGAGCACACCAAAGTTTTGGACGATTCGGCGCCCATGCCCATCGACGTAAACTGGGTCGAAATCCATCAGTGAAGTAAGATGATTTAAAGTGACCGAACTGATAATTAAAATAGCAAGTAAACCTTGTATACCCAAATGTTTATAGACAAGAGGGCATTAAAGCCGTCAGCATGGCAGCACTTGGGGGTGATGATGCACCTTGTTGGTTTTCAGGACTACGGTAGACATTAATTTCAGATTCCTTTATTTATAGATACATATACTGGAGATTAAACGGGCCAACACGTAATACAGGAAGTCACAGCCGAGGACTGTTTGCCCATTATCAAATGTAGAACTAGCAATGAGGAAATCTTCGTTGTCAAGAAATAGGAGCTATGGAGTCATTGTTGTAGGAACGTACTAGTGTAGTGTAAGCGGAAACATTTTCATTTTCTACCGTTTTACGTTCCATAGATTGCAAAAAGTCGTCTGGTGCCGTACCAAAGTTTATGAACAAACATTTGTTTAATCATTTGCAGTGTGTACCTTAAAGTTCACATAGGTACTGTACTGCAATGACATTATGTATTTGACAGTCTGTTTGTAAGTTAAATGTTCAATTTGTCATGAGCATTTTCTTTCCAGTCAGTGTTCAATGAAAGTTGATATTCACCAGTTATGAGGCAGGCCTTGTGGATTTGATCCGTCCGAACTCGAAGGAATTATCGCTCGGTGTGAAATATCGAACTGTATCAGTTGGCTGAGGGAAGCGCCTGCTAATAACCGAAACTGGGTTGGATGGCTAAGCAATTATTGTGCCTGTTGGAGCCTTGTGACAACTACTGAACAGAGTTCCAACTTCCAACTTGGGGCAACTTGGCGTAGTAATTAACGAAATTCAACTTCAAAGCCCCTCGGGGGTCGAGCGTTATAGCGGGGAGTCGAGGAGCCTCGTGTGAACTCCGTCCTTATAGATTCCGAGGGGGCGGGTTGGGAGATCCCGAACGTTGCGGGTCAGTGAAACCGAACCAGGACAACAAGGAGTTCGATTGATAAGTTGCCGTAGATATCGTCATCCGGTGAAGTAATGAAGAGTTATAGAGGCCAATAAGAAGAAACATACTGGTAAGTAATTCGTGCATTACAGGGGCATCCCTATGTCGCGAATACGGCTGTTCCCAATGCACTTCAATTGGGCCGATTATTTTTCCTATATGTGAATGAACTTGCTTCATTAAAATATTCCGGGAAAATCTACATGTTTGCTGATGATGTTGCCCTAGTAAACTCCGGGCAAACATGGCAGCAGGTCCATCAAAATGCCGAGAAAGATTTGAGGGCGATACGACAATGGATGAACACCAACAAGCTTAGCATCAATGCTACGAAATCGGTTTTCATGGAAAACAGAACCACAATCAACATCGAGTGACCCTTTGACATTCCACAGCTGCAATGACTTACCGTGTGACTGTTCGAAAATCAAAAAAGTTGATAGCTTAGGTTTATTTAGGAGTGACGTTTGATTCTCAAATGAAATGGACCCACCACATTCAAAATTTCTGTCAAAAGCTAAGGAAATGTGCTTATACCCTCTATAGAATCAAATTTCTATCAGAAGAACTGAAAATCAATATTTATCAGGCGCAGTTTGAGTCAATCTTACAGTATGCGATTGTAATATGGGGAAGCAATTTCAAGTACCTAATTGATAAAATTTTTAAGATTAAAAAAATGACATTAAAAGTGTCCCAGTGACACATTATTTCATGATTTGAATTTGTTAACTGTCCACCAATGGTACACATTAAATGTGCTAAAACTAATCTGTAAACACAAAAATATATATTTTGCTGATGTGAGACAGCGGCAATCAAAATCATACAGACTCAAGTTGCCGAGAGTAAAAAATACATTTGCTCAAATGACGACAAAATATAGAGGCATGCAAATAGTCAATAAAGATTTTGAAACAAAATTATAAATCTAATGAAGATAAATAGTGAACAGCTATTCAAAAAATACACTTGTAAACTAATAAGAGATAACCCATTTCAGCATTTAAGAACTAAAATTAATGATTACATAAAATTAGCAGCTATATAAATGGCGTGTATACTAAGTGCATCGTTCCAAGGAAGTGGAATTTAAATTTTAATAATTAACGTGGAGTAAATATAGGTAGGTACTTTATAAAAATTAGAAGTAAGAACCAACTCCGGGCTGGGCCACAGTGTTACACTATCCAGCTCGGTCATCAGTTATTATTCAATTGAAGAATGTAACATGTAAAATGATGTAAATAAACTATCTATCTATCTATATGTATGTCTGGTTTCTTTACGGCCACACTTATGAAGATAATTATAAACAAATGAAGAGGGAAATTTTAAAAACTATACCGGAATACTATACTATACTATACATTACATGGTATGGTGAAAGGTAATAGTGCCGGCGTTGCCGAGAGTAATGTCCATTACTTCCAGAGCAATTAGCACTCGAAATCGTCTATATTCCCTTGTTTGTGTACGTGTGTTGTCAGCAACTAGCGTAATTTGAAAAGTAATTGAAAAAGTAATCATTACGTTCATCCGTGGACTATAGTCGGTAACGATCCCCCTACAAACTCGGACAATCGAATAAGCAGATGTAATTTATTGTAATTGTATTCCGTCGCTAGAAGTCAAGCAAATATCACGTGGGAATTTTATTTTACTTCATTAGGTTCCTTCCTGGAAAAACCCTTATTTTCGATACTCGGTAATTCAATCACTTTTCACAATATTTAGTTCCTTCCGTTCTAATTCCCGAATTAGCCCTTAATTCCATCTTGTTATTCGAATACTAATTTCGGTCAATTATGACTAATTAATTCTCTATTTTTTCTCTCTCTTCGTTTTCCAATTTTATTCGTTATTGATCCCACGCGTTGGCGCCTTATTACTTCATTTTGAAGGGCAATATTCCCAAAGTTATACAACCAGTGCTAAGAGAAGTGGGAAGACTCCAATTAGGATAAACTTTCATTCTAAGTCTTTAAAAGTGGAGCTTATTATTCTACCCTGGTTTTCCACTGTTTAATTTAGAGTTTGTAAACAATGACTGTTACAGTAAGTGATACTTCCACAAATTCACGTGATTCACGTTTATTATTCTACGTTACTATCCCAAATGACCGCTGCAACCTTCTACAAAGGAGCTAATTCCGTACACTAGTGAAACTATTAAAGTTGAACCGGTACAAAAGAAGCTAATTAGCTTTTATAGTTGTCAAGCTAACATTGGAACCCTCACCACTTTCACTCCACATTCTAAACACATGTTTTTCATGTAGACTGTATTTGAATGAGTTTGTTGGACACCCCTTTTCAAGCACTGTAAATTTGCCACATTTCAAAAAGACATACTAAAATAAATCACTCAAAACATGAAAAACTATGAAAAATTGATAAATTTAGATGTTTGACACAATATAGATTTTTTACTCCCAAGGAATTACAAATAAAGAGGTTATAGGAGGAAAATTATCATCAGATAGTTCGTACCGGCAGAATTCCAAGTTGACACAGAAAGTCGCATTAGCTCGTGAACAGTCGAAAGTCGAACTTGTAGGCTGTAACATGGGCAGGTGATTTAAAGGTATAGTTGCCCCTTCCAAGGGTAGAATGCGGTATAATGCCCGCCACACTCAGAGGATGTCCCAGACGCTGGAAGGCGTGTGGTATATCTCCAGCGGCGACGGATTCAAGTATTGGGAAAGGCCAACTATTCGCCTTGATCGCCCACTTGATTCCAGGAGCATAATTAAGTAGTGCATTTTCATTTTAAAAATTTTAATTAGGTTTTTCAAAATACTTACAGCGGGCTGTTGCTCACAGGTGGTATAGGCAGTAACCTATTTTGAATTTCTATTGATTCTACGGCTTTAAAAAAAATCTGATTTCGACATGACACACACCGAGGTAAAAACTGCGTTCTTTTTAGCGTTATTTGTTAAAGGATAACAACATGATAGTGATGAAATTACTGGGACTTTCACTGGATGTCACAGTGATCAGCAGTGTGGTGGACCAGTTTCATTTGATTGGAATACGGTTTCATTAGTTCGGTAAAAAGTTATGTTTGATGGGGAAAAGTTTAAATTTGATTGGTAAGATGTTTCATTTGATTGGAGCAAAGTTTCATACGGTTGGTACGAAGTTTCATTTGATTGGGGCGATGTTTCACTTGGTCGGTACGAAGTGTCATTTGATTGGAGCAAGGTTTCATTTGTTCGGCAAGAAGTTTCATTTGATTGGAGCAAGGTCTAATACGGTTGGTACCAAGGATAGTAGACTAACACTACTACTACCCTTGGTTGGTTCGAAGTTTCATTTGATTGGGGCAATGTTTCATTTGCTCGGTACGAAGTGTCATTTGATTGGAGCAAGGTTTCATTCGGTCGTTAAGAAGTTTCATTTGATTGGAGCAAGTTTTCATTTGCTGGGAAATGGATTTTTTAAGGTGAAAACCCGTTTATAGGCTGTTTGCTGGGAGGTGTATGCCATTAACCGCCCTTTGTGTCGGGGTCCCTGCCTAAATGGCTTGTATACGACTAAAAACACCCCATATCCTCTGAAGACTGACCCAGTACGATTTATGGAGTATCATTTCGGGCCAGCCCAGTTCCTGTACCATCCATCGTGGCCTTGTTGCTTTTTCCTCCTTCCGATAATAACGTATTTTTCGCGCACTTCACTTCGCTTTCCCAGTGTCCCTTTCCACTATGACGAAGTCATTTTATGTTTCATACGACAGCACTTATTGCTACACGCAGTACTGTATATCAAAAACTTTTGAACGGATATTTCTTAACAGGTTTGAGGAGGCCCGCAAAACTTTGTACCCACATCTTTGAATTCAATTATTCTGTATGATGAAGTGATTATAAAATGATGAGGACATTCGGAACACTCCAGGGCGGATTGAGAAACCAGGCAGCCGGCAACGGCTAGACATTCGGGAAATCATTCAGGAAGAATCCCCAAGGATGGATCCGCGAGCCTGGAAGATTTATCCGAACACCCAAACAAGGCGGAGGAAGGCGCTATCGGAGACGACGCAGCGTGGATGCGAAGGGAGCAGGGGGTGAAGAGATGCCGCGTTTAAGGTTGTGATTTATGTCGAGGCCAGATGGTCGTCCAGGAGTATGAATCACGATGCCACCAACACGAATCTCTAATTCGGCTCAGCTGAGGAAGAGGAAGAGGAAGAGAAAGGAAAAGGGAGGGGGGTTCTGGAAGGGCGGATCCATAAATTACCCGGAAGGAGTGCCATTTGTAGATAAAACGCCGGCCTATTGAGAAATGCTACGTTTCGCAATTGAAAATGGAACCGCTACCTACTCGATTTAGGAGCTTCAATTCAACTTTCCCAGCCCCAGTCAAGCCGTAGGTAGCAGAAGCAACGATTTCAATTTCACGTTCAGAAGAATATTGTTGCCAAATCCAAAATTTTCTCTGGCACAATTCGCGCTACTTTTTTAAAAAAATATTGGTTTATTATTCAATAATAAACCATTGTAATCGCTCTTGAAAAAAAAAAATTCTAACCCCCCCTGAAAATTTCATGGTTTACGTTTCAAAGGGAGTAGAATCCAAATCTGCAATAAAATTTTTCCGTCCGTCCGCCGTATGGACGTTTCCTCCCAAACGGCTGGAGCAAAAAATCTGAAATTTTCAGGAAAAATTCATGTTGGTCCGACGACGCCCCAATTCTTGAGCCAGCTCTCTCACTTAATTTAAAGTGCCCTTTAAGGGTTGTCAAAGTTTTTTAAAATCCCTAAAAACCTCAAAAAAACTCAAGGCGGCCTAAATTTGGACTTTTTTTGAAGAACTTTACATGAGGAATCGAATGAGCCCCTCCCCACGTCCGTAGCTCAAACCATTCCCGATGTATGGCCCAATTTATGGTGCCAACATTTGCATCCACATTCAGTACATCAATAGGTTACTGCGATCAAAACAAAAGCAACAGCGGTTTTTTTTTAGATAGCAGTAACTTGTGATGTAGTGAATGTGGATACTGGAGTGAACTCCTAAAAGGGTTTATAGCCGATACACGGGTTGAAGCATTCTGATATGCATGAAACGCTGCAAACTCTTCCACTGGGGTTTATTATTCAACTTTATTCATTTGGCTTGCATCATGATTTGAATTTCTACTAAGGTTTGGAGTGTGCGTGTTTCACAGGTGATAGAGCGATTATTGAATTTCAGGAGGCACACGAATATGATCAACTGATCAATCCCAATAGGTATTTTGGTTGAGAACAGATTTACGTGCTTTGTCCATATCTCCCGAAATTCCATACCCAGATATTTTCTTGCATTACAATACGTTACTATTTGAGAGTTTTAATCTCAATTGGGGTGGGGTTCACTTTTCGGTTGGTAAAGATTATGAATTAGCGTTAATGATTTGAGCAATTTACAGTCTTGACATGGAGAGGACCATCAGCTCAAGCTAAAGTGACCTCTACCGATGTATTGTGGACTTTTGTGGTCGGCAGGTCTACCTGGGAACTTTTACCAATATCCACAGGGAGCGCATCCCCGCTCAACTGCGAATGGCCCCCACCAACATCGCGTTTCTACCACAGAACTATCAAATATTCTTGGGTCAGCAATGAGCTGCGCTTGGCTTGCAACCTGAAGGTCCCAGAAACACTGGACCACTTCTTGCTAAGCTGCCCCACTACATTCCATACAGAAAATTCTACCTAGAGCCTTACATCCGGCATCAACTATCTCCCAGAGCCCACAGTAACAGGACTTTGGTGGAAGGACTCCTGGATTTCGGGGCTGACCTCAGCAAGATGCAGGTCATGTACACGGCGCTATCTTTTGTAGAAGATCTTCTGCCAGAAATAAATGGTGATAACTATCGTCAGAGACACAAAAGCAATGACACTATCAGCCACCTCCTTAATACCGCAGCCCAAAATGTATCTCCTCCACCCCCACGTCGAGCCCGACCTTCTTACCACACCAAATCCACGCTATCCTATCATCTTCATCAAGAGACGATCAAGTTCACTATCTCTCAAAACGGTACGCCAGTGGTTATTTATTTTCTATTTCGCTGACCCAGCTTGAAGCTCATCATCTATGTTTTTGTTTTTTCACTACCCCGAACTTTTTATCTCATATTAGCACTGCATTAGCCTGCTAAAAGAATGGTTATTCAACGATTATTATCCGTATACTACGTACTAACTCATTGTAACAGCCAGATGGCTTATTAAAGATAAATGCATTGAATTGAATTGATTTGAGCAATTAGAGGAAGACAGATCTAAAACGCAACAAATTAGTACACAATAGCGCATTATTTTATTTATTTAAGCGGATCATCGGAAAACCAGAATTGGGCTATGCAACCAGATATAATGCCTGCTTGTGTTTTAATGAGATCAAATAAAAATGAAGGCAATAAGAATTCTTACGTTTGTTCTCCTCAACTGAATTGAAGCTCGGATGATGGCATTATGGAGAGTACAATCGTATAGCATTAATCGTGATGGAAGAGGGTGTCGCAGTTGGTCTCTCTTAGACTTCTCGTTTAAGATCTTTCAGGCGCGACGTCAGCATGAAGACAGATGTAATGTCATCAAGAACGCCGACTTCTTAAGAGTGATAAGAGTGATAACTGCTGAAAATCTTATCAGTGATATGCAGAATCCCCATTTTCCTACTACTACCCTGCAGTAAAATTGAGATATTCACAGTATCCTATTGCAACTGAGCTAGAAGTATCGGATGAAAACCATTTCCTTTGCAAAAAAGTCAACATAGAAACGGACCAAAAAAGTGAAATAGGAAAAACATCGCTCAATTATTAATGCAATCTATGTTTTAAGTAATGTTTTATTGTAGAATGTTATTTTTTTTTAAAACTCCATTAGTGTATTGATTTGAATTCATTAAATTGTGTAGCTCCAAGTTGGTATAAACTTCTGAAATTTGATTAAGCACAGCGTAACAACAACCAAGAAATAGAAATACTAAATTTGAATTTTGTTGTTGTGATTGAGGTTACCGCAAATATTCGAAAGCAACTGCTGTTATGAAACTGGGACTTTTCTTTCGACTATAAGCCACAATGATTTAGAATAAATTTCGATAAGGGTTGAGTAATTTCTTGTTATCCATTTGTCCCTGATTTGTGGATGATGGGTGCTCATGAGTCACTCCGGTCGAAAAACGAGTAGCTCTAGTTGAAGTGATCAGTCCAAGATTGCTTACGGCAGGGATAGGCGCTCTTCAATGGAGTAGCTCCTTAATTACATATGGACCATCAGAAATTACGCAATATCCATCGAGAGTTGTTCACTCGATTTGTAGGCCAAGCGATGATGTAATGAAAAAATAATGCAGCATTCAAGAATAGCAATAAGTGGCTAGGTAGTCTATCCGCCATTCAACAGAGGTGGAGAGTTTGGTTGATGGCGCTTGAAAATTACTTTCTGATTCATACTGTTGGTACTCTGACTGCTCAAGAGGGATACGGACAATGCTGGAGCACGAAAACGTGTGCGACGAAGTATCAAAAAAAAAAAAAAAAAGGTTCCACGAGCAAAGGAATGAAGTTTTTGAGCATTTTGTACTGAATAGTAAACAAATACTTTCTTTTATTTTGAGTTTATAGACAATACATATTATGGTGTTTTTTCTTCGTTTTCGTTTTTTATGTCCCCCTCTCCCATAATTTGCAAGAAATATGTACGTGATGGAGGAAAATAGCGGTCATTTTTGGATTCAACACACCAAAAAAACATAAAATTCAGCTAAAATATTCCATGCAGCTGATCAAAAATGTTTTTGCAGACCTGTGTTACCCGTGGGAAAGTGTAAAACAACTTCCTGGACCTTCCCGTCTCACTAAGACGTTCCATTCTTACAAATCTGGAGAAGTACCATCTAGCTATTTTGTTATTTTTCCACGGCCGTCGGAAATAAGAAATATTAACTTAACCGCACATTCCCGGTTGGATAAATCTGTGACAGAGTCCTGAGTAGCTTTATACCAATTTCGCAGTTGCAAATTTCATTTTATTTATTTTCTTGATAAAACGCTATAATTTTAGAATCAATTTTCGTTTGTTTGCTCGACCACTTTACCTTTAAAGGCCCGAGAGTATTTGCCGCATCGAAAAAACACATCACCAACTCACCTCATCATCATTACTTTAAATATTAATTTATAAATGTAAGGTACAGTACATATTAATAAATACTTTACAATAATGAAAAAACTGGATGAAAATTGGTATAAAACTGCATCGAAATACGAAAACTGTAGGAATTATACTTTTGCCCACGTAGGAGCGACCCTGTGGTTTTCTAAAGACCTCTGGGTCTGGCAACACCGCTCAAATCCGAGCCTACAGGTAGTCGCAACGGACACTAATTACGGCGCGGTACTTAAGCGTCCTATGCAATCAAAATGTGATCTAATAGTTAATTCGATCATGCCATCACCAGAATCGTGATGTACAGGAATAAAGGGACACAACGAGTATAAATTTTAACTGGAAAAACATACCTGGACGTTATGTAAAAATACCCAATGGCGGTTTTCGTCAAACTCATGTCATTTACCTACTACTGATGATTTGATGTCATCATTGTGACTAAAAATTCCCAAACCTGTGCGATTGACCAGAGCGAGGAAATCCATTTCCATGGGGTGGTGCAAAATGACAATATTTCCGTACTTTTTCAAGCCCCATCTCATCTGACAGAGGTTGGATCAAAGAAACATGAGTTTAAGTGTGATAAAGTTCGACAAAAGAATAATAAACCCAAGTGTAATCAATTTTGCAATTTATTACACATCTGCAATACGGCCTCACACTTGTTTGATAAGGTGTTCCTGAACCGATTGATATGAAATTTAGACTTGTTTTCCTCAGAACAACGAGAACATTTTGAATCTCTCAAAAATTAAATTTTTCAACAGTAACAACTAAAACGTCTTGCGTTAAGAGTGGGAGATTGAAAGGGGCTTTACTGCTGCTAATGAGGGATAGTCGGCTGAGTTAAAGGGTCCGCTGCGGTGTTGCCACCTGATGGCGGGGAAGGGGTTTTCGTCCCTGCGGTCCGGGGTCGCTCCTATATGGGCAATAGTATAGGCTTGCCACAAGAATCTGCGGAAACATACTCACAAAGACAAACACGAAATGAATGTTGTTCAGATTGGTCTACTATGCAAATCCATGCTGAAATTTCGATTTTAGAGAGAATATTTCATCAACCGAAATTGAAAACAATGATTCTGCTAACCATTGGTAGCAAAAGCAAAAGAGATACCTTCCCACACCAGTTGCTTCATCGGTTCACTATGAGTTCTATTGTTTCGATATTAACGGAAGTCAAGAGAGTGCGAATTCAGTACTCTTAGTAACCACAACCTTTACTGTCTCAAAAATTATAATGAAACTGTCAGGTATGAAGTTTTTTTTTTCTGGTGGTAGTCAATAAATGAATAAGATTACTTGATAGTGTCCTAAAACTATACAAGTTTAAACCCCCACCACTAGTTTGAACGATAGGACCAATAAATCATGAGGAATCGTGGTTTTTAAGAATTCGGTAATTCATATTTTGCGCGGCAGCAATATTTTTTGGACCTAACAGTCTTTTTAGGACCTAACCCGCGTAATTCCTGGAAGTGACATCAAAATTCGCCCCCTAGTTTCGATGTTTTGCCAATGTCAAGTAATTGTAGTTATGTACATACGCAACAGCTTTAGCTCGGGGTAAAACTACTAACAACTTCAAAAGATTGGAATAAATCAGACTGATAGAGCAGAAGAAAATGACGTTACGAAGACTCACGACTCCTCTCTCACAAATGTTAATATTGATCAGACGGCAATGACATTAGTAGAAGCCCATCTAGAGATTATCAACGAAATCCTTGAAAGCTTCCATGAATGAAAAATTGGAACAGTTTAGGGAGCCAATTACATCACCATGCTCAGAAACGCGTAAAGCAAGTGCCGATTTCAATTTTCAAGGCGAAATCCTGTTTCGGTTTCTTATTGTTCTTAAAGACGGAGGAGTGTTGTGCAAATAAAAAACGTTTTTTGAAAATTTGCAAGAAGTAGAGCAACGTTGTACAGGAACTCACCTGGCAGGATGCCTGGTAGCGCGAAGAACGAAGCGGTTCTGGATTTACGCATAGGAGTGAATGCCGTTACAGGTTACAAAGTTTTTATATGACGATTCTAGAGCAAATTTACATTCCTCGCAAACGGTAAACTCAAATAAAATTATTTTTAATCAGGAATAGACCTAATAATTTACGATATAATAACACGTATAAACACGTTTTCTAATTCAAACTAAAATTTTTATTTCGATTTAATTTTTTTTTTTCATGAGGCTGAGAGCGTGCCCCTTGGCCCGGGCCTAGCGGGCCTATGCGTAAATCCAGGCCTGGGTTCATCCCCACTTAGAATAAATCGTGGGGTTCCGGGTAAAAGTGACCAAGTCACATTTTTTTTTCAAAATGAGCTTTTTTTGTCATTCCGGTACTAAGGAACGTTGTCTACTGTGTGTTGTTGCTAAAAACGTTATCTTCAAATTGATGTGTAAAAAATACTTAAAAATAAATTTTACCAGCCTGACCCAAAGAGTTTCATGTGACCAAATGGCATTTGAACTCAACCACCTAACACGAGATAGATTATAATTGTACTCTCGCTGATGCATGTAAATGTTATCAATTGCCATTTGATCACTTTTACTGTGTAAGATTTGTAAGATTGCATAGTGGGCAGGTGAAAAAGACCAATTACAGTCCAGCTATTCCAACATTCCATCCAATATAATGATCAATAAATGTTTTATCTCTCTCTCATTACAGTGGTAGGTAATTGAGAACCTTTTCTAACAGAAATAGGTATATCATTGTTATTAGATGCTTGGCAACACGATAAATTAACGAAAAAACTATTCAATTCCTCAATTTCATGTAACTATGCGACTTTTTTTTCGAAGAATTGAATTGACCAAGTGAGTAGAGCTTGAAACTCCAGGCAGGTAAAATTGATCAAATGATAGTTTCCGAATCAACAGCTCTTATTTGATCTGAAGTGAATTTTGAAGCACGATATCATAGGAGGGCACTAGCAAACTACCTACAGGATTTAAAAATCGAAACATAGTCGGATGAGACATCACACAACCAGTGTTAGTAAGGAGAAAATAGGTGGAACTTCAGATCACTCCCCTGTAAAATTTTGCAAATGTTACTGGGTCACTTTTGCTCGGAACATTACGAAATTTTCCGTTTGTACCGTCACATGTTTTTGATGAAAGAAACTTCTGAAACTAATTGGGAGTTGCTCATTTGATAATGAATACATCATGTATCCACTTCTACCTTCCATTTTGCAAGCAGACATTTACTGCCGACAGCGCCCACTTCTACAAAAGAGGAAGATTTTACCTCAATTACGAGAACAGGTAAAATGGAGCTAATGGAGGGCTAATTAATGAACTGAAGACGTATTCGGTAGTTGTTCGGATCGACAAAATATTCGAGTTATTAATGACGTATTAATATTAATGAGCTTTCATTTCAGTTTAATTTCAACGACATCTTTCAAACAAAAGACGGTTATAGTAACCTGATGAAGATTAGGATCCATATGTGTGCAGCATTTCCGTCTCTCGGGTTATGATAGAAGTAAATTCCCAGGAAAGTCGAGTATATACCACGTACTATATGTATGTATCACATACTATACATGTGTCTCATTTGAGGGAATATTGGTAAGCTCTCTTGTACATTCAGTTTACTGTGTCACGGGATTTCAATAGTCACTTATCTTGTTATTTGAAGCCTTTAGTAAGCATGCAGCACGTAATATTTACACAAGACACCATTTGTGTGTGAGTAGACATTCAACTATATACATCGCATTCAACTTAAATATAAGGGTATTCATGGTTCTCTCGACAATGTCAAATATGACGTTTTGAAAAATTTCATAAGAATAAAAAATAAATTATTACTTCTGACCGTAACGAGGTAGCGAATGCAATGAACAATTATGAGAGGTACGAAAAGTCTTCTAAAATGGGAGTCGCCATTGGGTTTTAAATTGTGAACGCCCTGATTACTTGTCGAACACATCTGTCTCTTGTGCATTTGTATGCAACGTGAACACACTAATAACGGCGAATAAGGTTATATGCACGGTATCATTCTGACGATCTCAAACTTTATAAGGAAATACAATCAAAGGAATAATCAAGATACCATCAAGATTTGGTTGGCCAAGCCACTCCTTCGAGATTTCCCGCTACCGCTGGATTTCGTTCTGACAGCGTTCTTAAATTTTGCGTCCTAAAGCCAACCAGATTTGGTTTGTTACTATTTCCCTGGAAAACGTAAGAAAAGGGATTCCCTGTTTCTGTTCCAGATTATGCCAAACGTGTTCAGCCTTTAAATTGCAATTTCTCCATGAAAACGGTGTGGGATCGCAAAGTTGATGTTTTTAAAAGTTTATAAACGATTTTACACTTTAGAATCAATTTTCCAGAATTTAAAATCTTCCTAGCCCATTCGAAATTTTTGCTCCTTGTATCCGATTCCGATTTTTCTGTTCGGGAATATGCCTAACGTTTTTTTCTTTAAACTGCAACTCCTCCATGAAATTGGTACGGAGAAGCAAAATTGACTACACTAAAAATCTGATTAAATTTGAAAGTTTTCCAGAGATTGGACATCTACAAGTTTTTGGAAAAGGAGTTGAAGCTATTTACAGAAATCGATTTTTATTTAAATGGCGAACGTTTGAACTGAAATTAGGGACCTTAGAAATTAGTTTTCCATTTAAAAGTGCTCCAGGCTTTTTTAATTTAAATGTTGAATCTGAAAACGTCGCTGCAAGAGGAAAAAGGTCGTTTTTAAGACGAGAAATTTGGGTGTTTATAGAACAAAACGTGGTTCTCTCAATGGTCCATTTTCTAGAGGAAAAAAAATCGCTGTGAGGTGGAAAGTTTTATGGAAGTTTTTCTCACTTGATTCTTATGTTTTTGAGATTGGTAAACACGAATCTGACATTTGCATCTGAGACAATTGCGAAAAACCATGAAATTTCCGCACTTTCGTCAGTTTTTCGCTTATAACCCATAAAGTACTCATCATATCGAAAAGATGGTTCCATTCGTTCTGGAAGAGAATTAAATGTTGCCTTGAATGGGTTCCTCAAACTTGAAATTTGGTCCCGTAGTATAGGCACATCTGCAAGCCGAAATTCAACCATTTTTCCCATGTTGGCCAAAATTGCAGCAAACTCGTTATCTAGCACTCAAATCGTTGGAAAATCTACTCTGATCGAAAAGAGTCGAGAATGAAGATTCTAGAGAATTCAATGTTGAATTAAGAAAGCACCATAAATTTCAAATTGTACCTCATTTTCATAGGTAATACGTCAAAAAAACTAAAACAGTCGTTTATCTGATTTTGGAGTTGGTTGCATGTTTCGTTATTCAAAGGCTTTGGAGACCGGATTATAGTTGTGGTTCATTCACGCAATTTAAATGTCCGATTTCGGCTCGCTATCGTACCCATGCTACTGGACCGAATTTTAAGTTTGAGGAATCCATTCAACGGAAAATTCAATCCTCTTCCAGAATGAATAGGACAATCTTTATCTCGATATGATCCGTACTTTCTGAGTTATAAGAAAAAAACTGAATAAAGTGCGGAAATTTCGTGGTTTTTCGCAATTTCCTCAGACACGCGGAGCGAAATTTTCGTTGGAAACGTCAAACTGATATTTACTATCCTCGAAAACATGAGAATCAAATGGGTCAAAACTACTATAAAACTTTCCACCTCGAAACTCCTGGGGACTGGATTATAAGGAAAAAAAAAACAATGGAAAAAAAATCATAGTTTGGGAATGGTGGCGTTTTGTTCCATTTTCGTAACCATTTCGACCAATCTTTTGTTACATCTAGTGCAGAATTTTGTGTAGCGAGGATGTAGACCAGGGTTAAGTGCATCGACTATGCGCTGTTCCTATGACCGTTATTCAACGTTTGCCCCTAGATGGTAGTGACCTTAGAGGTGTACCTCTTGTTGTGGACTCTACTATCCTATCTGACATTTCAGTATATAAAATTCTCTCTAATTTTTTTGTCAATCTCAAAATTAGGGTAATTTAAAAATAAAAACAGAGTAAGATAGAACGCAGTCGATATTTCCACGAAAATAATGAGTTACGCAGTTAAATCGATTTCGACGGATAGGACATCTTCAGTAAAAAACAAGAACTGGAGGCACAACACAGAAAGTACATCTTATATAGGCCCAGGTGCGGGGAAATATCTAACGTAGGAAGGGAAAATGTTTAAATGAAGTTAGTCCTCCCAATATTTCAGCATTCATGGGCTCATTCTTGCAATAAGAAATGTTACAGTTTGTGTCCCTTTCACTTTGTAAGCCTTAAGTGCCATTGGTTAGTCCTACCCGTCCATTTCACTTCCCTGAGCCAATAGGATTCAGTCTCCTTTCACCTGGGCCTATATAAGACGTTCTGTCTATGATGTACCTTCAGTTCATGTTTGGTAATGATGATGACCTAACCGTCACAATCGATTTAACTGTGTAACTCATTTTATTTCGTGGAAATGTATACAAGTTTCATGTTACTCTGTTTCTATTGAAGTCGGTTTCCACAACTTCGTCGCGAGTCACTAAGTTCGTTATTTGAAAAGTTCGAAGGCTGTACATTTCTGGAGCATGAATACCCCTATGGAACGATATAACAAGTGACATGACAACAAGTGCTGTGGAAGTCGAGTGAAATCGATGGATTGGAATTTCATTGTTAGTATCACTGTATTCAAATGATTCACCTGGAGGTGGGACGGTCTGGGTTTTGTTGACGGCGGGTCGAGGCGTAGGGCGGAGGATGGGGGCGTAGGTGACGCCGCCACTGACGCTGGTGTTGTGTCGCCCCGCCAGGTTCGGAGACGGCAGCAGGTTGTTCTCCGTCTCTTCAAGACCCTCGTAGTCGTTGTCCTCGTCCATCTCCAGCATCTCGTCCTCCTCGGGTCGCTCCTCGTACTGATCCCTCAACACTTTCCGCGGAACTGCCAACATAAAACAACTGCTATAATAACACTGATTTGCTATTCATTTCCACTTTAAAACGCTGCATATTCTTTCACTGGGGTTTATTATTCAATGATTCATGATTGGAGTGTGCATGTTTCACAGGTGATAGAGCGATTATTGAATTTCAGGAGGCACACAAATATGATCAACTGATCAATCCAAATAGGTATTTTGGCTTCTAACTGGGCTATAGTTTAGCCCAGCCTAAGTCGCAGAGACCCATCAGCCTCACTTCTTTCCTCCTAAAGGCCATAGAGAAAATCATAGGCCAAATGATAAAGGATGATCATCTATTCTACTGCCCTCTTGCAAAGGTGCAACACGCCTATCAAAAGGGTAAATCGACTGAGACAGCTCTCTCTGAAACGGTTTCATTGATAGAAAGGGCCTTAAAATCTAAGGAGATAGCTATGGGTTGCTTTCTGGACATAGGGGGTGCTTTCGACAACACCAACTATACCTCTATTGAAAAAGCTGCCAAGAACAAGGGGATCACGACCCCACTATTAGATGGATCAAGGCTATGCTGGCAAGCCGGGTGATTACAGCAACTCAAGGCCATGAAAGCATCACTGTTCTCGCTAACAGGGGATGCCCGCAAGGAGGAGTACTTTCCCCTTTACTCTGGTTATTAGTGGCTGATGAGCTACTGGAGCTCTTGATGCATGAAGGGTACTAAGTAACAGCTTATGCAGATGATCTTAACATCACTGTAAGAGGAAAGTTTGACCATACCGTGTCAGACAGAAAGCAGAACGCCCTTAACATCGTCCAAAAATGGTGCTCTGCAGAAAGGCTTCATCTGAACCCCGAGAAAACCATTGTGGTTCCCTTTACAAATAAAAGGAAACTCACACTTACACCCCTACAACTTCGGGGACAGAGGATTCCTCTCTCAAACGAAGTAGAGTATCTAGCTCGACTCCAAACTAACATGGAACAAGCACTTGAAATAAATAGTTTCAAAAGGAACTAGAGCTCTATGGTCATGCCATAGAATGCTAAGTAAAACATGGGGGCTGACTCCCAAAATGACACTATGGGCTTATTAAGTAATTGTCAGACCCATGGCCACATACGCCTCTTTAGTATGGTGGCCAAAAACCTGCAAAACCACTGCTCGTCTGGAACTTAATAAACTTCAGAGGCAGGCCTATATTGGCATTACAGGGGCCGTGAACACCGCTCCAACAGCAGCATTAGAGGTTCTCTTAGACCTCACCCCTCTGCATAAATGTGCAGAGAACAGCATACCTGGGGGCCATTAGAATGCAGCAAATGGGAAAAATAAGGCCCTCCCTACAAAAAGATAGTCACTTGGAAATACTGGACAAAATAGATACAGATCCATTGACTATGACCATCTATGACGTAATGTTAGAAAAGATGAACTTTGATCTACGTTTTATTCATAAATGATCGTGGAGTTTTGGATCGTGCATGCCTCAATTTAAACCAGGCTCACTTGTGTGGTACACAGATGGGTCCGTGACCCAAAAGCAAAAGAACTCACCCTGGATATCACTCTACCATTCAAACTGTAAGGGTGCAGGTATGACATTGAAAGGATTCTGTGGAATATTTTCAAATCATCTGCAAAAAGTAAAAAGCGTATACTGCCAGGAAATATCGCAGAAATGTCATTGACGAAAATCAGGAAAAACATCGGCCCAATATGAAAACCCTGAGGCACCTCACAAGTATTTGGACATGGACTGGAAAAAACCGACTTGATCCGAACAACCTGAGAACGACCATTGAGATAGCTCCCCTAAACCATTCAAGTAGTAGCCAAAGGAATCCAAAGGACGTGAGCTTGCTAATAAGAAAAAAAAAATTAGGGACTTGATCGAAAAATTTAATTAAAAAGGATTATTGTCAATACAGACTGGTACATTTGTAATGACGACCTTTGTCGGGACAATAACATGGAAACAGTGAGGGAAGTGATGAAACAGAATGCAAGCAAACACGAAGTGTAACTTCATGCGCACATAAACCCTACAGCGCTTCACGTCCTAGACAACAGCAACGTCATCCGGCGGCTTGACAGAACAAAGCCCTTGGATCTTGTTACGCCATGTGATTAAAGATTTAGTGCGGTGAATAGGTGCTACCTAGGTTACATCCAATGGACTATCAACCCTACGAGCAATTAATAAGTGTATGATAGTCAATTAACTTGATAGGACCACGCTCAGTTGTTGAATTGATGATGTTCTTTCAAATAGATATCGATCTGAGGAAAAAAGTATGTTGATTCTTCTCGTCACATAAATGAGGTAATTCCATTCTGAAGATTAGATCATTTCAAATTACTTACAATCATCGTTCTTAGCAACGTTCCCCTATCTGACATGAGTTTGTACTTCATGACTCATACGACACTCGAGATTTAGTGTAGTCTGATTGATATTTGTGAGTTGTGTATGTTCTCGCAGATAACCCACTGAAGAGGTTGAGTAAGAACCCCTGTCTGATATAATTTCGAACACCCACTCGACGGTTTGATTGTGAAGGTTGCTTATCGATTGTATCTTTGACTAGTCATTGAGAAACCCTAAATTAAAAGAACTCTGATACTTGATTTTGTGACAGGAGAGAAATTCTATCGTTATGAGTTACATTCTGTAACAATAATGTACCTAGTTACTTCGGGCTTTGTCATGATCGTTTCAGATGTCAGTGTGTCGAATATATAGAAAATAGAATAGAAAATATATTTATCAACAGGAAGGAAATCACATAATGGCGCAATAGCCCGAAAAATACAAGACTCCTTCTGTCCACCAACCAAATAAGTTCTTAAGAATATAATATAGTATAATATAATATAGGGTGTGCAAGATAACGTGGCAGTAATTCACGCAATTGTTAACTGATTTGCAACGAAAAATTAAATTCAAGTTAAGTAATGTATAGTAAAGTAAAGTAAAGTTAAGTTAAGTAATTAAAGTTAAGTTTTGAAAGTTATTTTTCTAGAGGGTCAGTTTCCGAGTTATTTCAGTTTCGAGATTTATTATCGTAACAAATAGGCTGATTTTCAATATTGTTTTATAACCTCCCTCAAACATAGTAATTTCATGTTCAAGGGGCTTAGATTCCAAATGTACAATGCCCGTCCGCAGCACAACAGGGCCAAAAGGTTGATTTCGGGGAAAAAAACTGTGGAAAGCAAGAAAATTATCATTAAATCATCGGATTTCCACTTTTTTTGGGTGGCTAAATCGATTGGAACATTATTTGAAACCATAAAATGATACATTCCCAAATGCGAACTTTCGAAAAATTCATCGGTCACAAGTAAAGAAAGAATTTTTCTAAAATAAAAAAGAAAATTACTTTCAAAAACTAGTCATTTAAGTCTAATAATTGGTAAATAAAGTTTCATAAAGGTAAAATACTGTTCAATGACTTTTAATATTCCCCAACGTTTTTTTGGTTGTTATGGGATGATCGAAGCCATATTATCACAATCAATAAAAGGTAAATATCATAAAGGTAAAATACTGTTCAACGACTTTTAATAATTACAATCTGAAAAAAAGGGAATTAAAAATTGTTTTCTTCAAACAATTAATCATTAATACTATAATTATTTCCCCAAGAATTATAATACCAGCGACGAAGAGTCGACCAATATTCCTGCATGGGAGGTCAGAACACCCTTATAAATCAGAATGGACCAGCCCAAGGTCATTCAACGCCTCTCTCTTGATTCCGTCATTGTGGTCTAAACATATCCTGCTCTTTCAAAATGTATACATTTAAATATTATTCAACGTTTTCAAAATAAATTCACCATTTTGAAACCAAGTTTTCTTCAAGAGATTATTGTATGTACCAGAGACCGAGGGCTGTTTTGTCATCTATCAGATTCAATGGTTAATGATAGATCAGCAGTTCTCGATAGCTTTTCATGATTTCAACTAAGGCCACCTGTTTTATTTAAATAAAAACGCTGCATATTCTTTCACTGGGGTTTATTATTCATTTGGCTTGCATTCATGATTTGAATTTTTACTAAGCTTTGGAGTGTGCGTGTTTCACAGGTGATAGACCGATTATTGAACTTCAGGAGGCACACAAATATGATCAACTGATCAATCCAAATAGGTATTTTGGTTGAGAACCGATTTACGTGCTCTATGCATATCTCCTGAAATTCAATAATCGCTCTATCACCTGTGAAACACGCACACTCCAAATTAGTAGAAACTCAAATCATGAATGCAAGCCAAATGAATAAAATTGAATAATAAACCCCAGTGAAAGAATTAGCAGCGTTTCATGCATATCAGAATGCTTCAACCCGTGTGTCGGCTATAAACCCTTTTAGGAGTTCACTCCAGTAAAAGAAACGCTGTTGTTTTTGTTTTGATCGCAGTAACCTAGTGATGTAGTCAATGTGGATGCATGTTGGCAGCATAAGATCATGCCATACATCGGGAATGGTTTGAGCTACAGACCTGGGGAGGGGCTCATTCTTCATGGAAAGTTCTTCAAAAAAAGTCCACATTTTGGCCGCCTTGTTTGTTTTTGAGGTTTTTAGGGATTTTACAAAACTTTGACAACCCTTACAGCTGGCTAAAGAATTGGATTTTTCCTGAAAATTTCAGATTTTTTGCTCCAGCCGTTTGGGAGAAAACGTGCGTACGGCGGACGGACGGAAAATTTTTTGTTGCAGATTTGGATTCTACACCCTTTGCAACGTAAACCATGAAATTTTCAGGGGGGTCAGAAATTTTTTTTTTCAAGAGCGATTACAATGGTTATTATTGAATAATAAACCAATAAAAGGTAAGAAAAAGTTAACCCCATCAGCTGAAAGATCACGACCAGAGCTTTCAAACAATGCGGTGAAATTTTTGGAGAAGGCTAAAGTACCTCTACGCAAATTCGTATTGTTTCTGAACACCAAGCTCAAAGATAACGAATAGAAGGGAAGGTTAAGTTAGCTCGGCAGGTCAACATCGGATAGGCAAAACCCGCACGACTTCAAGGTCTTGCAGGAGAGAAAACCTTGAGCGCCGTGCCTTCATCTCAATCGTTGCACAGTCGTCCGAATCGCAGAGCTAGCTGGACAAAACGCCAAAATCCGTATGATTCAACATGTTGAAATTATTGAAATTGTTGGTGGAACGTCGACGTCACGGAAAGGCAGATTGATCGTTCACTGTTAATCAAAATTTCTAGTTTGTTAAAAAACGGGATAAAACAAGATTATTCCATCGCCGTTTTGCTTTCTAGAATAGACTGTTTCAACCCACTAACTTCGCCTGCAACGATTGCACATTGCATATTAGCTTTTTGAAGGAGTGCTGGCAACTTCCATCATTTTCCCATTAAGGACCTTTTAAGAAATATCGTAAACTCCCTATAATCAGGTATGAATAATCATATGCAGACTGCTTACCGCAAGTGTAAACGACTTTGAGGTACATCCTGGACTCTTTCTTGCAGGGGCTTCCGAACGTGGCAGCATCTGCTGACAGCGTACAGCGCCTCTTCCCGTGGCAGATCTGCATCACTGTCTCCGTTCCGTAGCTCACTAGGCACGCTGTCAACAGAAAAACGCAGTATGAAATTATATAAACTGGAAAATTAGAGACTTAACAGTCTGGGCACAAAGTTAGGGATGTTCGATATTTCTGTACCGGTGACAAAGCCACCGATATGGGTTTCTCACCGATATATCGGTGACAAGGAACTGGAAAAAGCGGTGACAGATATTTCGGTGACTGCGCTCGATTCCAACACAAAGTACTACTATGCGCAGGCGCGGGATTGGAACGGCGGCTAGGCGGCTCTGGCCTCAGTCACTGAATCTCATATCGGATATCTACTTACGTTCTCTGTCACCGCGTCACCGCTTAGTGACAAATAATAAATAGTACTAAATAAAATTGAAAAAAAGCAAAGACGATTGTGGAGGTTGAAAGAGTTGAGGGATTCTCAGGCGAAGAGGGCGATGATGGTTCCGAATGCACTCTAGCGGGGTTTCGTCCAACCATATCGTCCACCAGCCTTCCCCGTCGATTCCTTGTGAATAGTATCGTTTTTCTAAATTAATTTGCTACAAAAATCTGTGTGACAATGCCCTCCCAGTGCTCCGAGTCATTTTCTCTTTCTCCATTCAAATTCAAGCTACAAAGAGAGCGGAAAGAAGATTGATGGTTGGATGAAATCCCGCTAGAATGCGCTCGAAACCGTCTTCGCCCTCTTCGCCGAAGAATCTCCTGAAAGAGTTGCGAACTCTATAACACTGTTATCAGTGAAACCTTCCTTGAGACTACACGGCTAGGTTATCGATATTTTTGCACAAGTGACAAAGTCACCGATATGATATCGATATGATGACTTTGTCACCGGTACAGAAATTTCGCTACAGAAATGTTGGTACCTACAGAAATATTTAATGCTAAATAATTTGTGTTATCATTCGACATGAATTTATGTTACCATTCATAAGTTCCTTAAAACATGACGTTTTCATGTAATAAAATAAATTTTTAAAGCGATGAATGTGTTTTTTTAATTTTCTCTCACTCTTATTCAGAAGTTTAAAATTTAGTAAAACATTTTTCTACATATGCAAGAATAAAACAGATTATTATTATTTTAACTGTAAAGCAATCCCTCTTTAATCATAAACATTTATGTTCAACATCTATTTTTATGCTTCCTTCCTTCAAAAAACTGTGACAGCGCCACATTTCATCCATTTCCACTCTCTGTCACCAATGTGCCAGTCACCGATATTTGTCACCGATATTTCCTTGTCACTGGAACCGAAGTCACCGACATTTGTAAGTCACTGGATCGCACATCTCTACACAAAGTGATACAACAGTGTAATGGAACTATTACACTGTGACAGCTCTCCATCTGTATCCATATCGCTCTAATGGATATTGTTATTTCTTAGGTACATCTTGTTATTTTTATGAATTTTATGAACAGTTTTCAAATGATACCACCGACCATTCATGTAAGGAGTATTGAAGATTCCTTGACAAATTATAATACTTCAAATTTAATTGATAACAGCCATCTTTGGCTACAGAATAACATGATTAGACCTTGCAACTTTTCGTAGGTGATTGTGGAGTTATAATTGGGGTTTTAAATGGGAAAATGACATCTCCGAAAAATACAATATCTGTAAAAGCAGTTCCAGTTTTCAAATCCTTGGAAAAAATGTAGAAAAAATGTTTTTTTTTTAATCGGAAAAATCAACACATTAAAATTTTTAAAATGAAAGGAAAACCTATGGGAAATTTAGACCCTTCAAAAGTCAATATCCGAGTTGATTATTTTTATTGGTTTAATGGCATCTATTGTTGGACCTCCGATGCAGTTTAGGTGGCTTTCAACAGAGTTGTACAGTTTGTAACAGCGAGTACAGTTGCTGCAGTTGCTAGCAGGTTTAGATAATTGTATCCGCTCACCAAAACAGTTACAAGCTCTGGAATAGCATTATTTGTGGCGGATACTTTAACATCGACTTCAACGACTGCAAGTGTATCAACTTTATTTCAAAATATAATATCCTCTACATGAAAAATACGCGAGGAAAACGTTTTCCCAGTATTTATTTTCCTAAAAACCGTAATACGAGTTTTGCCTACCTCTGTTTACAAGCTGTGTTTGGCTATTTCCTTTGATATATTCTATGTCAATTAAATTAACGAAGCGCGTATCAACGGAGCGTTCTTATGGGGCTATTTTGAAATTATTCAACGTTTTAAACATGATATTAAGCAGCCTTGAAGTTCGTTCGAAAAAGTATATATCTCTTGAATTAAATAGCCCTTAGAAAAATTACAAAATTCTACAACTTGTACGAGTAATGTTATTAATATATTGATTCTACGCTGTCCAGATTTTTGGATTAATTTCCAAAAAAAATATACAGAAACCATGTTGCAAACATAAAAGATGAATAGAATGAACTTATTCCAAGGCCAATTAAGATGGTAAAATTGGCTTAATTTCTGCCGGATTTCGTCAAGGGTTTGAGATAGAAATTTGGAAATGATTTCATTTGATTCAGCAAGGAGAAATTCATAAAAACCAATTACAATGAGAAAAAGGTTAAACATTATGCGATTAGATGACACGACTCTTTTTGCGTCTACCACAAGGTGTTTCAATAAAACGTTAAACCCATGCGCTACAATACATGGCCAACAAATAATCCTGAAAATACTTGCTTTTTTATTCACCTACAATAATCATACAAATAGAAAAATTGATCTTGATAAAATTAAAAGTCTCCTCATTTATAAACTCTAAGGCGGAACAAAATTCGCAGAGTCAGTAAGTTATTAATAACTACTACACTTTTAATCTGTAGTCCAGTCGAATGATCTAAAGCCACAAAAGTGAGTTTTGGCAACACTGAGTTGTAGACGTGTGGAAAGAACTGAACCATTGCGAATGATGTGAGGGTCTATGGCCACTTCCGCGCCTCAAGTGATTCTACCCTTCTTAGATTTGTCTTCTTCCCAGATCCGCGCCAGATAAGCTCTGAGCGTCCGTTTCCCGCGCCTGACGAATGATTTATGATCTTGTGAGGATTTGTACAGGGACAACACAAGTTTCAGTATGCGTGCTGTTCACTTCAGCATGTATCGTGTACAACTGGTAAAATTGTTTTGAACTTGCCTTGAATGTGCCGCCCCCAAGAAAAGTAGTACACAGTATGCAAGACTGATCAGCACCTTATCATTACCTAACAACAAAATTCTCTCGGTGTCGCCGTCGTCCGACAGCAAAAACGCTGCAAATTACTTCACTGGGGTTTATTAGTCAATTGGATTGCGTTCATGATTTGAATTTATACAAAGCTTTGGAGTGTGCATGTTTCACAGGTGACAGAGCGATTATTGAATTTCAGGAGGCACACAAACATGATCAACTGATCAATCCAAATAGGTATTTTGGTTGAGAACCGATTTACGTTGTCTATGCATATCTCCTGAAATTCAATAATCTCTCTATCACCTGTGAAACACGCACACTCCAAAACATAGTAGAAATTCAAATCATGAACGCAAGCCAAATAAATAAAATTGAATAATAAACCCCAATGAACGAATTTGCAGCGTTTCATCCATATCAGAATGCTTCAACCCATGTATCGGCTACAAAGCCTTTTAGGAGTTCACTCCAGTATCCACGTTACTACGTCACTACATCACTATCACTAGGTTACTGCTATCAACACAAAAACAATCATAAACCAGAATAACGCAATTGTTGGCACCATAAATCGGCCCATAGATCGGGAATGGTTTGACCTACGGACCTGGGAGGGGCTCATTCGATTCCTCGTGGAGTGTTCTTCAAAAAGAGTACAAATTCAGGCCGCCTTGACTTTTTCTGAGGTTTTTAGGGATTTTACAAAACTTTGACAACTCTTAAAGGGCACTTTAAATTAAGTGAGGGAGCTGGCTCAAGAATTCCGGACCAACATGGATTTTTCCTGAAAATGTCAGCTTTTTTGCTTCAGCCGTTTGGGAGAAATCGTGCGTACGGCAGACGGACGGAAAACTTTTTATTGCAGATTCGGATTCTACACCCTTTGAAACGTAAACCATGAAATTTTCAGGGGGGTTAGAAGTTTTTTTTTTCAAGAGCGATTACAATGGTTTATTATTGAATAATAAACCAAAAGAGGAACCGTCAGGGATGTTTACTACATTTTCTGGAATGTTAATTAGCTCTTGTTTTCATGATACAGAATGGGATATTACACTACCTTCTAAATTTGTTGTGAGCCTCCCTTTGCAGCCTTGAGTCCGCGCATCTCCGAACACACACTCCCAATTCATTGTAGTTTTATTAGTCTTCTTTTTCAGATATTGACGGCCCTCGTGTACAACCGTAGGTTTCCCCTTAGACGTCTCAATAATCTCCATGATCATTCAGCCTGTCACATTCTGACTAATAATCAACAGGCGCGGAAGTGGCACAATTGCAGGCAGTTTTCCAGTTTTGGGGACGAAAAATCAATAATCCACGATTCAACAGGTGAGGCGCGGAATCGGGAACACACTGATGAGAGGAATCCTGGACATCATCTGTCCCAATTTCACAGTTTTGTATTTCATTTTCATTTATCGGGAGTCTTAAATGGCATTTCCTAAGAAAACTTTGATCTTTCGGATGTTGGGAAAGTAAGAGAAGCGAGGCCATTGGCCGACAGGGGTGAAGACAGTTGGAAGTTGAGGAACAACGAGAGTGTGAGGTAGCGAGTGGGAAGTGGCCGTAGGCTGGCGGGGCTTTGATTTATAGACATCGTGCGACTCCGGGCAAAGAAGGGCGAAAGACCACTGACAAAGTTTGAACCCATAAAGAGCGAGTACGTGGTGAGACTCGCGGCTGGGGAAAGAGGGAAAACCAACCCTGAAAACAAGAAAAGATTTACAAGTAAGAGAGTTGGGCGAGAACTTTTTTTCAAAAACTCAACGTGCGGCGCCCATTGAAATTCATTTCCATGCATCACCGGGTGTACGTCTCGGAGAACTCGGAGGGGTTAAGGTTTCGTTAAGTTTTTATCGACCCTTTTCCACGATGTTCGGCACCTTCTTTTTTCGTATTATTCATGTACGTAAGAAACGGCTGGAAGACCTTGAAACCGATCTCTTTTCTTCTTTCATCATCAAGTCCGAATCCATACAAGATCAGGTAGAGAACGGTAACAACGTCTATAGCGATAGGAACCGTATTAGGAGCTACGGTAGATGTTAGAAATCGGCAGAACAAGGGTGCGAGGCTTCACTCAGGCTTACTACCGAACATTTGTTACGGCTTTATGAGTGTTATAAGGGTCATTTCATACCCAGACAGACTCGAAATGTACCGACCCCCTCCGATTTTGTTCATACTTGGTGTAGTAGCTTCCTTTAACGAATAGAAAAGGCCTGCCAGGTCAGCTCCTCCAAAAATCAACGGTTTTGGAAGCCATAGCAGGATGATATTTTGACGATTTTTTCGATTTTTTATGACCGAAACATGGTTTTTTTTACTATATCTTCGGTTCTAATTGATCAAATTAAGCGTACGCGTTCTGATTTTCTTCGTAATAAAGTAAAGAACGCAACGGAGCCTGCAGAAAGCCGGTATAGCGCCCGTTTGGTTTGTCGGGCGGATAACGCGTCCGCAAATCTTATAAACGCGATTTCTCCCGAGTCGCTCAGTAGAATTAGACGTTCGAGGGCTTAAAATGTTTGTAATTACATGTTTTACAATGCCCCCCCCAACGGGTTATGTGTGTAAATTTCATTTGACGGAGTTATAACGATTTTAAAGGTTACAAACTCTCCCCCGCGAGCTTGCGGGTTGTGTTTTCCGTGAAAATGAGACAAGGTGTCGTCAAAATCGCTCCAAATGGGGAGCGGTGACAAGGCGGATGGAAAATCGAGAGGTGAGAGGGAAAATCAAGAAGAGCCGAAGAACCGCGGTTCTTTTTTACTAAAAGATCCGGCTCAAAGAACCGGATCAGGAGAGAATCCGGTGGAGCCGAACATTGCCGATCCGACTATTGCCGAAAATTAAACTTTTTTTGTTTTGATCGCAGTAACCTAGTGATTCAATGAATGTGGATATTGGAGTGTACTCCTAAGAGGGTTTATAGCCGATACACGGGTTGAAGCATTCTGTTATTCATGAAGTAACCAGAACTGCTTTATGTTTCACAATCTAATTTTCGATTTCAGCTTTCCATTCAAGGAAAGCAGGTTCATTCTCAAAAGTAGGACTCTTGGAAGAAGTCGAGAATAGGTGACCCCTTCCTGACAAGACCGTCGCCATATCGTCGTTTTAATACGCAGAGACACAAGTATTAACATATTTTGATCTATTAGTCCAACTTCACTAGAAGGATTGATGTAGGATATTTTTTTGATTTTGAGATGCAGGCGAAGCGAGCATCCAGACTAGCGAACTAGACAAAACACACATCGAAAGCGTACCTATTTCGATAGGAGACATCGGGTTTTTCAATTTGGCGACGGTCTTATCAGAAAAGGGTAATCTATTCTCGACTTCTACCAAGAGTCTCACTTTTGAGAATGAACCTGCTTTCCTTGCATGGAAAGCTGAAATCTAAAAACAGACCACGTCTCGGTTTGTGAAACACAAAGCACCTGTGCAGTTCTTGTTAGTTCCATGAATATCAGAATGCTTCAACCCGTTTATCGGCTATTTATAGTTTATAAACCCTTTTAGGAGTTCAATCCAATATCCAAATTCACGACATCACTAGGTTACTGCGATCAAAACAAAAAAATGGAATGTTAGGCAATAGTCGGATCGGCAATGTTGTGCTCCACCGGATTCTCTCCAGACTCTCCTCAGGTGATCTGTACAGTCATGTGATCAATTACAGTCAACTAAGCTGTTGCTAGAGAGTTATACTGTTTAGTTCCAAAAATTGCTAGTAGAATGCATTGGCATCGATCATGAATTGCTCATTCCTGTACAAGATGTCTGGCATGTATCCGGTACGGTGTGTGTCTCAAAGTAGGTTGGGAAGGAGGGCAGCAACACAGCCATGTGATCTATACAGTCATGTGATCGATTACAGTCAACTAATCTGTTGCTAGAGAGTTATACTGTGTAGTTCCAAAAATTAGTAGAAATTATTCAGATTCAGTAGCTGTGGAAACTCCTCCATGCTCAATCCAGTGTAATGCAGGTGTTCCTAATAGCTGTCGATGTTCCTCCAGCTAGTCTCAGAGTAACGCATTCAGCAGCTGTTGATATTCCTCCAGCTTTTCAGAACCCATCAAGCACACCCTATCTGGTTGGCAGAGGCGGCATTTTGGGGACATGGTCGAGGGCCGCCAGGGTGACCTAATGGTACATCCGGGATAACAGATACAGTACGTCTCACATACAGATACCATTCTTCCTAAATTACATCTCATGAGCTGGAGCATAGAACCAAATAATAATTCACGGAATGTTATGAAATTAGAACAGTAATACAATTATTAATGTTATAATAGTAAGGTAACACAATTAGATCATTTAAATATGCATAGGTATAAGGCTTAATGTTCTGCGAGTGGAAATACACCATTAGCAACAACCCTTCCACCAGTGAAAATGATGATAGCGCTAAGTACACGTAGACTCGGAAGCCTTTCGAACTCTTGAGCTGCTTTCAAAGCGTTAAAACTTCTACGAAATAGCCGCCCTTATAATTTTTTCACAGAAAACTCAAGTAGCCAAGTTCAATACATGTTGAAACTGCAATGTGAACCCTCGTTCCAGGTATCTGTATTTTTCCCTATTTATAAAACACCTTCATTCCCTTCACATGTCTCCCTTGAAACTTGAGCTCCTCGTCGTTCTACGGACTCTTTTCTCGCTGGAATGAAAACCTGAGCCAAATAAAAACGGGCGGGGAGCTCCCACATTTTTTTTCGCCAGTGTTAACAATTTTGAACTCAGATTACATTGCCAACACCCAGAGCGGCACCAGCGAGCAAACAATGGACAATTCTCATCACTTCGTCTGGGCAACTTTTTTTCTGAGGGAGGGGAGATTTTTTTTTGTCGAGAGTAAAAGTGGTTGTAAAGTGAATAGCCGGTTGCGCGAGAGGCAGTCGCTCCTCCTCCTCCTCCCTTTGAAGTGACTGCAATACCAAACTCATGTTTTTAAAGCTGAGTTTTTCTCCCTCCACTCGGTTTTTTTTGTAACGGATCCGGCAGTGAACGGCTTTGTTTGTCATCAGTCGCCGCGCTACAGTCTGGTTTGTCCATGAGCCTCTCAAAGCGCATCATAGAGTGATATCAACCGTTGCCGATCGATTATATAGGAGATTCGTCATTCGGACGTTTTTAAATTTGATTTTCGGATTGTACACATCTTGAAATGAAAACAGCAAATTTTGAGGGGGAGGGGGGGGGGGGGTGAAATTTCATTTTTTCAAGATCGATTAAAAAGGTTCAATACAGCAATTACATGAACACCCCTTTTATTTTAAATACTAACAGTATATTTGAAAATTCAAAAAATACGTATCCAATGATTTTTGACAAAGATTCAACAAATTATGTGTGCGCACTTTTGCGCACGTGCACAGTGTGCGCAGTCTACACTAACTTCCTTACGATAACCCCCATTTTATATTTTCAAATTCGAATTTTACGCCAAATTTCATGAAAATTTGATCTCTCAACCAATATTTTTTGATTGCGCGAAATCGGTTCAGCGAGTACGCAAAGTTGCGCAAATAGTGGACGATGGTGAACTGTAAAGTGTTGCACATGAATTTTCAATGTTTTTTAACGCTGATTCACGTGATGTTATCGGTTTTTTGATTTGACACAATTTCCGCGGAATAATGACCGAAATTTGTTTATTTCGCGTCCGTTTTTTAAAAATCTTTTAAAGGTTCTTGTTTTCAGATTGTTACGGGGATTAATTTTCAAGGTCGGGACGACAAATGTAAAAATAGGAGATTGAAACCTTTTTCGGTGATCAAGTGAAAAATTATCTCAATCTGAGAGTTGAAAGTCGGCTTAAATAATGATTTTTCACGTGAAATAAGCAAATTTGGGAGATTATCCCGCAAAGATTAAGTCGAATTAAGAAACGGATAGCATCACGTGAATCAGCGTTAAAAAACACTACATATAAACACATAAACACTTTATTTTTACTTTTCTCGTATTTGACAAATTTTAAAATATATTCTGTTTGTATTTAGACGGAATAAATATTAATTTAATTTAATTTCTGTTCACCATCATCCACTATTTGACTATTTTGGGGTTGCGCAAATTTGGGTGCTCGCTGAACCGGTTTCGCGGAACCAAAAAAAATTGGTTAAGAGATCACATTTTCATGAAATTGCACATGGTTGTGCAGTTGAGCGGAGTGCGTAAATAGGTAAGTATGATGTTTGAGATCCTTGGAAAAAAATATGAAGATTTAAAAAAAATTGTCTTGTTTACTTCCATTTGGACGATTTTAGGAAAGTGGGGGGGGGGGGGGGGGGGGGGCGCTGTGGGACATCCATTATAACTGTAATTCTATCCGTAGTTACTTTTTAGAATTCAGTGACAAAACTTGTTGTAATACAAAAATCGTTGGACACCCTGTATTTGTGAGTATCGATATTGATGGTTCGATATTGGTTTTGATGCCATAAACCATATTTGGATACCTATATCCCGTCTCTAGCTTGTGCCTTCTTCTTCATTGACGTCCGTATTAAATGGCCATGAATCAACTCCACCGAGCCTATTGTGTATGTGGTCAAAGGGTACAGATCAACCCGACCGGTCGATTCCCCCAATGAAGACATCAACTCGAACGCTGTAAACAAACCGCTAACAGATTAGCCGAATGATCTCACTGCCGAAGAAGAAGTTCTTTGGTCTGCCACTTTTATGCCCATCCTCAATGACTAACGCCGTGTCCTACGTGAGCGGGAACTAAGCGATACTAGCGGGTCGGGTGGGTTCAGCGTTTTTTTTGGGGCGGGCGATTTTCCGATCAAACTATGATTTATTTATTTATTTATTAGAAAAAACGGGACGAGCCCAATTACGATTTGTAAGCGATTAGAAGAAAGAAAATAGTCAGTAGGTACACAATAACAGAAAAAAAAACTAAACAGGATCGTGCAGAGGCTTGGTGCTAACAGAATTGTGGTTAATGATAACAGAGTTGTGGGTCCTGCGTGCCTACGCTCTATCGCAAATCGCTAACACGCACACGCTACACGCGGCTTGAAATCGGTTTGATTTTTCTCGCTACTCCCGCTACTATCGCGCGATTGTTTACATCTGTTGTCAAGGTTATTGGAGTTATCCAAGTCTGTAGGAGTCAAAATCATTTCTCGAGTGCTTGCGAGGTTAGTCAGAACAATGTTGTTGTCACTTATCAACGAAATAAGAAAACAAGAATGGGCTGAAGAGTTATAAATTCCCCGAATTAGTTCTTTAATTGATAAATTTCATGAGACGGTTGACTCTGCAAACGTTTATTAGAAATGTAATTGAACAGAGCTGGACTACTTCAGGCCAACGCAAATCGTCTCTCTCTGTAAGAAATTCAGAAAAAACACTCATCGTATTGATTGACGAGGTAGGTACGGAACTAACCTAACTAAAACGCGCTCTCCTCCATTCGCGGCATCGCTCGCGTATAGGACACTAGTGGCGTTTCCCGCTGTAAACGCTTGCGCTCGCGTAAATCGCCGGTATCGCCAGTAACGCTGAAATCGCCAGACTCCCGCTCGAGGACGAGGCCAGACGCTTCCGTCGATGGTATCATGACGGATAGACCTCGGTCAGAGGAAGCCATTTCATTTCGCAATTACGTTTTCGATTATTATTTAGACAGCGACGCACCATTTTCCCCTTCCATGTGGGCATGCCCCCCATCGTTGGACCAACCTGGTTTACGACGACAGCATCACTGTACTGCTGAACACAACATACTACTTGCACAGGTACATACTTCAACTAATTTCCTCATTTTCCTAGTTTAAATCTGTAGGTCGAGTTGATGCATCCTTATAAGGGGGAAATCGGTAGAGTTGCTTCACTGCCTATGAAATTAAACTAAACTACAATAAACGATAAGTACCTGGACTTTTTAGAATTTATCGTCCGATCAAATAAGTTTCCCCCGGTAAGTTTGGGAAGTTAGTTTCAACAGTCTCAGCCCTATCTGAGTTTGAGGCAGCGGGTTTCTTCGTAACACGCCAGAGAGACGGCCTTATCTCGGGCCGCCTCTCGACCTGCCAGTCGTTTGAAGCCCTTAAGAAGTCTTATCACCTATTTTGCTTATCACCAGGTTTATCAGGCGGGTCATCAAAGGTTCCCGGAGGGTTTCCCCTTTGATCATTTCACCCTCTTTTCAGGGAAACGGGCTCCGCCTCGAGGGTCAAAGGGCTTCTCCCGCTAGACAGTCAGTCTACCGCTCGCAAGACGAAGGTCTATTGGTTATCCCTTCTGTTTCGGAAGATCCGGCCAATTTCAGCCAGAATACGGCGAATCGTAACTACGAGTACAGACACCGCTACCAGCTGGTTCAGATAACTGTGCCTTCATTCAATTACAATTACAAGCCCTCAAATGGTTTTTTTTGGTTCATTATTCAATAATGAACCATTGTAATCGCTCTTGAGTACAAAAAATGTATAAAACCCCTGAAAATTCCACGGTTTACGTTTGAAAGGGTGTAGAATCCCAATCTGCGATTAAAATTTTTACGTCCGTCCGCCGTAAGCCGTACGCACGATTTCTCCTAAACGGCTGGAGCAAAAATTCTGAAATTTTCAGGAAAAATCCATATTGGCCAGCTCTCTCACTTAATTTAAAGTGGCCTTTAAGGGTTGTCAAAGTTTTGTAAAATCCCTTAAAACCTCAAAAAAAACCAAGGCGGCATAAATATGGACTTTTTTTTTGAAGAACTTTCCATGAGGAATCGAATGAGCCCCGCCCCAGGTCTGTAGCTCAAAACATTCCCGATGTATGGCATGATCTTATGCTGCCAAAATTTGAATCCACATTCGCTACATCAGTAGGTTACTGCAATCAAAACAAAACCACCAGCTTTTTTTTTTTTTTTTTCTTTTCAATCACAGTAACCTAGTGATGAAGTGAATGTGGATACTGGAGTGAACTCCTAAAACGGTTTATAGCCGATACACAGGTTGAAGCATTCTGAATATATGAAATATGAATAAAGTCATAATGTGGAATATTGTGATCATGAACACGATCATGAATATGAATATGATTACAGTCACATTCACAAATTGAATATGATTTTCACGTGAGTACTTATCAAAAACGCTGCAAATTCTTTCAATGGCGTTTATTATTAAATTTTATTCATTTGGCTTGCATTCAGGATTTGAATTTCTACTAAGCTTTGGAGTGTGCGTGTTTCACAGGTGATAGAGCGATTATTGAATTTCAGGAGATATGCATAGAGCACGTGAATCGGTTCTCAACCAAAATACCTACTTGGATTGATCAGTTGATCATATTTGTGTGCCTCCTGAAATTCAATAATCGCTCTATCACCTGTGAAACACGCACACTCCAAAGCTTATTAGAAATTCAAATCATGAACGCAAGCCAATTGAATAATTAACCCCAGTGAAAGAAATTGCAGCGTTTTTGATAAATACTCACGAGAAAATCATATTCAATTTGTAAATGTGACTGTAATCATATTCATATTCATGACCGTGTTCATGATCACAATATTCCACATAATGATTTTATTCATATTCATGATTATTAATACGCCCATTTCCGGCTAAATCAAAAACTTTTCGAGTGGTAAACCATCGATATCGTTTGAGGGAAATCGAACCGCAACGGAGGACAAAATGTAACCCAACCAGGGACGACAAATCTGGATCGGAGTCGAGCGTTCCGCTTAAAAACATGTTACCACGGAGCGAACGCTGTTATGGATCTTCAAGCGCTATTATCGTGGGGAGAGGCCATCTATCTCTATTCAAACAGTTGGTTCAACTGAATGGAAATGAAAAAAAAATAAAATAAAATAAAAAAAAGAGGGAAAAAGGAACAACTTTTCCCCACTAGAAAAAGCTTTTTGCGACCAAAGATGAATGAGGTGTCAGAATTGTTTTATTCCAGTTTCATATAATGCATTGCCGGAGTTTGGAGGAGCGGGAGACGGTTTTCGATTCTGGGAACATTTCTATCAGATTGCGAGTATTGTCCGCTAAGTTATACGCCAACACGTTCGTTCCCGAAAAACAATAACAGTTCCCCGACTCGCGACACGACCTAATGAACGGGTATTTGTATGTGTTGCAGCTAAAAAATATTGACAGCCCTCACTGATTTTTAAACTCCTGTGCCTTTAGTTGCCACACTCCAACGGATGGAGGCCGATTTAATCGAATCTCATCGGCTGTGGATTATACTCCGTGACCATAACACATACGATAATTTTGATTTGAACGTGTATTACATATCGACGCTGATCTCATGGGTCATTTAAGATTGATGGGCGATTTTATGTCACAAGCCTGACATACTATTTGTGATATAAATTTGGAATTTTTTCGAGTATTTAGAACACCTTGGCAACCACATAATCCAAGGGTTTTGAGTTAAATAGCTAATTACGTATTTAATTTTATTTGATTAATTACCCAATTTCTCACTACCTACAACTGTCACAAGGTGTGGCTCCAATTTTTGGCTTTTGGTTTTTTATTCAATAATGACCCATTGCAATCGCTCTTGAAAAAAAAAAATATCTAACCCCCCCCTGAAAATTTCATGGTTTACGTTTCAAAGGGTGTAGAATCCAAATCTGCAATGAAAAATTTTCCGTCCGTTCGCCGTACGCCGTACGCACGATTTCTCCCAAACGGCTGGAGCAAAAAATCTGTAATTTGCAGGAAAAATCCATGTTGGTCCGACAACACCCCAATTCTTTAGCCAGCTCTCTCACTTAATTTAAAGTGCCCTTTAAGGGTTGCCAAAGTTTTGTAAAATCCCTAAAAACCTCAAAAAAAGTCAAGGCGGCCTAAGTTTGGACTTTTTTTGAAGAACTTTCCATGAGAAATCGAATGAGCCCCTACCCAGGTCCGTAGCTCAAACCATTTCCGATGTATGGATTTATGGTGCAAACATTTGCATCCACATTCACTACATTATAAAATTTAATCCTTTATCGTTTGAGCTAAATTGAATCAAGATTTTGAAAGTTATACCTGTTTCAAGAATTTCACTCTTGCTTATGCGCAGAGCGTACCGCTGAGTATATTGAGATGCAATTCGTATGGGACCTCAAGAGACCTTATCCGCATAATCTCTCAAAATATGAGCTAAATTTATTCAAAATTTTGGAAGTTATGGCTGTAACAAGGAGATGCGGACAGTCAGACCGACAGACACAGAACCAAATTTTTTCAGTAGGCTATGAAACGCAAAATGCGAGTGGAAATTTCGAATGCGGACAAAAAAATTTTTTTGGCTCCCGAAAGTGAACACAAGGCTTTCGTTGCTTCGCAGACTCGGAATCAAAATATGACTGAATCCGAATTCTAGTTATTAGTGTTTAAATTCCATTGATGATTTGAAGGGTCACGGGGAAAAACGATCAAAGTCCTAAACATAAAATGTTCAGAATATCGATTTCGAAGTTCGAGTGCGTCGTCATGGGTATTGGTGGTTGAGACAAAAATCAATATTGAAATACATTGTGTTCTAAAAGCATTTATTTATAATATTCCGTTTCAAGAAAAGTTGGTTTTAAGACATTTTACCTACTGTATATTTTATTATTTTTCAAAAATTCGCGGACTTGGATTTTTTTCCCGTACATAGAGGGTTTATCGCTCTCGAATAATACGATTTCTTTCTTCTAAATTAATTTTCTCAAAACATTTCAACCGTCAACAATAACAGTCTTCTCCTAGTTCAAAGCTGGACGCACGAAGCTTCTTCATAACCTCCGGCATTCTATCTGTTTTTTTTTTTTTCTTTTTTTGACATTATTTTCTTGTGGCACTCCTACCTTGTCACTATCACTACTTCTGTCACTCATGTCACTATTCATTCAACAAAGAAATTCCGGGGAAACACACCGATCTTGACTAATGCAAGGGCGCAACTGGTAATGTAGGCGGGTAGAATAGGGAAGGGGGTTTGTTTGTTTGGACTCATTCTTTCCCAATGACGCTCGGGACTTTGATTGTTATTGACGTTTATTTTCGTGATTTGACTAAGAACCTGAACTTTTTTCCCCCATGTGATCCATGCACCGCATTCTACTCTAAACCAGGTTCAATATCCCGTGTTTAACTCATTTCGGACGAAAAATGGGCTTTGATCGATTTCCCCCATGACCCTTCATTTGTATAGATCCGAATAATTCATTATTGCATTGCGCTAGGGAATGCACGAAGTTGGAAATACTTTGGTGAGTTTAGTTAGAGGATGAAGGCGGAAGGTTGAGGCGAGTGGGGGGTATTGAAGCTGTCTCAAATAGACCGTAGGAAGCGGAGTTTTTGGCGGCAGCGTTCCAACTCGAGCCTACTGGGGGATCCGAGTCCCAGCGGCGGGGGCGAATATTTGGAGAGACAATTTATACACCTGGGAGGATCCGGATTAACCGACCTTCCTGTCCCACGCTCCCCGCCCACACGACGAATGACCGACCCGGGCAGGAAAAATCGAACAAATCCCCCCCCCCCCCCCCTGCTCTCCTAAAACCACGGACTTAACCCACCAAGTACTATAGTAATCTCTAGGTGACTACTTTGATAATTAATTAAAAATAATAAATCTCGTGAATTTCGTGTTTCCCTGCAACTTGTCAAGAGTTATGAGAAAAATGCCGAAGATCAGGTGAAATTTTGGGGCCTTTTTGTGATAATCTGTTTTTTGATAATGTACATAAGGTAACGGCACCGGTAGTGGCCACTGCTCCAGTAGTGGCCATTTTAAAGTTTATATTTGAGAAATAAGGATTCCCGGTCTCCTAGTGGCTTCAAACTTGCAGGAGGTACAGCTCATGTCATCATGTAGTCAGAGGTTGAACTAGGAGTGCGCAGAGCATCATTGGAAATTGTGGTAAACTTCTCAATATGACCGTCCCTAGTTTCCTCGTTTGTTGGGCTGTATCCTAGAGCTTCTACTGGTATTGTTCATCTGGTATTGAATTTAATGATATTAAACACGTAAGGAGGGCAAAATGTCAAGTGGCCACTACTGAGACATGCACGTGGCCACTACTGGAAATTTCGTAATTTGATGTGGCCACTACTAGATCAAAATAAAGGTGTGAGAAAAAATTAATAAAAAATAGAAAAAATTGTTCTTTTGATAGTTTTAGGCAATGGATATGTTAGGGAAGAGTCGGGCTATATTCTAAATGAGTCCTGAAGAAAGTCAGTACTACTGTTGGCCCACAATTGTCAAAACTAAAGAAAAAAAATTCTTAACTGTGGCCACTACCGGTACCGTTACCTTAGTATGTGTTTGTAAATAAAATTTTTTCATGAAAAATTCAAACTGAAGCCCTGTATACTCAATCAAATCAGCCATGTCACCTGTAGGTGACTCTAGGACTTCACGGAACATCAACCCCTAACTCGCACCCAAGAATGTTCTTAAAAAAAAGTCCAAATTGAGCCACCTTGACTTTTTTGAGGTTTTTAGGGATTTTACAAAACTTTGACCCTTAAAGGGCACTTTAAATTAAGTGAGAGAGCTGGCTAGAGAATTGGGGCGTTTCGGACCAACATGGATTTTTCCTGAAAATTTCAGATTTTTCGCTTCCAGCCGTTTGGGAGAAATCGTGCGTACGGCGTACGGACGGAAAAATTTGTTATTGCAGATTTGGATTCTGCACCCTTTGAAACGTAAACCATGAAATTTTCAGGGGGGGTTAGAATTTTTTTTTCAAGATCGATTACAATGGTTTATTATTGAATAATAAACCAAAAACGAGCACATAAAGCGGAGTCAGAAGTTTCAAGTTGTAGGTTTTCAGTGTTAGCGTTTGGACCAACCATAAAAATTCCGTATAGGTAATAACGAATCAAACCAGGGCTAAAGGAAAGGAAATCAATCTAAACTCCATTCAGACTGTACATTTTTTCGCTCTCAGCGTTGAGAGAGGCGTAACGCGCGAATGGATTCTTTTTAAGGCCCGGCCTTCGAACACGGCAAAATCAACATCGTGTTGACTTACCAGCCCCTGAGGCAAACGAAAACAACCCTCCGCTCGCCACGTACATACAGTGGCTTCACTCAAAAGAAGATACCTGCTCTCGTTTTATTCGGATCCACGCGAAACCCCGAAACAAGAAAGCGCGGGCGGATATTGAGGGAAAGATCTGCCGTTGGAGATACATCCCAAGTTAGATTGGTTTCAACTGACTCGCATCAATTTGGGGCAACCTGGAAAAACGCGGGGATCCATCAAAGCGGTGAATGATCAAGTCCCGACCCCGAACAAAGTGGGCGCCTCACTGAGAGCTCGAACAAGTTCTCCATCACCTGATCTATCAACACCAGTCAGCAAACCTGTGGTGAAGTCTTCGGGATTTAGTTTGAAATGAGGAAACACAATTCGTATCGGTCAACAGGCTGCTTTCGAAATTCAGGAAAACATTTCTCTCATGCAGACAATGGGAACTAGGGATGTCAAGAAAATATTGGATATTCTTCCGTCGATATATCGATATTTCTGGGCGATATTTTCTATTCCGATACATCGACATTAAATATGCACTATCGGATCCGACATTTGTCAACCATATCCTACATCTTATTGCTCAAAACTAATTTTTTAAATTCTGTTGGTTCTCACTCCATTGCGATTAGGTTGTCAACAAGATGATCATCAATGTTTACCTGGATCCCCTGGTTTTGACTTTATGTTTTAATTGAAATATATTTTCTCTGTTTTGCAAACCGGCTTTCCCAAATAACAAAGGTTATGGAAGGCCCAGAAGAACATGTGATGGGAAGAGAATCGCGGAACGAAGAACGCGACAGAATATGCGGTTTGGTGAAGCTCACCCAAAAGAACTACAAAACGTGGAGTTTCAACATGGAAATAGAGGAAGACAGGGATCTCTTGGAAGTCATAACCGCCAATGACGAAGAATTTGAGAGGATTCCCACTGAAAAGAAGAGAAAAGCGTACCGATTGATTGCTCGAGCCATAACTGAAGGAATTCAAGAGGAGATTATTGACATCAAATGTCCTCGACAGCACTATGGCGAAAACTCTCAGCCAAATTTCAACCAATGACAAGACTACGGCGACTCCAGGCATCAAAAGCATTATACACAGCCAGAATGGGACCGGAAGAAGAGATGGAGGCATACGTGAGTAGAGTGTTCAGTTACGCATCTGAAGTGGTGAAAGCCGGAAGTGCAAAAATTGACGATGAACAGGTATGCAATGTCCTCATAAACGGACTACCTGAAGACTATGAAACCACAGTGAGCTCACATTCTCGTCATATCGACGTCAGGTACTTTTACGTCAGAGAGTTATGCAAAAATGGGAAACTGCACATTGAGTACACGCCATCCGAGGATAATGACGCAGACCTCCAAACGAAGCCACTCTCAGGAATCAAGAATAGACGTATCCTCGAAAGAATTGGAGTTGCTGGCTATGGCCAACCTAATCGTGATTAGGAGGGGGAGTTTGTTGGTTCTCACTCCATTGCGATTAGGTTGTCAACAAGATGATCATCAATGTTTACCTGGATCCCCTGGTTTTGACTTTATGTTTTAATTGAAATATATTTTCTGTGTTTTGCAAACCGGCTTTCCCAAATAACAAATTCCATTGAAGAATAGCGGAATTATATCAGATGAGGTAGGCAAATACTAGATAAGAAAGGTAGGGACATCTTGGCGACTTAGGTTCTAGCCAGTTCAAGCCTATTGGCAACACTGATAGAATAACGTTCTGTTTACGTCTTGGTTGTTGGTTTACGTGTATCACCTAACATGATAATATTACTCAATTTGTTCTGGTCTATTATTCAATAATAAACCATTGTAATCGCTCTGGAAAAAAAAAAATTATACCTATCTCTATCCTGTGAAACACGCACACTCCAAAGCTTAGTAGAAATTCAAATCATGAACGCAAGCCAATTGAATAATAAACCCCAGTGAAAGAATTTGCAGCGTTTTATTCTATTGCAGATTCGGATTCTACACCCTTTGGAATGTAAACCGTGAAATTTTCCAGAGCGATTACAATGGTTTATTATTGAATAATAAACCAAAAACGCAAATGTTGGCACCATAAATCGGGCCGTATATCGGGAATGGTTTGAGCTACGAACCTGGGGAAGGGCTCATTCGATTACTCATGGAAAGTTCTTCAAAAAGAGTCCAAATTTAGGCCGTTTCGACCTTTTTTGAGGTATTTAGGGATTTTACAAAACTTTGACAACCCTTAAAGGGCACTTTAAATTAAGTGAGAGAGCTGGCTCAAGAATTGGGGCGTCACCGGACCAACATGGCTGAAAAAGCCGTTTGGGAGAAAAACCTTCTATGTAATAAAGTGATCGTATTAGGAGCATGAAATCAATCTTGGATATGTTTATTGAATTGCTGAACCGAATGAAATCAAAATCTGCGCCATTCACCCATCAGGAAAATTCAAAAATACGAATTGACAGTATTAGTATTTTAATTTTTCAGAATAAAAATAACTAACTTGACTGCAAATTTAAAAATAAATTAGATGCTTCAATTGTGAACTCTTTTTTCTTTTTATATTTATAAATTGGCCTTAGGTTTGTAATATATGGGTCACTAGTAACCAAGATGAGGTGAAAAACATCTTCATTAGTTGAGACTCGTGAGGTTTTCCTGGAATGATGTTCCCTGTAGTGTTTATAGTTCTTGTTCCTACTCTCCTGAGCCTCTTCTGAGAGGGAACCGACACAAAGAGCCGCGCTCTCAATTATGTCAGCTCCATGAAATAAAATTTTGTGTACTGTTGACGGGAGATAGTACCAAGAGTACCGAGTTACCGCCATTTTCGTTAATTCCGTTTTATTTATTGAAATGGGTTTCCACAACTTCATCGCGAGTGATTTAGTTCGTTCCCTTACCTTTTTAACGAAATTTGGCTGGAATCTTCTTTGTACTTCTTCCTTCAGTTGAGACAATTTCTCTACCTCCAGTTCCGGAAACCGGGTTTGTAACCACTGATCCCGTTCACCATCTGGCAGGAAACACATCTCACATAACTCACGATACGGAATTAGTAAATTATTCATTTTTTGCCTTCTACCGAGTGGCTTTCAACAGTAAACTGACATAGAAATGCGCGACATACGAGGATAATGGAAGCATGTTTGAACAAACTGTGTTTACTTTTCTTTCCTGTTCAGCGTGTACGTTCGATCTTATAAATCTCAGATCCGGCCGTATCCGGCAATGAAATTTTCACCATTGTTTCTCTACTCCCTACACTTCCACATAAAATCATCGCGAACATAAAGTTCCTTAAAGATTTTTTTTTACAAACCAAAGAAAGTAGGAAAATTTCACTTTTTGCGGCAACGACTTGAACATTCCATTGCTCCCTTACTTATTGATACAATTTAAACTCGCTCATTCCTTATACTCCCATACACACATAACAACCTACTGATAGAGGGGTTTTTTATTGCTGTTAATTTTCTTTCAGTAGAAATATGTCATAACTATGGTGGAAAATATGGTAATTTTCATTAATCTTCAAAATTCCTACTTTAATGGATTGGACTCATTTGAATTGTAAACTAATCGAAAAATTCACTCTGTACCACTGTTCCACAAGTATCTGAGTATCCAAAAACTAAGAAAAAATTAGGTCCCTTCCATTTTTGGGTCCCTTCCATTTTTGGGGTTTTTTCCGCTTTTGGACCATCAGCTGTAGGCGATAAGCGTGATTACGGAAGCGAGTTGGAAACTTTTTAATTTCATAACTCGAGTTTCAAGTTGTAAGCGCAAGTGGGCGCTTGTCAGTGCGAATCAGCGCCCCTTTTCACCCGAGTCTTCTCCCCGGGTCCTCGTCAGTTTCGTTTTTCGTGCGGTTCGTTTCCTGCATATTGAGCCGAAGGTTGCAAGCCGGGCAGCCTTAGTAACGAAATAATTTCCATCCAACTGTCGAACAGAAAACCATTTAGTTTTCAGTCCCTGGGGGTATCCAACGACCAAATGCACCGATGGGGTCAAACAAGTTGGATTGAGAGTTTTCTGCCGGACAGGCCTCGGCGGCTTAAGGGTACACTTTCTCTAGCTTGGCAGATTGTTGCCTCCTTCAGGCTAGCTTCGAGTCACTCCTTGAGTGGTTTTCTACTAATCCCTTAGCGCTCAATCCGACCAAATGAACTATACCAACAACACGAGATCTTTAACTCAACTGGAGTACAGCTATCTAATCGGAGGAGCCCCTCTCACCAGAGTTCTCTTGACTAGCGATCTTGGAATCGATCTGGACTCGAAACTGACCTTTATCGATCATGTGGATGCGGTAGCTCTGAAAGCTCCGAGAGCCCTAGGTTTTCTAGAAAGGTGCAAACAGGACTTCCTGTCAATTGTAGCAATTGTGCTAGTCTCTGGTTCGCCCGATTTTGTAGTATGCTACTATCGTTTGGTGACCCTTTTATGCACCATACAGATTTCCATTGGAGAGGGTTCAACGGAAGTTCATAAGTTATCTTGCACCCAAACTGAGAATACCAACGGAACAGGTTGATTTTTGGCACCTGGCGTCCGAGAGTACGGGTTGCCCACTCTTGAAAGCCGTAGAAAGGCGGCAGATATTCTATTTCTTCACAAGCTTGTGAATGGAGTTCTCCAAACCCCATCGCTCATCTCTAAAGTCAACATAAATAAACTGTTTATTTTCATGCAATAAACGGATCCTTCTGTTATAAAACAACGTGATAGACAACATTTTTCGTAGTCCCGTTTGGAGTATTCATGAAAAGATTTTCCTCTTTGCCCCCTCTGGAACAGGCCACACACAACTGTCCATGAGAAAAACATGGTGTGTGCAAGTCTATACCAGCAATGTCAAGAGACTGTCCATGTGACTTGTTTATTTTCATCGCAAAGCATAGTTTCAAAGGGAACTGTATTTTGTTGAATTGTATGGTGTTGTGTTAGGGGATAATAGGTATTCTTGGAATGGATACATCTTCGCCCTTAGCACACCCTGTGAGTACTGTGGCTTGAATGATATGTCGCATCACCTTTTTCACAATCAAACTTGCTCCTTATGCATACATATAATTTAATTGAAATAGGTACATTTGGTTAGCGGACAAAGCGTGCCGCCCCGTATCATTTCATTTCTTAAGAACCTTCCTCGAGTAATTGTAGGTACGTGTACCGAATCTTACGTCATTTCATTGTCTGGATCCCGATTTGTAAGGGAATGGACAGACAGACAGACAACAAATGCGTTCTATGTATATAGAGATGACAGTTACTCGAAGCGTGTGAAGAACGGAATGACAGGGATTGCGAGTGATTTAGGGAAGAAATCGTTGAAAACAGCTGTCATTTCAGTCTGTGCCTAATTCGGTGGGCCAAGTTTGGTTAAGCAGTTAGAGAGTCGAGTCTGGGAGAGGGCGGTGCGGACGGGCCGACACCTCGGGGAAGGTGAGCTTCGACTAAAGCCCTAGAAATGCCCATCTCAGGACTCCGAAGGCTCTTAGTCAGTAATCTAATTGAACGGCATTTGTAAGCCTGTGAAATGTGGTAAAGGAGCTCCCTCTCTGGGAGTTCCGAGGGTCATTGCCTTCATGCATATTCATTCGAGTTGGAGTTGAACTAGTTGAATTAATCATCGCACTATCCTCTCTCTTTCATCAGTCCACCTCACAAGTCTCTCTACACGGTTTCTTCGGGGAAGTTGGAAACCAAGTTTTCAGCGCTCGACGTAGGAACATGTCAATTTCCGCGAGCCCTTTGAGCGTAAAATGCAATCAAGCGCGAAGCAAAAGCGAAACCTGGACCACCAACGTCGCAACACTTCCAACGGAAACGCGGATAGTAAGGTTTCATTCACGATCGGACATCACTCATCAGTACGAAAATCTCCATATACATACAAATAATTGTACCAGCTTTTACCAACAATAATTCATAACAACGCTAATTTTTATATTTCGGCTTTTAGCCTTTTTCAAAGTATGAAAAAAATAACTGTAATGGGTAATTTCATTGGTGGACATTGATGTGGAGAGATTGTTTACCGAAAAGAAATTTGGTTACTCTGTTAACGTTTAATATGTAGTCCTGGAAGATTTTACGCTTAATCATTTAAATGATTAACAGGAGTACAATCCAGTTGTTAGCGACCGACCCGACAGTTCCTTCAACTAACCTTCGGGTGGGCTCCTTCCGCCCTTTGTTATCCCGGCATCACCACTTTTCCTTCCGCCCGAGGGGGTCATTCGTGTACCTGCCACCTTGGTAAGCACTATCCTCTACTTAAATATGTAAAATTAATCATTTAAATGATCTGGCTGTAGAACCATAGAGGTCTACTGTCCCGCTTTTGGTTTATTACTCAATAATGAACCATTGTAATCGCTCTTGAAAAAAAAATTCTAACCCCCCCCCCCCGGGAAAATTTTGTACGCACGATTTCTCCCAAACGGCTTAAGCAAAAAAGCTGAAATTCGCAGGAAAAATCCATGTTGGTCCGACGACGCCCCCATTCTTGAGCCAGCTCTCTCACTCAATTTAAAGTGCCCTTTAAGGGCTGTCAAAGTTTTGTAAAATCCCTAAAAACCTCAAAACAAGTCGAATCGGCCTAAATATTTACCTATTTGAAGAACATACCATGAGGAATCGAATGAGCCCTTCCCCAGGTCCGTAGGTCAAACCATTTCCGATGTATGGCTCGATTTATGGTGCCAACATTTGCGTATTTTGGTTTATTATTGTTTGTTTGTAACCTAGTGATGCTTATAGCGTCGAGTTGTAGTGAATGTGGTTACTGGAGTGATAGCCGGTGTGGATACTTGTAGTTTATAGCCGATACACTGGTTGAAGCATTCTGATATGTATGAAACGCTGATAATATATAGGTAAATATTATTCAATATTATTAGTGGGGTAAATAAGTATTCTTTCTCTGGGGTTTATTATTCAATTGGTTTGCGTTCATGATTTGAATCTGTACTAAGCTTCGGAGTGTGCGTGTTTCACAGCGTATGAACGCAAGCCAATTGAATAATAAACCCCAGTGAAAGAATTTGCAGCGTTTTTTGCTATAACTCGAAAACTACTTCTTCTCGCTAGGATGCGTAGTTTTCGAGTTATAGCGAAAAAACTGAAAAAAGTCCGAAAAAATCGCGGTTTTTCGGACCCCCTGAAGTTAGCACAAGGTTCAATTTGTAAGCAAAATGAGGTGTAGCATCCCTGGGGGGAGGGGGGTAGAAACAACCCAGCAAATTTGCGGAAAGTTGGAAATTTTTGCAAGCCCAAACCACCAGATGACTGAACTATAAGTAAAATTACTAATTCTGTGAACATAATTCAATAAACGTTTTCCTTCTTCAGTGGCCCCCCATCATCTCATCATGAGTTAGGTTGCCACCGGGGAATGCGCACTCGCTCTCAATCCATCATCGTCCCTCTGAAGACTTTTCTCCCGTTTCATCCTCCTCGGAACAACAGAATACTTTCTCTTTATTTCGCTCTTCCCTTTCGCGCCTTCGCACCTCCGCACAATCCCGGGGTCGGAAAGTATGTAATCCAAATGTGGACTACAAAAAAAAAAGAACATTTCTACAGACCTTTTAGAGATAATTACTGGCGTAGGAGCGGAGGAAGTGGGGAAGCTCTGGCGTCGTACTTGTAGTTGTACTTACATGCGCTGCTTGCGGAACCGCGGAAGGAAGATTAAACGAAAGCTTTCTTTCCCGCTTACAACCCGCGTGAACAGCTCGGTGGCTCCTCTGAATAGTCCGCATACGAGGACCGCCCCACGTCCTTTTACCCCGTTTTTCAATTTCCCTCTTCCCTTCAATTTCCAGTTCCTCGGGTTTCTCTTGTCTTTCGGTTTCTTGCATTCTCTTCCAAAGGTGGACAAACGTGCCTCTCGTAACAGAAATTTTGAACCCGCGACAGTTTTATTATATTTCTCCCTCGAATATCCGCCTCCTCTGTTCCTGAATTTCATTTCACATTTAGGTCAAACGTAAGATCGAAAAGAAAGTTCGAAAAGGCAATTAAGCTCCCTCACAATGTTGGATTGAAGTGATTTATTTCATTTATTGGTTTATTATTCAATAATAAAACATTGTAATCGATATTTAAAAAAATATTTCTACCCCCCCCCCCCCCCCAAACGGCTGGAGCAAAAACTCTGAAATTTTCAGGAAAAATCCATATTGGTCCGACAACGCCCCAATTCTTCAGCAAGCTCTCTCACTTAATTAAAAGTGCCACTTAAGGGTTGTCAAAGTTTTGTAAAATCCCTAAAAACCTCAACAAAAACCTAGGCGGCGTAAATATGGACTTTTTTAAAAGAACTTTCCATGAGGAATCGAATGAGCCCCTCCCCAGGTCTGTAGATCGAACCATTCCCGATGTATGGCATGATCTTATCCTGCAAATTCTTTCACTGGGGTTGATTATTCAATTTTATAAATAAACTAAGTAAAACAAACCCGAAGCGCAAGGGTTTCGTGCGGGACTCATAACCCCAGGTCCTCGGTTCCGTTCCCCCCGTTCGGCACGAAAATTTTTTCCCCATATGAATATGGTATACACACTTGGACACAAGAAAAACGTTTTGCCCCGCAGACACATATAGGCCCAAGACAAAACAAAACGCTGTATGTACGTGTCACAAGTGCCATAAAACCATAAAAAAACGCTGCAAATTCTTTCACTGGGGTTTATTATTCAATGGGTTGCGTTCATGATTTGAATTTCTACTAAGCTTTGGAGTGTGCGTGTTTCACAGGTGATAGAGCGATCAATAAATTTCAGGAGATATGCATAGAGCACGTAAATCGGTTCTCAACCACAATACCTATTTGGATTGATCAATTGATCATATTTGTGTGCTTCCTGAAATTCAATAATCGCTCTATCACCTGTGAAACACGCACACTCCAAAGCAGTAGAAATTCAAATCATGAATGCATGCCAAATGAATGAAATTGGATAATAAACGACAGTGATTTTGACTTTTAGTATTGTTTTTATACTCTCCTACTTCACCTATTTCTTTTTAACCTGCTTAGCAGGGCCTTTAAACTAGTATTGAAATATACGTTGTTGACTACTCCAGACGAATTAGCTATGTGCCACACCCAACTTGTTTTGTGTTACTAAATTTAGCGACAGCCATGTTCTCTTACAATTCGATATAATACAAACATCTATATTTGCTGACTTCAATGAACGTATGGGTTCACTTTGTCAATATCACCATCTCTGTGTGTATAAAACAAGAGTATACGGGAATACAGTCGAGGAAGTTGCCGGTCGGTTTTAATACACTTATAAAAGGCAAGAACCGAGAGGTTGAATGGAGTTAAAAGAGAGATGAGTAGCGAACAATTTGAGGTAAAGTTCGTTAATGTTGGCTCAAAGGGGCGTCGTGTGAAAGTACCATCGCCCGCGAGTGCGTTGTAGACTTATACAGTGAAGGATTATCGGTATTCCCGCTCTTTTGTTGCGCCTGAGTTAAGTTGAGGCCGTAACCGAGGATTAGTTAACTTTCAGGATGAAAGGGCGATGGCAAATGGAGCTCCCCCTTCAAGAGTATTTACGGATGGGAAACGCTCGGGGTGTTGAGGGTAGAATATCCAACGTTATTCCATCGCACGGTCTAGGGACGTTGAAGTCGACTTTTCAATATCCGTCGCACCACACGAAAATATTAAAATGAAAATAACTTCTGTACGTTGTAAAACGTGGGAATAGCTTGTGAAATCGCTACATTCGGGTCAGTATAAGAAGTTACATGAGATGGGAAGCAGTAGTCTCATACCCCTCCCTACCTCCTCATCCGATCCACCACCCGCTTCTGCCATTCCATCCATATTGTTTCGTCGCCCATACCTATTGATTACAATCCAATTTCCAATCTCAATAGGGCTATTGTAATCCACATTTTCAACTGTTTGTATATAGCATTTGAACGTCAATTTCAACCTTTCCAGGTCAAATTCAACCTTTTCACCATTGTTACTGAAAAGACGAAAAATACGCACAATCCCTAAATGTAGTACCAAATTCCAAAAGTAGGTAGGTACTAATACATAAACCTTCACAAAAATGGGATCCACAAAATAAAGGTCTCCACGGTTTTTCAAGTCCAACTCCTTTAAATTACGATTTTCAATGAATGAAGTTTGGATTTTGCAGTTCACACATTTCACTTCCTCGCTGGTGCATAAGCTGGTTCGATGAGAGCCAGCGCACCTTGCACAAATGTCCTCTTCGTCTCTACATCTGCTCTGACAGAAAGCTTTGCAATCATAATAGCGATTGACGTCAATGTGGTCACTAACTTTACTGGACCTCTCTAAGACCTATGTTACCTCTTCTGTACCCTGTCTCCCTTTTATGAATGAAGGGACAAAACCATGGTTCATTTCTTCAAAGGTCTCTATAAGTCTCAAAGGAACGAGTTTTGCCTCCAGGATGCCAGTACTAATTTCATTTTCCGATCGATCGGTCTCCACGATTTATCCTCAGGAGAAGTGGTCTCCACGGTTTTACTGGATTTGTTATCTTGGAGCCCTTAGCCTCCAGTGCTCGTGATGGCACCACTTTATTCTCATGGTTCCTCGGCCCTATACCTGGCAGATTTGTCAGCTAGAAAGACCGTTTGAATAGAGTGGTCAGTTTCACAAAAATGAAATCAACAAAATACAGCTCCTTAAGGTTATAATTTACCAATGAACTGAGAACAGTATCCACGTACTTACTACTAATAATAAGCAGCATCGGTTATAATTGTGTCCCCTTCTCACGAAACGGACGATAAAACGCCTTTTAGCTTCACTGTTATCCTCTGGGTGTTGCGGGTATCTCCTCCAGGCCTTGAAAGTAACTAAACCATCCTTACAAAAGCAAGAGTCGGTGCTACAAAAATGACCGGCGGCAGGCTCGTTTCAAGGTGGATACCATACGATTCTACTAGCCATAGACAACATCGGTATTTTTTTTTTTGATCGCAGTAAAACAGTGATGAAGTGAATGTGGATATTGGAGTGAACTCCTTAAAGGGTTTTTAGCTGATACACGGCTTGACGTATTCTGATATTCATGAAACGAGCAAGAACTGCACAGGTGCTTTATGTTCCACAAACCGAGACGTGGTCTGTTTTTCGATTTCAGCTTCCAATGAAAGGAAAGCAGGTTCATTTTGAAAAGTAAGACCCTTGGTAGAAGTCGAGAATAGGTGACCCCTTCCTGATAAAACCGTCGCCGTATTGAAAAACCCGATGTCTCCTATCGATATAGGCCCACGCTATCGATGTGTGTTCTGTTCTTTGCTTTGCTGGTCTGGATGCTCGCTTCACTCGTTTCACAGATTGTGAAACACAAAGCAGTTCTTGTTAATTTCATGAATATCAGAATGCTTCAACCCGTGTATCGGCTATAAATCCTTTTAGGAGTTCACTCCAGTATCCACATTCACTGCTAGGTTACTGCGATTTAAAAAAAAAAAAAAAAAAAAATTGAATGTTCGGGAATAGTTGGATCGGCAATGTTCTGCTACACCGGATTCTCTCCGGACTCTCATGAGTTGGTAAAGTAGGTATAAAAGCGGATGATATATTTGAGTGACATATGGTAGTCGTTAAGGAAGAATATAAATATCCACAGGGTCGGATTTCTACACATATTGCTGTCTCCGATTGAGTCTTTCACGACTTATTTATACAAAAGTATAAAAAAGTGCGTTTTCATTTCATCTAGCTAAATTTCAGTGGTTATGTTCGTGCATTTCTACATCTTGATGATATACAGTATATTATTGTGGGTATTTTAATGTCAGTTTATTTTTTTATCTATAAAGGTACTTGTACAAATTTTTGTTTACGGAGTCATATTCAAGATACTCTAACCGGTAATTTCTAACCGATTTACCGCGCAGAAGTACGAATGGGTTTTATATCTAGAATACAATTACAACTCGAAGTAGCGCCGAGCTCAAATGGTATACCACAGGCTATGTCTAATAATATTTTGACTAAATATGTTGCCGCTAAGTATTCAGGTGTCAGAACCAGTCCTACACCCACTCATTGTGTCATATTTTTTGTCTTCAAGCTCACAATCCCTCACAAGAACTCTAGCCTCTCTAAATTTCGTAACTATCTAATCAAGGTGGGCGACTCAAAGAGATATTTCGGGCAGGTGTTCTCAAAAAACTGTTTCGCTTTTCTGTTTATCCAACTTCGCTCCTGGGGCATTGTTCGTTGTCGCGCTCTCGCCCAACTTTCCGCGCCGCTCCGGCCCCTTTTGAAAAACGTAATGTCCCGCAGACTAATAATATTTCTTTCGCCTTCTCTCTCTTCAAACTTTGCTCACATAAACTCGACGGGGCCCTTTTGTCTCTTGGCTGGGAAGAGTTTCAAGAATTCGGGGAGCGGGCAGTTTTCTGCTTCCCCACAACTTGGATGAGCTCCCACTCGGAGCTCCGGCAGAAAAAGCTGTTGTGCAAAACCCCTCAACTCGGTCGCGTCTTTGGACCGAAGAAATTCTCACCCATCCGGAACATTCTGGAAGAAGACGTATTTTTTTCATTGTCTGGAGTAGACGAGTTCATCGTTATAATCATAAATGCATTTCGATTTACTCAAACTAGGTGCGCACAATTTTTATAGAAAAGGCAGATTCTGGGCATGGTCCGAGTAACAGTTTGGTACAAGCGAATATTCATCTGCCAACAATCCCCTGTTGCATGGAGCCTCTTTACTAGTTAACAAAGCCCTTTGTACCTGTCAGTTATAGACTTTGAAAAAGCCTTTGACTCCGTAAATAGAGACGTGATGTGGGGCATCTTGGAGAAATACGGTATCCCTCCCAAAATCCTGGGGATTGTCAAACCAATATATGAAGATTACGAGTGCCAGGTGGTCCACGAGGGAAACCTTACCGAGCCCATCAAAATTATTACTCGTGTCAAGCAGGGGTGTGTGCTCTCGCCGACGCAGTAATGAGGGGAGTGTCCCAGAGACGGAACTGGGGATACAGTGGTCGCTACAAGACCGTCTTGAAGACCTCGACTTTGTGGATGATCTCTGCCTGCTGGCCCAGCGATTCAGTGACCTTCAAGCAAAGCTGTCAGCTTTTGACGGTATTGCAAAGGGGGTTGGCCTGAAAATCAACGCGAAGAAAACAAAAGAAATGCGGATAAGGCCACGTGTTTACCAGGGGTTGAGGCTGCGTGGGGAAGAAGTAGAGGGTGTTGATTCCTTTGTGTATCTGGGCAGCGTAATATCGGAGGATGGTGGCAGCGCGACGGATGTCATGCTTCGTATCAAGAAGAATCTGGTGGCCTGAAACAATAAGGAATGAGGACCTTTGGGCTGCGACCCGTCAGAACGGAATTGCCACCGAAATTCTCCGCAAGAAGTGGAGGTGGCCACACCCTCAGAAAAGCCGATGCGATAGAAAAAGACGCGATGAACTGGAATCCACAAGGTATACGCAGACCAGGAAGGCCCAAGCACACGTGGAGGTTGTGATGGACATGGTTAGTTGGCCCCTTCCCTATTTTAGAATCTGTTGCCTTGGGAGATGAATTGGACGCCTGCAAGCGTCTGGATCACCCTCTGAGCGTGGCGGAGCATTATAAATGCATCCAGCTCAGTGGAAGGGGCAACTATACCATTCCATAACCTCACAAGCTGGGAAGACTAGGGAGAGGTGAAGAGGTTGGCGATGGACAGGGATGGAGGGAGGCTGTTTACGGATGCCCTATGCTCCACGAGGAGTTCAAGGAATTAAGTCAAGTCTTTACTAGTGTCACATTCAACAAATAGAGAGGATTCATTGGCGGTCTCTCCGAAATGTAGGGTGAACTAGAGGGGCGGCCTGCAGAGTCTTCCACAGATGCTTGCCCCACGTGAAATTTCTTCACCGGTTATTTCGAGATGGTCTGGATGCAACGGCTTTCCTAGCTGAAGTCAATGTCCTCGTTAGGGATGGGACATCGAAGCTGCAACATCGATGTTGGCATCGATGTCAACATCGAGAGCAAAACATCGATGTAGTAAAACCATCGTTGAGTGACCATCGATGTTTTCCGATGTCGATGTTGGAAACCCCAAAACATCGATGTTAAATTCCATTATTTTTTAAACCAACCAAGGTAGGTAAAAGATTAATTAATTTATGAAAAATGACTTATAATTCCCAATTAAAAATTATAAAAATAAAATCATCAATAGTTAGGAGGCATTCACTTTTAGGAGGCATACCTATTATATAGGAAGGTAGGTAATCAATTTAAACCGCAGATACAACGTATAAACAACTAAGAGCCAAACCAAACCAATATTAAAAAAAAAAACAAAAAAAAAACCGTGTAATGGGGGGTGGGGGGGATCCTCTTCTTCTTCCTCGTTTCCTACTTTTTAGATGTCTCAATCCTGCATGGCTGACATTTGACGAAAAAGCGAACTTCTGTTTCTGACAGATGAACATCGATGTTGTTATGCTGTTCCATCGATGTATCGATGACATCGGCGTTGCCTACATCGATAGTGGCAAAACATCGATGTTCTTAAACAATGTTCTTAAACATCGATGTTTAACACCGGACATCGGATATGAAACATCGATGTCCCATACCCTAGTCCTCGTCCCTCGCTCTGGTTCCAATTCGGAGAGCATCTTTTGGATCCCCTTTCACTCCAACTATCTCAAACATCAACCACTATACATTCTACCTCAACTGATGAACCAAATCAGCTTATGACCGCCTTGGTATTGACCTCTTCTACAAAGTGAATCATCAGTGTGGTCAACTTTGAGATTCCGTATCGATATCAAGGAGAAATTCTAGTTTAAAGAAGTAAAGAATCCTAGGGGTAGAAAGAGCAAACTTCGAACAATATAAATCTAGACATTGATTCAAATCCGAAAAATCGTTCGAAAAGTTGGATATTGTTTACAAACAGTACAAAACATTACCGAATGTCCAGGGGTTAACGTAACAAGATTAAGTAAATCAACAGCTTTCAAATGAGTGGTGAACGAGTTTTGTACGATCACAAATTTCGAAGATAATGATGACGAATCGGTTGTAAGCGAAAACCATCAGAAATATTTTCGTAACGATTTTTTCGTGACGCCGTCCGCGTTACATTTTCGAGTTTATGTAGCAAAGTAAAGACATAAAATGTCAAAAAGGTAGGGACATCTTGGAGACTCGGGCTCTAGCCAGTTCGAGGCTTACGGGAGAGGCTCGATCAGAAGGTTTTCGTCACCTCTATCCCCAATCAATATTGGTTTGATTGCATTTTTTTTTCATTTTCCTTCTTACTTCACCTACATTGATTTTACAACCCTACATACGATAATTTACTTCCCTGGATCCTGTACATAATTATTATCATGAATGAAGTTTCATCGAATTTTTGAGTGGTTGAATTCTGTATTTGTAGTTGAATGAAATTCAATAATGCATTATTATTCACTGGACTCATCCGTAATTCGGATTCGTTTGACCGATATATCGAAATATCGTTATTTTCCTTCGATATATCGAATTACTAAAACGATACTTTTAAAAAAATATCGATATTCGATGAATCGATATTCTTAGCCGATATTGACATCCCTATCTGGAACAATCTAGTCAAGCTTCATCATATTTACCGTAATATTTCCACACAATACACTACATATTATAATATATTGTGTGGGTTACCGAGTGTATTTGTGTCACATATGGAATGTATAAAGATCAAGACTCGCTTCAAAACGATTACACACGGATTTATGTCACGAACGTTGATGATCCTCAATTTTCTTCGGAAGTTCTAAAAAAAACCCTTTAAAATTCTGTCGAATTCGACTCGAAATGAATATCACAAACGACCTGTGACCTTTGTGTAAACAGTGTCGCCCCAATCAAGACCATCGATTATATAATTTGGAGCCTCTCTCGCTAATGATAGCTCTCCCTTCAAAATCCTTCTTCTCCCTAATTCAATCATCCCGATAAGGGGCTCCCCCGCCCTCAAATGCGGGTAATGCAATTAGCACCCCGTTTTGAAGCCATTAGTTAAATACTCTTGGAAAAAAAAAAAAAAAAAAAAAAAATACGTTCTCGAATCTCGAGACTTTGCAAGTCCGCTAAACGAACAACTTTTTGTGTCGGTGGAAATTTCCTACAGCTCAGTTAAATGTAGTTTTCGTTCTCTTTTTTTTACGAGAAAGGAAATGAATTTATTGCAACGCGATTTCATGATTAAGAAATCAAAACGTGCACTCGTATTTCGTATATTTATTCATTTTGGTTTATTGTTCAATAATAAAACCATTGTCATCGCTCTTGAAGAAAAAATGTCTAACCCTCCCTGCAAATTTCATGGTTTACGTTTCAATGGGTGTAGAATCCAAATCTGCAATAACAATTTTTCCGTACGCCGTAGGCACGATTTCTCCCGAACAGCTGGAGCAAAAATCTGAAATTTTCAGGAAAAATCCATGTTGGTCCGAAAACGCCACAATTCTTTAGCCAGCTCTCTCACTTAATTTAAAGTGCCCTTTAAGGGTTGTCAAAGTTTTGTAAAATCCCTAAAAACCTAAAAAAAAAAAGTCAAGGCGGCCTAAATTTGAACTTTTTTTTGAAGAACTTTCCATGAGGAATCGAATGAGCCCCTTCCCAGCTCCGTAGGTCAAACCATTCCCGATGTATGACCCGATTTATGCTGCCAACAACGCCCAGTTATCCACATTCAGTACAACACTAGGTTACTGCGATCAAAACAAAAACAATAACAAACCAAGATAACGCCAATGTTGGCACCATAAATTGGGCCATACATCGGGAATGGTTTGAGCAACGTACCTGGGGAGGGGCTCATTCGATTCCTCATGGAAAGTTCTTAAAAAAAGTCCATATTTAGGCCGCCTTGATTTTTTTTAGATTTTTAGGGATTTAACAAAGCTTTGACAACCCTTAAAGGGCACTTTAAATTGAGTGAGAGAGCCGGCTCAAGAATTGGGGCGTCGTAGGAGCAAGATGGATTTTTCCTGAAAATTTCAGATCTTTTGCTCCAGCCGTTTGGGAGAAATCGTGCGTACGGCGTACAGCGGACGGACGGAAAATTTTTCATTGCAGATTCGGATTCTACACCCTTTGAAACGAAAACCATGAAATTTTCAGTGGGGTTAAAAATTATTTTCTCAAGACCGATTACAATGGTTTATTATTGAATATAAACCAAGAGGGAGATATTGCGGAGGAAAGCCGAAAAAACTGTTTAAAAGGATGGTTTCGTGTCCCATCAAATCGTTGTAAACCTTCTCTGGCCACAATTCTCACCAAATTAGCATGATCCCCATCTTGTCCGATCCAATTGAAGTTTAGTACATTCACAAACATTGAAAAGTTGACTTCCAGGAAGAAAAAGGGAGATATTACGGAGGAAAGCCGAAAAAACCTATCCTGGGATCTAAAAATCCACTATAAAACGAAACTTGTTTTGTTAAAAAACAACCATCTGTTTGTGATATGGTATGAAATATAACATAAGAGAAGCGAAAGAGGCCGAATAGCTTTTCCTCTCCAGACCATAATTTCACAGAAAATTAAGGCCAACTAGGGGCATTGAAACGTGAAATGACAAAGTTTGACGAGGGTTATAGGATAATAATAACCCAAACCGAGAACTTGGGTTTCAATAGAATCTGTATAGAAAGTGCTTCTTGTTCACTGAATCTAAATGATCGAATTTTTAGGATGGAAAAATAAAAAATATTGAAAGTGGAATTATGTGGCTAGACCTTAAGATGCCCTCTTTTTCAATATTTCGCTCTCGAGTCTGCACACGTTCTCTGTGCGTTGCTTATACAGTTTCCCACGATCGCACCGCATTGAGAGTCCACTTCAACCCTCGGCCTTTCATGAAAAGCACCAGCGGGTCGGATTTTATACAGACGATGTTACTACAGCGATCAAACGTCGTGCTACGACGCCTGCATGCCAGGGGTGGGCGTTAATCGATTAGGTAACGAATACTTGTGCGATTACAAATGTAATCGTGAAAAGTATTAACGATTACGAAAGTATTCAAAATTAACGAATACTTTTGAAGTAATCATGATTAACGAATACTTTTTTGCGATTACAGATACGAATAACGAATAACGATTACTTTGTTTTTCGAAGTCTCAGAAGTGAGAATCTTCGAAGAATCCAAGAATCTTCGTTGTTGAGTGAAATTAAGAAGAAATTTATTTTTTAGTTGTCATAACCCCCCTGCCGTGGGAATGACCCCGGGCTGAGAAATTAAATTTTACAGTTTAACCATACTTCGCTCTTGAAATTGGGTTGTCCAATCCAGGACACATTCCAATCAATCCAGCGTCAAAATTTACAACATACATCGAAAACGATACCCCACACAACTTTGTTCTCAATATCCCAAATTTTGGGCCCATTTTTCACTTCGAAACTTCGACAAAACCGATAAGGTCCCGTAATCATTATTCATAATGTTATGTATAACTATAACTGCTATTCCTTTCAAGTACCCGCACTTGCATCACAAAAAATTTCATGAGCCAAAAAGCTCAAAAACGCCCCAATCCTTTAGCCAGCTCTCTCACTTAATTTAAAGTGCCACTTAAAGGTTGTCAACGTTTTTTAAAATCCCTAAAAGTCTCAAAAAAAATCAAGGTGGCCTAAATATGGACTTTTTTTGAAGAACTTTCCATGAGGAGTTGAATGAGCCCCTTCCCAGGTCTGTAGCTCAAACCATTCCCGATGTATGGCATGACCTTATGATGCTAACATCCGTCTTCGCATTGCTAAGTAAACAAATTAGAAGGTTATTCGATGTGGGACGTAGCGCAGGGGTTTCGTGCGGGACTCACAACCCCAGGTCCTCGATTTCGTTCCCCGCGTTCGGCAGAAAAATGTTTGCGCCATATGAAAATCGCTGCAAATTCTTTCACTGGGGTTTATTATTCAATTTTATTAATTTGGCTTGCGTTCATGATTTGAATTTCCACTAAGCTTTGGAGTGTGCGTGTTTCACAGGTGATAAAGCGATTATTGAATTTCAGGAGATATGCATAAAGCACGTAAATCGGTTCTCAACCAAAAATACCTATTTGGATTGTTCAGTTGATCATATTTGTGTGCCTCCTGAAATTCAATAATCGCTCTATCACCTGTGAAACACGCACACTCCAAAGCTTAGTAGAAATTCAAATCATGAATGCAAGCCAAATGAATGAAATTGAATAATAATGCCCAGTGAAAGAATTTGCAGCGTTTTTTATATTTTATAATGGTGTCACTTTGATCGTATTGAGAAAGCTACTGCGCCATCTAGTTGGCAGTGTATCTTAAATTGATGAGGTCTTGCCCTTATAGAGTACACGCTATCCATATTCATGGGAATTAGCGTTCGCACATCAATGGTATTACAGACAAGCACTGTTTCTTCGGGGAGATTTCTCAGCCCGTCCCAGGGTTTCATCATTTAATGTCCGCCCTTTCACAATATCGGCGTCATCAAGGAAGACTCTCCTCTAAAAATAATATCGAACTAAAAATGTACAACACCACCGTGAAAAAGTGGACCCGGGGAGTTAGATTTTTATTCAATATTCTCGGGCGAATGAACACTGAATTTCTATTAGTTTTCTTTTTCTTTGGCCGAGGCGGCACAATAGGAAATACGCTTAAATCAATTCTCGGCTTTAGGGAATCGCGGCGCCAACGTCTGTTGGGGGAATCACATTTTCTTTTTTAACTCGTCGTCCCCCTCGATCAATTTTCCATTAAAGGCGAACGAGACAAGAGCTTCTTTCGTTCTCAGACGCTTCCTCTAAAACACGGAATATTATATTTTCACGTCCCAGGGAAGAGGGTATAAATGGACTATCGATTATATTGGCGTCAATTTTTCTTCCCTTCTTCCGTCATATCTGAGGAGAAAAGATTTATTTTCACGGGCCGAAATGAGTTCATTCCAACGAGTCGACGACCGAAATTGCCTCTTAGTACCAGAGAAATCGGTCAATAACACACGAATTTGATTTGACTGTTGTTTTCCATGATAAATGATGGGTTAACCTTGGTCACTGAGACCACTGTGGTCTATTGTGACACTGGCCCTGTACCAATGCAGAATATTTGTTTGTTTTGGTTTATTATTCAATAATAAACAATTGTAATCGCTCTTGAAAAAAAATTCTAACCCCCCCTAAAAATTTCATGGTTTACGTTTCAAAGGGTGTAGAATCCGAATATGCAATAAAAATTTTCCGTCCGTCCGCCGTACGCACGATATCTCCCAAACGGCTGGAGCAAAAGATCTGAAATTTTCAGGAAAAATCCATCTTGGTCCGACGACGCCCCAATTCTTGAGCCAGCTCTCTCACTCAATTTAAAGTGCCCTTTAAGGGCTGTCAAAGTTTTGTAAAATCCCTAAAAACCTCAAAACAAGTCGAAGCGGCCTAAATTTTTCTCTATTTGAAGAACATACATAATCGAATGAGCCCTTCCCCACGTCCGGAGGTCAAACCATTCCCGATGTATGGCCCGATTTATGGTGACAACATTGCGTTTTTTGGCTTATTATTGTTTGTTTGTAACCTAGTGATGCCGATAGCGTCGAATTGTAATGGTTACTGGAGTGATAGCCGATGTGGATACTTGCAGTTTATAGCCGATACACGGGTTGAAGCATTCTGGTATGTATGAAACGCTGATAATATATAGGTAAATATTATTACTGGGGATTATTATTCAATATTATTACTGGGTTAAATAAGTAGTCTGTCACTGGGGTTTATTATTCAATTGGCTTGCGTTCATGATTTGAATCTGTACTAAGCTTTCGGAGTGTGCGTGTTTCACAGGTGATAGAGCGATTATTGAATTTCAGGAGATATGCATAGAGCACGTAAATCTGTTCTCAACCAAAATACCTATTTGGATTGATCAGTTGATCATATTTGTGTGCCTCCAGAAATTCAATAATCGCTCTATCACCTGTGAAACACGCACACTGCAAATTCTTTCAGTGGGGTTTATTATTCGATTCTATTCATTTGAGTTGCATTCATGATTTGAATTTCTACTAAGCTTTGGAGTGTGCGAGTTTCACAGGTGATAGAGCGATTATTGATTTCAGGAGGCACACAAATATGATCAACTGATCAATCCAAATAGGTATTTTGGTTGACAACAGATTTACGTGCTCTACGCATATCTCTTGAAATTCAATAATCGCTCGATCACCTGTGAAACACACACACTCCAAAGCTTAGCAGAAATTCAAATCATGAACACAAGCCAATTGAATAATAAACCCCAGTGAAAGAATTTGCAGCGTTTTTTCTTTTGTATTCTTCCTCCTCTGTCTCCCGCTGCAGTAATCCGCCAGCATCTTCTCATTCCATTTGCCAGTATATCTTTTTTCCATTCAAGATATGTCTTGGTGGAATCGTTCTCCATGTTCGTCCAAAACTGCACCCAAATTTCGTTGGGAAAAGTCCAGGTTACTATGCAGGAAATGTATTTTTAAGGACATATTGGATCCAAATGTTTTATATGAAGTAAGCAGTTCGTGGACTACTTTTCGGTAGTCGCTAGATTTTTCGTTTCCCAAAAACTTAGCACGTACCTCTCGAAAAGCAATCCAAGCCTTTTTCTCGGTAGTATTTAACTTTGCTTCAAAAGTGACGGTTAAAATTTGTAAGTAAAAATGTATTTCCTTCTTTTTGGGGCATTTAAATAAAAGCTTTCTTAAAAAGGTTTTTTTTATTTAATTTATTTTGTAATATGGAAACAATGTCATTGGCCGAATTATTGGTAGACCAACGTAGAAGTGTATTCCTGAGAAATGGTTTGTGTTTTGGTATTTGCAATGCGACGTCAGGCGCCATTTCTTAGTGAAGATATCACGTTACAAAGGCAGTGATGATTGTTTGATTTAACCCACTATTACGATAATGGTGATGCATTTGTTTCCATTTGGCGAGAGAAAAAACTACGAAACCGCCACCGGTGAAAATCTCATTGTAATTACGGGGAAGTAAAGTAATGTGTGCGTCTTCCTCAAACTACTTCAACTGATCTCCTTAATGACCCAGGGGCCTTAATAAGACTGCAAGTTCTCACCTCGCTCCCTTCAAGTGGAGAATGGTAAAGTAGATTCCTTGTTAAATATTTATGGGGTTCCCTAGATGAAAAACCTTCGTCCTCATCTTGGCAGCCGTCTTTGTGCTGATTTGCACCTTGATATTTCTACCCGCTCAGCTGCAAAACCACGTTGTCACCTGTCTCACCTCGTTGTTCTAATAAAAGCGCCGAGCCGGGTAGTTAACGGAGTAATTAATTCCTCAAGTGGTCTACTTCTGGAAGGGCTCTACTTGTAAGCTCAGTTTTCCTGTTTTTCCGCTACCGTAGCAACGAGTTGGTACAGCGGCGAAATATTTTCTGGAGTCTAACCTTTTAGCAATTAGAACTTTCGTCCGTCTCGGCGAAAAAGTTCCGAAATCAAGGACATAAGCTATTCTCAACTCGGAAGTAAATCTGTTCTGATAGTAAGAAATTCAGAGTGACGTCGTAAATTCATTCATTATGTTGATACTATGTCGATTTTGTGTGAGTTCGACGTATGGTCAACGCGCACGCGTTAATGCACGTGACGCGTTCGGTACGTCATTCGTCTTGGTTTGTTATTTTCAATTATAAGCCTTTGAATGAATGAATGAATGAAGAAATTCCGAAATATTTACATTAATAAAAAATTAACTCATGTCATGTCATGTCATTGAAACTGTGCGAAGGGGGGGGGGGGGAGTTGCACGAATTAATTACTTCTTATTCTACTGAGTGTCCCATCTATATTTGCTCATTAAGCAGCTGTAATTTCAAGTAAGTAGCTCATTCATTTCAAGCTATAGCTGCTATCAAAAATTGATCTGGACCTGAAGGTGGTGGACCTCATTTTTCATTTTTCGACGTTTTAGTGCCTCAAATCTTCGATTGAAACTTGAAGTTTATTAGAGACTTCGTCTCAGAGTTATTTCACTTTTGGCGAACAACAAAACTCGACGAACTATCAAAGGAAAACCCGTTTTTCTCCAATTATCTTCAATATTTTTTAGATTTTGACCACATTTTTAAAATCAGCATCAAATTTTCCATCAACAGAAGCGAGTTTCCATCATCAACAATCATCATCAGAGGATTGACATTACAGTTGAAGCGCTAACGATTTGAAAAAAAAAAATGAAGTTTTCCTAAACTTTTGGTTGTTGGAAGGTGGTAAAAATCTAAAAAATACAGCACCGTATGGCTGTAATTCTTTTTAATGGGCCCAAATAGATGGGACACCCTGTATGTTAAAAAAACTAATACTAATGACGTTTAATGCAACTTGTGACGGCAGTTTCGGTACTAAAATTCTTCAAAAAAAAAAAAAAAAAACTCTGAACAAACAAAGGGATGCTGCCCCTAAAATCTTGTTGTCGGACCAATATTGATTTTTCCTGAAAATTTCAGATTTTTTGCTCCAGCCGTTAGGGAGAAATCGTGCGTACGGCGGACGGACGGAAAAATGTTTATTGCATATTTGGATTCTACACCCTTTGAAACGTAAACCATGAAATTTTCAGGGGGGGGTTAGAACTTTTTTTTCAAGAGCGATTACAATGGTTTATTATTGAATAATAAACCAAAATCAAACTTTCTTGCCCGATTATGCCGTTTTCTCGACGTGCGTTGTGCTAAACTGAATGCGTATTGTGTGAGTTGTAGGTGTGGTAATGATTCACCAAGCTACTATTCGCTGGTAACGAAAATTATCTATAATAATCGCATCTACTTACTTATCAAACCCGCCATTAGAGAGGGGAATTTCGTGCTTTACAACCTCCATTGTGCTTTACTGAATGAATACTGTGTGAGTTGTCTTCGTTGTAAGGATTCACCAAAACTATTATTGGCTGATGACGAACCTCATCTGTAGCATTTGTACCTATTTATCTAATCCGCCTGAGAAAGGGGGATATCGTGCTGAACAACACCCGTTGTGCTAAACTGAATTCACATAGTGTGAGTTGTCAGCGTTGTGAGAAATATATGTTGTTGGATGATGATGATACTGATGGCTGGTATACTTACATTACAACAGGTATGCTAAACTAAAATTAAATTAAATTTTAATATCACTGACAATCATATTAATGAATTAATATGATAAACTTGAGACTTAGTTATATGACGAATACTATGATGTGTGAAGTTGTCGAAACGTTCCAATAAAAATATACCAACCCACGCTCCGCCTTGATGTTTCATAAGAAAGTGGTCACACCACACTCCACAGCCATGAAGAATTCACCAAAACTATTGTTGACTGATGATTGACCTGATCTATAGCATATATTTCCATCTACATACCAACCGCACCTACCTGAGTGGCAATATCGTGCCTAATAACAGTGTTTCATTCCCCCGCAGTCGGCAATTTCATCTCTCCCCTCCCGTTGCACACCGCCAAGTTCAACCCCCGTGAAATCTCGAGGTCGCAGGTGGCGGATCGTTGGCCGCCGTCGTCGTGTCACGAGGCCCGACATTTTGAGTCGAACCCGCCCCGCCCTCTCATGCCCAGGGGCAAATGAAACCCACAGTTATGTAACATGTTCCCCTAAACAGCGGAAAAAATCTCCTCTCCCCTCTCTAGCAAATGCGGTCATTCTAGACACATCCTCCGTTGGATAAATTTGAATTGCCCGCCTTGAACTGCTTTAAAATTTACATCCAAAGGACTCGTACTTTATTCTAACATGACTTTGAGCCAGTTGCAGCAAATGTTTCGCTTCTCCCTATTTTGTGTGTGTAGTAATTAAGTAACATATAAACCACCCCTTCACGTACCACTAACGTATACCCCTTCGTAACCCAATTATTGCTATCTTCGCACACCCAACCTCTCAGTGCGGTATCTCTTTACCCCTATTGAAATGCATTCAATAAATTTCATGACAGCCTAATCAGATCTCCCCTCGTACTATCTTTCTATTGCAGCACAATAACAAAAATCGGATTTACTTGAAGTATTTATTTATTTATAAAATGGAGGATAAATCCCAGTTGAGAAAATTCGATATAACATCGAAGGGATCGAAAAAAACGCTGCAAATTCTTTCACTGGGGTTTATTATTCAATTGGCTTGCGTTCATTATTTGAATTTCTACTAAGCTTTGGAGTGTACGTGTTTCACAGGGTAGAGCGATTATTGAATTTCAGGAGGCACACAAATATGATCAACTGATCAATCCAAATAGGTATTTTGGTTGAGAACAGATTTACGTGCTCTATGCATATCTAATGAAATCAATAATCGCTCTATCCTGTGAAACACGCACACTCCAAAGCTTAGTAGAAATTCAAATAATGAACGCAAGCCAATTGAATAATAACCCCAATGAAAGAATTTGCAGCGTTTTTCCTGAAAATTTCAGCTTTTTTGCTTCAGCCGTTTGGGAGAAATCGTGCGTACGGCGTACGGCGGACGGACGGAAAAATGTTTATTGCAGATTCGGATTCTACACCCTTTGAAACGTAAATCATGAAATTTTCAGGGGGGTTGGAATTTTTTTTTCTTTTCAAGAGCGGTTACAATGGTTTATTATTGAATAATAAACCAAAACGTAATTTTTATTAACTAATTGTCTACTTTATTGTTCTTTTATGAGCTATGCCTGCTTTTGACTTTGTGTGATATGCAGATTTTTTCAGGGTTTATTATAAAAGTCAGTTTTTATTAATTAAATTCAGGCAGAAGACCGTCTGCGACGAATATCAAAAATAAATATCAACGGCATGGACCATTGTAATCGGCAAAAGTATTCGAATACAAAAGTAACCGATTACTTTGTAATCGATTACAATTGTATTCGAATACTTTTGGCGATTAAAAAAGTTTTCTAAAAAGTAATCGCATTGCGCGAACACAAAAGTAATTTATTACTCTCGTTATTCGATTACTTCTACGAATACTTTCGTAATCGCAAATGTAATCGTAAAAGTATTCGTTAATCAGGGACGCCCATCTCTGCCCCCCCCCCCCCCCAAGCTTCATAACGCCCCCCCCCCCCAGCTTCATAACGCACCTTTGCGACGCCCCCCCAAGCTTCATAACACCGCCCCCCCCCCCCCCCAAAAAGCTTCACAGCCCCCCCTGTGGGAAACCCTGCCACTAACCGAATTATAACTAATGATAAATAACTAACCCTATTATAATCATAATCACACCATCAAATGAAACAGTTGATTGATTGATCTGATTTACGAAACAGTACACAGCAAAACGAAAAGAGAGTAGAAAAACAGCAGGGAAAAGAGAAGGTGATGGTGGTAGCTAGATGATGGTATAGCTACCAAGATACAGATAAGATGCGAACCTCTATTTATACGTGCATAATAATATTTAAGAACGTATTTGCACATTGAGGGAATAGTCTAGTTAGAATATATACCTATAACAGGGAACTATTTTCGATATGCTGCCCGTTTCGAAGTGTTACTTGTGTTTGTTCAACCACGTCGTTAAACTCATAGGTAGTTCGTGCCACAATCACACTAGTGAATTTATAAGTGCATAATTGCACATTAAGGGAATACTCTAGTAAGAATATATACGTAAAATCAGCGAACTATTTTCGATATATTGGCTGTTTGGAAGTGTTGTGTTTGTTCAACTAAGGATAATCGTTAAGGCCACGGGTATTGTAGGAAACGATCACGCCAGTGAATTTATACGTGCATAATACATATTTAAGAACGTGTCTGCACATTGTGGGAATAGACAAGTTGGAATATACTCGTATAATCAGGGAACTATTTTCGATATGCTGCCTGTTCCGAAGTGTTATGAGTGTGTGTTCAACTACGGATAATCGTTAAACTCATAGGTAGTCTAAGCTACAATCACACTATCGAATTATTACGTGCATAATAAAACTTTAAGAACGAAGATGGTTCGAGAGAAAATAGGAGTACTATCAGAGTAAAGAAAAACCTTAGGTTTTTTTTCCACGAATTTGGTCTGAGAAAAGTCTGAAACGGATTTGTATCATGTTATTTATCCCTCTTGGGCTTAGCTAGTACTACAAACTCCACTAGACCAATTATAATCTATTACCTATCCTTCTATTGATCAATCATTGCATGGGACTTCCTAAACATGCGGCACCTACCTAATCTCAGCGTAGGTATATGATTTTTGATTAGAGATTTTGTAGGAAAATACTTGGTACTCACCAATCCATGAAGATTCACGTTCCGAATAGATGGAAGATGAAGATGGAAGGCTTTTTTCGCGAACACGACACGGAGTAGACTGCCGGAGACGCGCGCCCGAACACAGACAGGAGAGAACTGGTCGAGACCGGCCGCTCTCCTATACGAGGCGGCCGGCGGAGGGATACTAGGGTGTGGCCGCGGCGCCCGAAAACTTCGTGTTTTCGAAGCCCAAGTTTTTAGGAGCCCAAAAACTTCGAAAACACTTACTTTTTGGCGCAACTTCACAAAAGACCCTTTGAAATAAACTCGAAAACAGAGTACCATGTCTTAATCATCAAAAATATAGGAACTACTTTTCTAATAGTAATAATTCCCTAGAAAAATAGCTTAAAGGCGGATTCACACTCGCGGTAGCGGGGAAGTCAGACCACAGTCAGGTCAGAGTCACGTCAAGGGGCCACCCATTCACACTGCAATGTCAGATCACGTCAGGGCAGGCCTATTCCGCTATTCCGCGCTGCAGCTGAACTGGCACGATCCGAGATGATAAAAAATTGGTATACAATCGCTAGAATTGGTTTAAAATCGACCCGGCATACTTCATTAAGAGTTCTGTATTAAGAAAGTATTAAGTATTAAGAAAAACGCTGCAAATTCTTTCACTTTCAACTGGCTTGCGTTCATAATTCGGATTTCTACTTAGCTTTGGAGTGTACGCGTTTCACAGGATAGAGCTATTATTGAATTTCAGGAGAAATGCATGGAGCACGTAAATCTGTTCTCGACCAAAATACCTATTTGGATTGATCAGTTGATCATATTTGTGTGCCTCTCTGAAATTCAATAATCGCTATCCTGTACCTTTGGCTACATCGTTTAAATTCAAATTTGACGCAAGCCAATTGAATAATAAACCCGAGTGAAAGAATACTTATTAACCCCAGTAATAATATTGAATAATAATCCCCAGTAATAATATTTACCTATATATTATCAGCGTTTCATACATATCAGAATGCTTCAACCCGTGTACCGGTTATAAACTACAAGTATCCACATCGGCTATCACTCTAGTAACCACATTCAGTACAACTCGACGCTATCGGCATCAGTAGGTTACAAACAAACAATAATAAACCAAAAAACTCAAATGTTGGCACCATAAATCGGGCCATACATCGGGAATGGTTTGACCTACAGACGTGGGGAAGGGCTCATTCGGTTCCTCATGGTATGTTCTTCAAATAGGTAAATATTTTGGCCGATTCGACTTGTTTTGAGGTTTTTAGGGATTTTACAAAACTTTGACAGCTCTTAAAGGGCACTTTAATTTGAGTGAGAGAGCTGGCTCAAGAATTGGGCCGTCGTCGGACCAAGATGGATTTTTCCTGAAAATTTCAGATCTTTTGCTCCAGCCGTTTCGAAGATATCGTGCGTACGGAGTACGGCGTACGGCGGATGGACGGAAAATTTTTTATTGCAGATTCGGATTCTACACCCTTTGAAACGTAAACCATGAAATTTTCAGGAGGGGGTTAGAATTTTTTTTTTTCAAGAGCGATTACAATGGTTTATTATTTAATAATAAACCAAAATCAGAAAGAAACACAATAACTACAATAATTCCCTTAAATTAGTATGGTGTGTGTCTCAAATCTCAATAATTGAGATTTGAGACACACACCTTTTTTTCCCTTCACTAATTTGAGGCAATCCCCCCCCCCCTTCTTTCTTCAATTTTAATTATTACTGAATGATGTAGAAATCAAAGAAAGAACAAAAAAATGTGATCCGAAAAAGGATGTGATCTGGAGTAATAAAATAACAAAAGCTCATTATTGTAAAAATCAAACCAAAAGTAAGATATCGATAGCGTATTTGGTTTATGATTGTCTAAATCTTTCCTGTGTTTTGTAGATGATATAAAAATTAAACCAAAAAACCTTTTCAAGGAAGAATTTATTTAAATGCCCTAAAAAGAGGGAAATAAATTTTTACTCACAAATTTCAACTCTCTCAATAACCTATATAGACAATCCATAAAATCATAAAAGCTTGTCGAAACGTTTGCGTAAGTAGGTACTAGATATGTATCTGTAAGTATTACCTAATTTTACTGAAATAATAAAATAAACTTATCGGTATAAGTTGGTCCATGAATAGGTACCTAGGAACTAGTTAATTTATAAAAGCCTAAATCTCGCGACAAGCTTGTATGATTTAATGAATTGTGTATATAGGCTATGACTCATAGCCTATGAGTAGACAGCTAAAATTTGTAAGTAAAAATTAATTTTCTTCTTTTTAGGACATTTAAATAGAAGCTTTCCTAAAAAGGCTTTTTTGTTTAAATTATTTATTACTTTTCAGTCATCGCTAGCTAGGTTCCTGCGTCTGTTCATCTCATTCAAAGTTAATCAACCGATTTAACAGGTTGAAATCAAGAATAAACGAGGTCTCTACACCAAGTTTCAAAGGGATTCCGAAAAGAGCTTCTTCTTTTTTAACATGGATTTTTATCTCACCTTTAACTTCCTCTCAACAAGCCCTTTCATTTGAAACCAATATTCAACAAGCCCTTTTATTTGATACTTACATTGTAGAAATGAATTAAATGACTGTTCCGCCATCTTGGATTGTCCGCCATATTGAATTTAGAATGACGTCACACAACTAATCGTGTATTGTCATCCGATCTAAACGTGCATACAAAATTTCAGCTTAATAGGTTGAGAGTATCTGCTTCAAAATCGGGTCGCAAGATTCCACCCACACAAACATACACTGCAAGTTAAATAAAAGCTTTTAAATTTTGGGGAAATCACGTGAATCCGCCGGATTGTTATTATCAAGTGTAGAGGTTCATGATAATCTCAGGATGATCCGCTATAAAATTACAAAGGCTTTTGATTGAAAACATCAAACCAAATGTAAAATATCGATAGCCTATTTGGTTTTTGACTGTCTAAATCTTTTCTATGTTCTGTAGATGATATAAAAATTTGGGGAAATCACGAGAATCCGCCGAATTGTTATTATCAAGTGTTGAGGTTCATGATAATCTCAGGATTTGGCCCATGAAAAAAAATCATTTATTTTTATTAGTGTTTACCAAAGCAATGTAGACTCTTCTCCTTCAGGGTTTTACGGGGCAATTACCGATGAAATCTCCCATCGGCTTCCTGCCTACCTGCTCCCTCGTAAAATAAAGCTCAACAACTTGGGGCATTGAGGCGCCCTATTCAGCTGAGAACTTTATTTTTCACGCTGCGCCTCAACTTTTCCGAGCGCGTTATGAAAAGTAGGTACCTACCTAGCGAATTACGCTATTCAGTTTAAGTGGGCTCTTAAACCAACTTTTTCATTTAGATCCGACCGAAGTGAGTGAGAAGATGACCGTGATGTAGTAAATGGGATGTAGCGCATCCGAATAGCAACTTTTACGCGTCTGAACATACGAGTATGTCTGTCAACAGTAGTTACGTTTTCCAGTGAAGTTGGTGTATAATGTATGCAGGGGATCATTCACAAATGCTTGTTATATCTAGTCTAATATTTACAATTCCATGACACAATGCTAGTTACCGTACTCCTCCTGAAAGGCTCTACCGATTTTTACCAAATTTTATATCCATATTCAGTAGGTCTGAGAATCGGCTATCTATTTGTCATACCACTAAATTATATGGGTTGTTCACCTTCATTTTTGTTTTTGTTTTTCTTTTTTTATAATGTAGCATTAAAAAACGCTGCAAATCCTTCCACTGGGGTTTATTATTCATTTGACTTGCATTCATGATTTGAATTTCTACTAAGCTTTGGATATTTCAGGAGATATGCATAGAGCACGTAAACCGGTTAAGCACCATTCTGATTCTGAAATGCTCATAATTTTCTCAGTAGTTCCTTCAAATGGTACCTATATCGATATCCCCGATATCAGGAGTATCGCTATCTCTGGTCCGATATCTTACTGGTATCGATACCAGGGAGCCCGATACCAATACCAGTAGTGATATCGATACCATGCCTTCGATGTCCCATCCCTAGCTCGACGTCAAGTACTCGCTACGCGAGTCAGCTATTGAGCTACCTAACTCAATTTAAGTCTCCCTATAGAAACTAACATTGAGCAGCTGTCGACCGTATATTACGCCACGCCAAATACTAGCAAAGCAGAAGAGAACTGTAGGAACGGTGTTGATGGATGATTGTAAACCAAGCATTGTTGTGGTACATTTATTAGCTAGGAATTCAGTAAACAAGGAAGTAATTCTCAGTTAACAGCTGAAAGCTAGTAAACGGGCACATTAGATGCAGCTAACGAACCCGTACATCTCAATTGGCTCATTGGCTTGTTGGCGAATCAACAATCTCAACACAACCAACACGACGATATTATACGATCGATTGTAAACTGGGACGTAACCCGTTTCGACGAATCTCGTCCGAAACGCAGGTCGTTTCGACGAAAAAAACGCTGCAAATTCTTTCAATTTGGTTTATTATTCAATGATTCATTATTTGAATTTCTACTAAGTTTTGGAGTGTGCGTGTTTCACAGGTGATTGAGCGATTATTGAATTTCAGGAGATATTCATAGACCACGTAAATCGGTTCTCAACCAAAATACCTATTTGGATTGATCAGTTGATCATATTTGTGTGCCTCCTGAAATTCAATAATCGCTCTATCACCTGTGAAACACGCACACTTCAAAGCTTAGTAGAAATTTTAATCATGAATCATTGAATAATAAACCCCAATGAAAGAATTTGCAGCGTTTTTTCAAGAGCGATTACAATGGAAAAATATCCTATTTGAAAATTTTAAATTTCGTAAGACGGAGCATGCATATCAGAATGCTTCAACCCGTGTATTGGCGATAAACCCTTTTAGGAGTTCACTCCAGTATCCACATTCCCTACATCACTAGGTTAGTGCCATTAAAACAAAAAATTGTTTTTAATTTTTTTTTTTTTCAAGAGCGATTCCAATGGTTTATTATTGAATAATAAACCAAAAAACTGTGATTATGAAAAGGCTGATTCGTGGGAGCCGTTGACATGGTTTATTTCATTTTGAGATGTTTCGGGTTCGAAGTGAAATTTTAACAAGCTGCTAAGCCGTTGACTGCTGAGTTCACAGTCCTCTTTCCGAGATTAATGTTCCCCAATGGCACAAAGCGGTGCTCTGAGGGGGAAAACGGGGAGGTGGCAGAAGTGATGAAAGTCGTTTATAATGCGAAACATGGGGGTAACAGAAAGTCTCTTATATCCTTCCGAAGGCCCTTCCCTGGCGCTCGATCGCTCACGCAATCAGTCCGACCAACAGATAGGTCGTTATATGGGCTGGTCGTTATATGGCAGTCGGCTGAGGGCGTGAGGGTGGGGGAAGCCTTTTCCGCCGTTGTCCTGAATGGCTGAAAGATGGCCCCAGGGGTCAGTGAGAGGTAGCTCCGTGAAAAGTACAATACCGAAATCCCGGGCCTTGCGGTGAAGGATGACGCGCCTTTTTTCAGAGACGAGCAGTCAATCGCTGGACGGGCCACGACAATGGGCCTCTCTCTCCCGCCGCCCTCATCTTTTACGGCAATTCTTATCGAGCTTACACACTACACCATTCAGGGACTCTTGCGGGCAGGGTAGTTTTTCTGCCAAACCCCACAGGCCACTTAGTATGGGCGTTGAGGCAGTAAAAACACCAGCGATCAAGTGCAAGAACTGAAGGATTTCGTCCTGTGTTCATCGACCTAATATGTAACATTACTATGTTGGGTGCCGTTATAAGTAAATGTTCAGTACTACATAGATCAGTGATTTGAATTGTTTCGAGCATCAGCTCAAAAATAAGAACCGATACCGTCAGAGCCTAGGGAATCCCATAGAACTACCAAACCATTGTTAGGAGTCCCTTGGACGCCAATTACACCACGACTACAGGTCAGTAATCCTCTCAGGTTTTCCCCTTTGCATTCCACTTTTAGACACCACTAAAACCGCAAACTAAATTCACAAGAAATTCCGTATTCAAATACTGCTAAATATCTGGGTATGACGCTGGACGCCAAGCTACGCTGGAAAGAACAAATCAAGAAGAAAGAAGAAACGCTAAGCTCAGGAAGCTGAACTGGTTGCTGGGTAGGAAATCTCAACTATCCACCCATAACAAATTGCTGTTGTATCAGCAAATGATTAAGCCCGTCTGGGCCTATGGCTGCCAACTATGGGGCTGCACGAGCAACAGAAATGTCAAAACTATCTAGAAACTCCAAAATAAAATCTTACGGAGTATTGTCAACGCACCCTGGTATATCACGACAACTGATCTCCACCACGACCTCAAATGGAAATGGTGAGTGACTCGATAAGAAGAATTGCAGCGGATCACGAAATTCGGCTGCACAGACACCGAAATCTCGAAATCCTGTATACCCTGGACAACAGAGAAGAGGTAAGGCGACTCAAGAGGACCAAGCCGCTCGACCTAGTTGTGACCAGACGCTGATTAGTGTTTGTGACTTGTAGGGGTCTTAGATAATGAACTACTGAACCACAAAAAGTGACATTACTTCATTCTAAATCAAGTTGCTAGATGATTTATGATTTAAATCAGTTGTAACAATAAATGAATTAAAAAAAAAAAAAAAAAAACTGAAACCGCAAAATAGTTAACCCCTCAACTGTACATGTCATTTTCACCACCATCCATTGCCCCACAGTCACTCTTCCAAATCTATCGCACCTTCCAGAACATTTTTTCCCATCACGGGCTTTTCCACCAGGAATTCCTTCTCCAGGTGCTCAAGCTCCCGCAAGAACGTTTCCCTAGACTCACAACGACGAAAGTAATTCGAAGAAGAGTTGGCTGGGCAGGCGTCTGGATGAACTTCATCTCCCAACTGACGGTGACAGCGGTTCCGGATCCTTTCGACCCACCGTGTATCCTGGAGCTGGCTGGCGCAGTGCTGGACGCACGAAGGGCTGAATTTAAAGAATCAATCGGGATCATGGCAACCAACACACGGTACCATCTTCTTTACCAGCAACTGGATCTCAGCGTGGACTACTTCTCGTCTTCATCCCAGTTTGAGGCAATGGTGATAGCCAAATGTAGGGGAGAGCTCCTAAATCACCTTGCTGGCTCACCTTTGAAAAATGATCAAAGCATAGAACTTGTAACTCCTGAAAGAATTCAGCAGTGATCCCTATGACCAGCCCTAAATATGGTTCTAATAATGACTTTTTCCGTTTTCTACTAAAGAATTATAGGCTGTACTATATCCCCCACTCGAAGCCGGTAAACAATATGTAAGTATCGATTCGATCAGGGCACAGTATACCTGTTTAATCATTGTTTTATTTAGACGCGTTCCCAATTTTGAAAAAAAAACGTACAATAGTTTTCTCAACTTTTTGTTGATCAATAATTGAGTTATTCAACAATTGTCAACTGATTGTTTGAATCATTTTGAAAGGTGTACATTTCCTTTAGCGCCTAGCTAAAGTTGGCTAGAATCGCGCTCCCCGTTAAAATGGGTGATTGAGCGGTTGAAGGGATATAATATCATCACACCCTTCCCTCCTGCCCTCATGTTTCGCATTATAAACGACTTTCATAACTTCTCCTCCGTTCCGGAGAGCCGTTTCTTGTCCTTATCTGTGAGGGGCATTAATCTTGGGAGAACACTGAATAGAGGTAGGTAGGTACCTTCGCCGCTAGTTATAAATACCCCTAAGTTCGGCACTGAACCCTCCCCCACTCCCTTTGAACACTCGAAGCTCGGATTAGCGCTGTTGACTATGAAAATGAATATTCACCCTTCCCGCTGATTGTGTTTAACTTTGGAAACGTAATCCAGTTGTTAACTAATACGCCATTCAAACAGATTAATATCGGCTTAGAGGCATCTGGTTGTGAGATCTGTCGGGCTAAATAACGCAGAACAAAGAAAAAAGTCCCCCGAATTCTAGGTAACGATAAATGAAACTTACAGAAGATTACTTCGATCCCAACATACACTATGATAGACAGATGAATGTTCATTAAATAGAAATGGGTGCACGTTTTCTAGAATTGTAGTGTAGATTTGATATTTATTTTCAGCTTCCCAATGGTAGTCTTGGCTATGCTGTTTGATGAGGTTTTGGTGATTCTAATACAGATTAAACGAGCATTACATCGTATATATAAAGATGAAAGTATCAGAGGAGGTATATCCGTTTTTCATCCAGGGGTTGGTTGGATGCCGGGCGAGTGGAATTCACCCCCCAGAACCCCTCCCCCCTCCCGACCCTGTTAGTGAAGGGGCGAGGGCCCCAGCGGGGCGGAGCGTTTCCCAGGGCAACCGACGTGCTCCCCTCCTTGGGGACTTGGAATAAACGATTTTTTTACTTAGCGTATTGTTTTTATACTCCCTCATTGTGTTTTACACCAATTTCTTTTTAACCCGCGTAGCAGGGCCTTCAAACTAGTGATGAAATAAAATGCTTAATTGTACGCAGGCGTGGTTTCATATTATGTGTCAACTTTGAGTTGAATCGAAATTATTCCGTGATTACTGGCACATTTTCGGATGATCGATGATTGTCTTGTTGAATTTCGTAAAATTCGGAAAAAAACTTCGAAGCGGAGCATCGGATTGTTTTTTCAATTTTCGAAATTCTCCGTTTTGGTTTGAATATGTATTGTATTACGGACCACGTCTAATAAACATACTGACCAGAGCCATAAAAAATTCCATATTCTGCCAATTTTGGAGAAAACACCCTGTTTGTTCCATGTTTCACCTATTTTTTGCCAAAATCCTTTTAAACAGTGAGTGAAATTTTGTAGAAACCCCAAATAGTTGAGTTTTGCTGATACGGAAATTATATGCAAGTCCGAAGCTCAATGATAATGAAATGGCATGAGGTTTCTCGAGCGATTAAGTTTTTGACGTAACTGGGATTAGATTGCAGTAGGGCTATGGTCAATCTGAGATTTCATAGTGAAGTGTTCGTGAATTGTTCTTTGTTGATTTTTCGCTTGCATTCAACACGCCCAAACTTCCTAGCTCTTGTCTACACTAGAATTTATCTGGAAACTAGGAATATTTATAAGGTAAAACAACGTTTTCTGGGTCAGCTAGTGAAGGTATATAAATAACTTGTATTTTGTAATATCATCCCCTCAAAATAGGGATGGCCATCGGTAGTCGATAGTATCGAAATATCGATATTTTCCTCCGATATATCGATATTTTTCTATCGATGATGCAAGGGCCAATAGTATCGGATATCGATAGTTAGTGACCAAAATTTTTCCCGATATTTTTTTTAACCGATATATCGGCTTTGTCTGATAATATCACATATTATGTTGACTCATAAAATAATATCGATAATAAGTTCCATTTATATATCGGTATTTTATGTTTCAATGGCCATCCCTACCTCAAAACAGCTGGGGTGGTGAAGGAGGGTTGAAGAATGAGTGCCATATCGAGTGGATCAACAACCGCAATCCCCTCTTAACCAACCTCAACCTTAATTCCCTCTGAAAATAACATGTTCATGTCCTTTGTCAGCATGTGGCGATGTTGGGATGAAGATAGCTCCCCAGCTGGGCGGACCGAGAGAGGTGGGAAGCCGCGTCGGAGCGGGCAAATCTCTATTATGATCGTCCCGGGAAAGCGTTGACACGTCGGTCCCACACGGCTTGATAACTGTGATAAGTGTTTACGAGAAAACCCGGGAGGATTCGAGGGAATGATAAGTGACTTTCTCCGGCTAACAAATGGTCCGCGCATCCTCCGAGAAACCGGCTCTGTCGGAAGTGGCGACCGAATTACCTGTCCATTTCTCGGCGAATTACTTCGGTCGGTTTCGCCTCGGAGCGAGCTAAGCGGTTCCCCGCTGATAAAATATGATTATCCACGTTCCGTACAATTACGTTAATGTCTTTAGGTCTCGGAGATGCTGGAAGCGCGTCTCATAACTAAACAACCGACCAGTGAGAAAACAAATAACATCCATTTTTTATTTTTCCTTATTTCTAACGAATAGCTCTCTAATGGTCCAAAAAATACAGAATCCCCAACTCCTCCAATAAAATCGTTGCTCTGGGACAAACTTTTTTTTTTTAGTCAATACATTTTTAGGAAGTCCCTTTAAAAAGACGTCCGTCTTCCATAGAATTACACTTATTAGAATTGTGTGGGGTGACCCAAACATTAGAAGAAAACAAACGCAAATCCGTTTTAGATAATTATAATACCAGATCCGTGAAAAAAACGATAGGTGTATTTCTGTGTGTGACAAATTTGAATGGACGTTAGGGGCAGTGACAAGCTGGCGTGGTTTATGACTGGGTCACTTAGATTATGGCAAATGTATGTTGCTTATACTTGGCGCAATAAATAATTATTGAGAAAAAACAATTAACGCTGCAAATCATTTCACTGGGGTTTATTATTCAATGATTCATGATTTGAATTTCTACTAAGCTTTGGAGTGTGCGTGTTTCACAGGTGATAGAGCGATTATTGAATTTCAGGAGAGATGCATAGAGCTCTCAAATCGGTTCTCAACCAAAATACCTATTTGGATTGATTAGCTGATCATATTTGTGTGCCTCCTGAAATTCAATAATCGCTCTATCACCTGTGAAACCCGCACACTCCAACTCCAAAGCTTAGCAGAAACTAAAAATCATGAATCATTGAATAATAAACCCCAGAGAAAGAATTCGCAGGGTGTTTTTCAAGAGCAATGAAAAAATATTCTATTTTAAATTTTAAATTTCCTAAGACGGAGCATGCATATCAGAATGCTTCAACCCGTGTATCGGCTATAAACCCTTTTAGGAGCTTACTCCAGTATCCACAATCACTACATCACTAGGTTACTGCGATAAAAAAAAAAAAAAAAAAAAAAAACTCTTGTGTTCGTTTTGATTGCAGTAACCTTGTGATGTAGTGAATGTGGATGCAAATGCTGGCACCATAAATCGGGCCAAACATCGGGAATGGTTTGAGCTACGGACCTGGGGAAGGGCTCATTCGATTCTTCATGGAAAGTCCAAATTTAGGCATACAGATTTTGGTGTGATTTTGGATTAAGCCACTGCTATTTTTCGAAAAAAAAAAAAAAAAAAGCGTTACAGACCACCACTGGCGTACTTCAAGACTACGCAAACAACCCTTCGCCTTCATCCATCAGAAAGCTACTGTACAGGACAGTGCAAAGCCGCCAACCTTTACAGTACGAAAACAAAAAATACTGTGAAATTGACCACGACTAACGAATAGTTTTCTAAAACATTTCCAAAGATCTGTACGTCCATTTTACCTAAAAGAGGAAAATATGCGCCACGTTCAACTTGGCCGACGTTGTTTTGTGCCACAGGGGAACATCAATCTCGAAAAGTGGACCTCACTGCTCATGCTAATTGAGAATTTAAATTCTCAAACATCCACAGAAATGAGATCGTGGTGGAAAACGGTAATTTAAGTTATGTCTTCCGCTGGGGACAATTGCTACACACAAATGCTGGGCCCATTTTAATGGGTGACAGCGCCAGTGGACACCAGGGGCCTTTTAGTTTTATTCAACGTAGAAGAAAAATCCTATACTGTTCCCGGGATCCTATAATTACGCAGAAATGTTAATTAAATTAATTACACCAGGTACCCAGGTAACGTAAGCTAGGCACCGTAATATTTAAAAAAATAGATTCTTTAAGGAAATTATGCATCACACAAGAACGGATGTTCTGTTACTAATGGTGAAATACACTACGTGGTCTACAAAATATGTTTTTCCCTAATGAATATTCGTATAATGTGAGAAGCATGTGAAATAATCACTTCTTTCCACTGTCGGTTCTATTTTCACACTAAAATCGTGGTTAAGGGTGATCCTCACCCTGAATAAAAAATTTTTTTCTCTTAATTTATGATTTTTTCATTATACGATCTAGTTGTTACTCTAATGGTATAGTGATGTACCAGCACGCATAATTTTCGTCTGTTTCCTCAAAATCCAGGTTTTAATATTTTATAGGACACGACAACGATATGTATCCATGACAATGAGCTTCGTCAATCAAATAACAATAGAATTGAGAAAACGATGTAGGTAAGGTTGAATGATACAGATATTCAAATCAAGAACATTTTAATTCCTAGTTGAAGCAAGATGATTTATTCAGTTAGTAACTACCACCCAATATTAAAAGTATCAAAATAATCACGGTTCACAAATGCGTAGGTGGGCGGGCATCTGATTTCAGTTTTTCCTGACTTTGTGGTAGAACAAGTATTACATTTTATTATTGGTATTTATTAATCAAATACCAAACTTGAAAAAAAAAATTGTTTCAAACAGCCATGAGGGCTTTTGTGGTAGCCACAACAATGATAATTAAAATCGCCACGACAATGAGAAATCAACAATCTCAATCAACAACGCAATTAGGAGTCTAATGAACGCTTATAGAAATTGAAACTTGCATTAAATAGAGTTTTTACATCTCTATCCCAAAATGAATGCTAAACAAATCAATAAGATTGATTAAGTGTGATTCTCGAACCCATAACAATGAGAAGTAGAAACGTATATACCTGTTTTAGAAACGGCTAACTTCATTTTTGAGACCCAACTGTATAGAAATGGCGGAAGCATGGGCAGGGTTACCAACGCTGAAAAAACTATGAATTGCCAAAAAAATTCCCGCATTTGAGGGAGCTACGACGATTTCCTTCAAACCCATGACAATGAGATAGAAGGTTTGAGACAAACTTTGAACACTAAAGTCCCACTTGCAAGCGCACTAACATCCAGTAACTAATTCTAAGAAAATACTGGCTAAAATAAAACGTACTATAAAACGTACTTTGAGCGGAGGAAATTCAGGATTAAGTTCCAACTCTGACTCAAGGACAGACCATGATAATGAGATTTACGGCGTGTAAAAAAAAGGATAGCCGAACTTTATGACAGCCATGAGTAAGCCTAGTTACCACATGGAATCTACAAAACTAAATTTGGAAAAAGTTTAACAGTAAATTATTTATCATTGAAGGACAGCGATTTTCCCGTAAATCAAGAATCACCCTTAAGAAGGGTAGTACTTTTATTAGAGGCTTGGGTAGGAAGTTCGAGTTATTCAGAACTGCTAAATATTAAATTTGATTTATACTCCTATTTTGGTTTGTTATTCATAATAAACCATTGTAATCGCTCTGAGAAAAAAAAATTCTAACCCACCCTGAAAATTTCATGGTTTACGAATCAAAGGGTGTAGAATCCAAATCTGCAGTAAAAATTGTTCCGTCCGTTCGCCGTACACACGATTTCTCTCAAACAGCTGGAGCAAAGAAGCTGAAATTTTCAGGAAAAATCCATGTTGGTCCGACGACGTCCCAATTCTTGAGCCAGCTCTCTCACTTAATTTAAAGTGCCCTTTAAGGGTTGCCAAAGTTTTGTAAAACCCCTAAAACCCTAAAAAAAAGTTAAGGCGGCCTAAATTTGTTCTTTTTTTGAAGAACTTTCCATGAGGAATTGAATGAGCCCCTCCCCAGGTCCGTAGCTCAAACCATTCCCGACGTATGGCCCGATTTATGGTGCCAACATTTTCATCCACATTCACTACATCACTAGGTTACTGCGATCAAAACAAAAACGAACAGCGTTTTTTCTTTCTTTTTCTCTTTTGTTTTGATCGCAGTAACCTGGTGATGTAGTGAATGTGGATACTGGAGTGAACTCCTAAAAGGGTTTATAGCCGATACACGGGTTGAAGCATTCTGATATGCATGCTCCGTCTTACGAAATTTAAAATTTTCAAATTTAATATTTTTCCATTGTAATCGCTCCTGAAAAAAAAAACGCTGCAAATTCATTCACTGGGGTTAATTATTCAATGATTTGAATTTCTACTAAGCTTTAGAGTGAGCGTGTTTCACAGTTGATAGAGCGATTATTGAATTTCAGGAGGCACACAAATATGATTAACTGATCAATCCAAATAGGTATTTTGGTCGAGAACAGATTCACGTGCTCTATGCATATCTCCTGAAATTCAATAATCGCTCTATCACCTGTGAAACACGCTCACTCCAAAGCTTAGTAGAAATTCAAATCATGAATCATTGAATAATAAATCCCAGTGAAAGAATTTGCAGCGTTTTGTATTTGCTATCCGTAATTTTGAATTATGTTAATCTTTCATTGACCGCAATTTAACTTAAACGTTTTTCTCACTTACCCTCATTGCCCTTCAGAATTTTTCAAAATCGTCCAGAATTAGGATTTAGACAGCTCTTACGGGGACAAACATGAAAGGGAACTCCCTATTAGCCCTGGAAAAAAAATACCCCCCTCACAGCTGAGGAAGTAAAATACCCTAAAATAAGATGTCATCAAAATGGTATCGTATCACATTTTGGCTCGTGTTCTAGCAGTTACATCCCGGTAAAAGAGCATTCAACGCTAAAAAGTTGTCCGTGAAATGGGATTAATCTCGAAATCCTCAATGTACTTTTTCCATTTAAAAATGTAAATTCAATGAGACGTCCTACTGTGTTAGTTAGTTCCCTGGTATATTGAATAGGTAATCCTACCCGCTCAAAACAACCAGCTAAACGATTGACTGATAGCTGTAACGTTGATGGAATTCGCCAGTATTAATATTCAGCGGAATTGAAAGCTCGGAGGACGGTAATGAAGGTTGTAGTGATCCGTTCGATACTTGCGTAGGCGCTTTGGAAAACAATGACGGAGAGAATCCCGCGTGCGAGGCGAGATTGATTGGAAGGCTGGTGCCTTGAACGGAGAGCGAATCAACATAAATTAACCAGAGAAGACGGACTTGAGGTCATTAAGCGAAGGCGAAGGTAATTGTCTTATGTTGCTACCTCTAGCTGGGAGGTTGTTTGAACAGTCTTCCAGTCTGATTCCACTCCTATATCTACCGCCACTCAATTAAACTTGCCGTCTGATCCCCCTCCCGTTCGCCGCCTACGGTACCTTTCCGCCTGCGTTACCTACCTGAGCTACCTCACCTGGCAACTACCTCACGGGCCCTTTGATAGTTGATGTTGCACCCGACAGCGTGGGGGGAGCCCTCTTGCATTTAGCTGCTCAGAGGCGATTTGATTAACGTCGGAGCTTCGGTCTGCGGCGGAAGATGAATTGGTTTCTTGAGCCGATGGTACGGCGGAGTCGCTAATTAACGCTTCCGTTTGTGATCGTGGGATAGCCACGTTATTAATATCCAGGAATACATGGGTACCTACTACTTGTTCCTTCCAGCAACCCGCATTAACTGAAATACGAACTACTGTAATTTAACTCAGTACTCAACAATATGCTAGACGAAGCAAAATATACCTTCCCCCAAGGGTAGACGTTTCCAGGATCGCATCATAGGCTTCCACTGCTTTGCTCAGCGGTCAATTACAACCCTTCATAAATCGCATTGCCTGGAAGCACTACGTATTGTGGATGTATCGTTAGATCATTTGATGAGAAGGTGCAACTCAAAGTCGTGGAATGGAGATGAAATGCTGCTTTGAATTTCCCCGAACGGAACAGTAGTTTTCGAGCCAGTTCAATTAAACTAATATATGTAATAGACACATCACAACATCACAAACGCTACGGTTGCTTGGTTCGCTTCCCGAACTGTATTTTCATTAAGGCGCTGTACCTTAGGCCCTGGAGGTGTTTCGCCATTCGAAACTCTCATTCACTTGAATCTTGCGGAATATATATAGTATAACCCCCCCCCCCCCCCGTTCCACTTGTAATGTCAAGAAATGACACTTCAACGAAATGAATTCGTTTTTGTCGACCTTAAAAGTCAAATCTCTTCTATCAATCCTCAGACTCTTATACGTATACAAAACAGTGGAAAATCCAAGATTTACTAGTACAGGTCGGTGTGCTTTACGCCCAATACATTCAATGAGAGTTGGAAGGTTAACGAAATGTAGAAGGAACACAGTAAAGCCTTCATTAAGCACCAATCTATGTTAGTGGTTTTACGATTCCTAGGGGTTTTCGGCTACTTTCTGGAATGGACAACAAGTTACCTTCTGAACAGGCACAACCATTCAGAAAATGTTATCGACCCAACAACCGGGAGTTCATCCTCAGACAGTTGAAAGCGTTTGGCAAACAGTCAAGAATCCCTACGGTATCAAGTAGCTCGGCGCTTGAAACGTGCTGGAACGCAAATTAAAAGAGCGATAATGACGTTTTCTTCACCCGGACAACCCCTTTAATGATATAAGGCATACATCGCTCATCTAATACCTATGTCATTAAATGAACGACGATCTTAAAAAAGAAGAGATTTGGACCTGTATCCCAAGTTGGCTCAATAATGACAAAAACTGGGCGTTTTCAAATCGTAGATAGCTTACTGAACTACCGTAAGAACGTAGATAGCATAGTTCAAGCTCGAACCGTTCAGTGAAACGGCGGAACGGCTTGGAACGGTTACTTCACGTCCACCACATCAATTTCGCTTGGTACGGCGAACCTCAAATACTAAGTTACTCTATGCTGCCTTTCAAATTTCTTTGACCTTTAATCTTAGCGAAATACAACTGAAGGTGGAGATGCAAATTACCTTAGCGGTTGTTAGCAGTATAAATTTGATAAATTGATGTTTTAAGGGGTTCATTTCAGTTACCTCCCATCGGAACTGTAATCCAATATAGGTCAGTATTTCGTAAGTGGAGATGTGACGATGCCATGTTCCTCGTAATTGTTTTGTTCATGATTCCCTTCCACCTACTACAATCAGGTACCTCGTGGACATTATTGTCACAATCTAAGAGTAGGAAAATGGAACTACAAATCTACCGTTACGACTACTTTAAACTGACTCAAATCGTCACTTGAGAGGTCTGGCGTTGTCACAATTCGGGTCAGCGTTAAAGTTGCGTATATCCCGCCTCCAAACTTTTTTCGTCGAGACTTTTGAAAAAACTTCAATTTTAACAAAAACACACGTTTTTCTGCAGCTAAACACCACATCCTCAACTAAAAATATATTTAAAAACCCAAACGACGACACCGTTGGAAAGATGACATTTTGACGATTTCAAGATTTTGACGAAACTGACATTTCGCGCGGCATTCGCATATCTTTAATGCAATTTAAAAAAAAATTTTCTGACATAAAATAGATAGGAAATTTATCGCTCTTTGAATGAATGAATTGAATGATGAATGAATGAACGAATTGAATGAATGAGCTTTATTCCATTTTTTTACATAGGTAAGCGGACATCATTTACCCTGTGCGGTTGTGGGGAAGTGTGCGATCCAGAGATTAAATTAAATAATTTACTAAGATCACATACAAACTTATTTCCTCTTACGGTACATAAATACTAGTCAGGACGCCGTCACATTAACGTAATCCTAAACTAATAATCCAAGAAAAGATTTTCCTCTTGTACATACCTCTAAAAAAATTACCCGAAGCCCTCATTTCATCTGGTAAGGAACGTATCAGGTAGGGTAGGCTATGAAATAAATGTCTAGAAGTGAACCGTAGGAGAGTTTTTGGAGCGGTTATCACGGCTAGAGACGTTAGGCGGAGTGAGTAGGGGGTAGATTTTGAAAAACTGAAGAATCCAGGGTGTTTATGGAAGAAAGAGAACGATGCTTTAATATATAATTGTTGGGGCTTTCCAACGGTGTCATCAAATTTGAGCTATTTTCAAAATTGAAGCAGTTATGTCTTTAAAGAAATTGCTATGAGGCATTTTTTGTCGAAAATGATTTGCAGAGTATCGTCAGACTCTAGTTGTCGTGATTCGCCACTTCCGTTGCTATGATACACCATTGTAATCGGTTCTAAAAATATAGAATTCATATTTCGTTTGGAGACGCCAGCTCGACTCGTTCTCATTACTACTTATATTTAGATTAAGTAACTTACACTAAATAGAGCACGTAGGAGTCGGGTTGTGCATGACTCGTGGGACACCCTGTATAATGTACACCAGACTACTCTATGTGCATAGATGATGATTTACGTAGAAGGGCTGTCTAATGCAGACATCATAAACCTGTGTGTGGAAAACCAACATGCCAATCAACATCGCTTCTTTCTTTGAAATGGGAGCGTAGAAGTTTAACCGCAGGGATTGTTAAGTTGGTTGGCGATTGGTTTGTTCAGGCGACAAGGGCTCTGCAGTATTGTGTTAGGTGGGAGCGCTTTATTGCGGCGGGTGAAGATGAAAAGGGAAGCTAGAGAACGGGCTACTCACTCTCCTCCGGAACGCCCTGGGGCTGGGGACACTGGACGCTCTCGTACTCGGTCCGCCCGTAGCTGGCCGAGTAGACGGCGATCCGGGAGTTGGGGTTGCATTGTAATTGAACCACGTCGTTCTCGCAGGCCACTTTGCTCCGGAACTCGTCTGTAACATTACAAAAGGGCGGGACGTTAAACTGACGGAAAGGTTTTCAAATTATTGGCTCTGGGAGCGCGGCACCTGACAAAGGCGCGCCCCCAGGGAACTGCGGGAGTCACAAAGGGCCGATTGGCCCCGCACAGATTAACGGCCGTCGAAATTGAGATCACCGTTACAACAACTGAATAGACAAACAGCGAACTGTCGCTGCTTTACCTAACATCAGCTGAATAGCTCAGGAGTCCATGAATATTTCAAGTTATTTACTCCTTTCTCTCTCTTCATTAAAAGTAGGCAGTTCGGAAAAGTACCCACAACTTGGACCGTGAATGCTTCTAGGTAAGTAATTCTAAGGAAAGGTAAGTTATACTAGGGTATGAATTTTTAAATTAAAAAAATTTGTTTTCTTTATACATTATTACATGCTTTATGCTTTATTATAAGCATGGAACATGCTTCAGCCTTGGACTAACTACCCGAAAAATGTCACACGGGATGGGTGACGCGGGAGGGTAATGCAGAAGTGTCACACGTACCAGGACACCAGGAGGGATCAGGAGCTAAAACCGCGACCAGGAGCTAAGACCACGGGGGCCCCACCACCAGAACTGACAAAAACTGTTTTCGCTGTCTTAGCTCCTGGTCGCTCCTGGCGCCCTGGTACTGGAACCCGTACTACCTAAGTCTGGAGCCTTGAAAACGCTCCTTCCCCACTCCCCAGAATCACTGGTGTATAAACAAGGAAGGTAATGGATGATGGGGCGGTAATACGCTGGGGATTGTGGGATTATTAAGGTGACAACCAATGCTAAAGGATGGGTAGTGTGTGTGTGTGTGTGTGGAGAGGGGGTCAACATATTTGATTGTTTTCTTTGTAATGCTATTGCGTCATCTCATCAATTTTACAGGATACGTTGATGATGCTGGATTGAATCCGTCCCGTTCCTTGGATAATCGTGTCATGCAATTTAAATGGAACTATATCCCTTTGTCGGAATAATGATAAGAAGTAAAGACGCGGCTAAAGCATGTACCATGTAAGCCGTATGTAAAAATAAATAAATGAATAGAAATGTTCCCATTCTTACTTCATATTTTCCAATTTATGAATTTCATCCGTATTTTTATGTATGAACGAAATACGCCCATCCCTTGATAACGGGCAAAGCATTTTCGTTATTATCACGTCTATTCAATTTAGGCGGAGAGCACGCACTCACTCCCGTGATCTCGCCGAAGGCTGTGCCCCCCATTTTTACCGCCACTTATAGCTATCTCGGGATTACAGCTTGGAAAAACCGTCCTTCCGGCCTCATCTCCCACAATAAACAACCAACACCTTCTCCCTCGGCCTGAGGAACAAGGCGAAGCCGAGAGTTTAACACAAGTGACTTGTACCAGAACGCTCCCAGGCGAAAGCAGCTATGATTTACAACTTTTTTGCCCGCCCTTCCGCGCTCTATTTACTGTTATTGCTCGCCCGGCTTGACATATTGCAATCTGAGGTACTTTATGACCATTGCCCTTGTTTTAACGGCTGTTCCCGCTCAACTTTTAAGACCTTGTAAAAGATGACTCGCCTCCCTCATATGCTACCTTCTGCCAATAAAAGTAAATTATCAGAGGTCGGCGGTCGAGATTTAATGTGCAGTTCCGGGTAGTTTGCACCGATATGCTCCCGCGGAAGTAATTAGTTTCGTAAAAACGGGGATGAACGGCATTTCGCTGGTGAACGGAAGGCGATTAGGGGAAGGAGAAAAAGTGCTATTAATCAAAAAGTGCACTACTGATTAGGACTTCCTTAGTGGCCACGTAAAGCTGGAACGTAAACTTTGTCATCGGATTCGCTAGGGATTGTGTGACGAAAACAAGTAATGAATGTGGACATTTCGCGATTAAACGGAGGGTGATTAAGGAAAAGCAAAACATTCCATCAATCAAAAGGCAAACTGCTGGTCGGAATGGTAGTCATGTCATGACATTGTGTGCCCACGTAAAGCTGAAACGTAAACTTAATTGGCATCGAATTCGGAAAGGATTGTGTGACGAGAACGAGGAAATATAAATGGAGCCCAGCAACCAATGGTACAATCTGCAAGGGTGGATTTTGCAACTAATTTGCAGCAAAAAGTCCCTCAACGATATTCTTATTCTTTAACATTCACTTTTGAGGAATAGTTTAGAGGTTGTGGCCAAAAGGAGCCGATGTGAATACAATTGCTAAAAGTGGATGTACTCCTCTTCACCATGCTGTTCGAGCTGGGAATACTGCTGTGGTACAAAATTGTTGAGAGCAGCTGCTAAGGTTGATATGACAACAAAAGCTGGTCCAGCTTCTGCCCTTCATCGAGCGTACAGCTGTTTAGTTATGGAAACACTCAGCAGCACACAACGAGCAAAACCATGCTGGTTATGTCTTTTCCCGGACTGGGGAGATGTCGGGTCCTCGGAAAGGAAGCGAGCGTCCAGTGTCCCCTCTACCTGACTCAAGGCGGCCTTCACCCGGGAAACTGAAGACTGCAGGAGTTTTCTTAGGAAGCAGGGAACTGCACAAAATTCAGTCCGGAGAAAGCTGCGCTGGAAAACATTTCGCTGTTGTTTCCTACCACACCCACGACGAATAGCCCCGTCGTAGTAACCAGTGCTCGAAACAGTCCCCCTCGCGTTCGGAACAAGCTGTCGCCTCATCGTTCTCAACGTAAGGTACTATATGAGGAGAGACTTTAGTTTAGGGTTAGTTGATAAATTATTAGGATTAGGATTAAGTTGTTGATTATACTTCTTATTCAACTTGATTGTCGACTTTTCCTTAAATACATACCTAATTGAATCAAACAACCCTTAAAGAGCGCTGACAAGAGGAGGACCTCCAAGATTCACCTCTTGAACCCCTAATATCGCTACAACTACTTCGGTTTCTACAAGAATAAAACACGGTAAATCCAGTATAATTGAGGTCCCATAAAGGGTTTTCTATGAACACTACACCAATTTAATCATCAGGATTCATGTTTCATATGAGCGACAAGAGTGACGAAAACAAACTGGCTTGTCTTCGCTCTTAGCTTTGCTCGCGTCTTCGCTCGATCTTGAAGCGCTGCCCCACTCTCCGCACCCCAATCTGCTGTGTTTCTCTCTTTCCTCGCTCTTATCGTAGCTCCCGTCTGTAAGCACCCTAATAACACGAAAGTTATGGCTGTCATTTTCATTACCTTCATTACATTACTTCTACCGCGGAATAATAATATTGTGCAACTTCATTATCCTGTGCATTATCTTTGCATATTATGCAGTAGAGGTGGTAGTTAGTTCATGAAGTTGTACACATATTACGGAGTGTTATTTTACAAGTTTTATTAGGTAACTTTCTCATATGCTCTCCTCTCGCTTCTCTACGTCTCAGACTGGTCTCTCTCTCGCTTCCGCACCCGGCAGTTTGCCGGCACTTGGGGGTTGAGATCCAGCGGGTTTATTTGCTCGTTACGGCGGACAGGGGATCGCCTCACCGCAGCGAGTCTCGCGTATTTGTAAACAATTAAGACGAGGCGACTGCGGTCGATGCACTTGGCCGGTTTGATTGAAGAGCTGATTAGCGGCTGAGATATGCAAATCAACATTTCGTCTTCCCCGGCTAATTGCGTCAATATTGGATAACCGGGATTCCGCGGTCTCACGTCTAATAATCACGTTGTCTGAGTTGGTAGATGGACGCCTGCTTCTGATAGACCGCTCCCTGTTGTACGACCCCTTGAGAATCGGAGTAGAAACACGAGTTCATCACTTCACCAACCTGGAGAAATTTCGTGTACCACACTTGGGGCTCCCCCATAAAAAGGGTGTACAGCGTATGATCCGAAAAACTTCGCACACGTGTTCTTCAACTAGTTTCCAACAAAAACTGCTTCTAAAAGTTTTTTTTCATCATTTAAATGATTAACAAGAGTACAATCCAGTTCTTAGTGACCGACCCGACAGTTCCGCCCCCCCCCCCCCCCCCGCTCAACACTCCTTCAACTAACTTTCAGGTGGGCTCCTTCCGCCCTTTGTTATCCCGGCATCACCACTTTTCCGTCCGCCCGAGGGGGTCATTCGTGTACTTGCCACCTTGGTAAGCTCTAGCCTCTCTGGTGCTCTGGTTGAATCTACAGATTTTTCCAGGGAGTTGGTTAGGCTCAGTAAGTACCGTTTATGAACACGTAAACCCTTGTTAGCCCCCCCCCCCCAGCCGTAGCTTTCATCTCTGTTTACTAGCTCCCCTCCTCTGGGCTAGAATCCCATATTTGTAGGTTATATAGGCAATTTTTCATCTTCGATACTTAAATGTGGAAAATTAATCATTTAAATGATCTGGCTGTAGAACTATAGAGGTCTACTGTTCCGTTTTTTTAGACGCTTCGTTTTCGATTTATTTCACTTTTAAGATTTTTTTCGTGTTTTCGACCTTACGTCACTAAAACGGCGGTAACTTCGAAGTATTTGCAAATCTAAAAATGCCGTTGAAAAGAGCATTGAATTTCCTATCGTTCAAGTCTTTAAAATAAATTTTTTAAAGATAAATAAAGGGCGAAAGATCAGAATGGAAAGTAAATTTTGTCAAATTTTGAAGAAGAAAAGAACATTTTTTAATGGCTCATTAGTCTTCCTTAATGTTGATGATACATTTGAGCCTGTAAGCCTCAAAAATATGAAAAAGCCTCAGCTTTCCAATGGCATTGTCCAAGAGCTGCAATAACAAATACGTAACAAGTCCATTAATGAAAAACACCTCCAAACTGGTAGAATTTGGAGATTTTTATATCAACCACTAATACTCACAATACGTGGGTCTGATCCGCCAGAACCACAGTGACCTTCATTGAGCGGACGAGAGCGGACCTCTGCATCCGCGAGAACGGGGGATATTTTGAACAATTCGTGTGAATAAAAAAAAAAAAAAAAAACCACAAAACACACAAAACATTGTGTTTACATATTGCATTGCATTTTTTTGCATAAAATCTCAATTTTCTCAAAAAAGTTCCCTCTTGCAAATAAAAACTAATTATACCATTGAAAAGCTGAGGCTTTTGGGCATTTTTTAGCCTCAACGGCTCAAATGTATCAATAAAATTAAAGAGGACTAATGAGCCATTAAAAAAAAAAACGTTTTTTCGAAATTGGACAAAATTTACTTTTCATTCTGATTTTTCTCCCTTTAGTTATCTTTAAAAAAGTTAAAGTAGTGGTAACAATATGGCTCCACACACAATTTAGAACTCATGCTCTCTTATCACTAAAGTCATGCATCTAAATTGTTGCAAAGAGGATCCTTCTAAGGAATGAACTGGATTGTTGTCCCACGAGTCAGGTCTAACGAAATCGATTGGAGTCATCGGGAAAATGCGTGAAGCTGTTTCCGCTGTTTGAGAACCGGGCGGTGGAAGGCGTCCCAACAGCCACCTCCACAATGCAGACAATAAAGAGAACACGAACAACGTGTACAGAAAGGTCCATTCAGCCTGAACGCCTTTCTTTCTTCACGAAATTACACACTTACCGTTTTAAGAAATCTCGTCTGTGAGTTGGGACAGCGCTCCATTCATTCCCCTTTTGTATAGCATCTTCACGTATAGACAACTAGAGTTAAGATCGAAATGGTGTGAAAATTCTCAGAATATAATTGAATACCCTAGTAAATATGAACTGACAAGGGCCTAAAACGTTCTTATAATACCTTAATATTTATTTATTTAAAACGGGCAAGCCCAACACAACTAAAGAATTAAATTGCACATTTATACATATAAAGGATAGAGAAACAGTGTTATGGTATGGATTTGTCCATGTTGCTAACTATTGTTCTTTTAATTCTTGTCACTGGTTCTACAAAGATATCCATTTCGGGACACACATGGAGGATCCGGTTCATCATTCGCGGCATTCTGGATAAAGGGCGGTTGTATAAATAATTAGCGGGAGAGAAAGATGTCCAGAAGAGATGTTGATTGCGCGAGCCCAAGCGGGGGACAAGAAACTTGATCTCAGAAAACCCGGACCAATCCCAGAGGAAATCTCACGTCCGCCAGGAGTCTGCGAGCTGAGGGATTTAGCAGGTCAACTTCTGCAGCCAGCGAGTCGTTATCAAGCTCATCCTGTGCAATGTGAAGTTCGTAACCAACATATCTCAGAAACTTGCGATGAACTCTCTCGATCTGTCTAGTATGGCACTGGTAATACGGGTTCCAGACGACCGAAGCATACTCCAGAATTGGAATCACCAGCGCTTTATAAATAGTCATAGTACATAGTTTTAAGGAAACGGGACGAACCCAATTACAATTAGTAAGCATAAATGGAGAAAAATAATCAGTGGGTACAAATATATGAAACAAAGAGCTAAATATGGTCGTATAGAGGTTCGAAACAGAGATGGCGAAAGGTAGCAGTCTTTACAGATGAGAGAGGCGAGGACATGATATCAATGAAGGGGGGGGGGGGGTGACGTGGAGAGGAGGTTCACAGGTGGCGAGGAATGCGACACATTGGACGATTGTGAAGGTAGTTCGAGGCCGAGAAAGGGACGGCAAAAGGTGCGATAGATCGTGGCGCGAGGCGAGAGACGAGGAAACCGACAGAAGCCAGAAGATCAGTGGCATCAATACGCCCCGAGAGTAAGCCATGGAAGAATGAGACATCATGGCAAATGACGATCCCGGGGAGACAGCAGGTTGAAACGCCTGGCGAGCTCGTCGTAGTCAACATTCTCGCGAGTTATGGAGAGCTTAAAAGCAAGGAACCGGAGGAACGCCCTGAAAACACGCTCAATTTGCACTGTGTGGCAGTCGTAGTGAGAGCTCCAGGTCACTGACGCGTACTGTCGGGTCCGACAGTGGAGGGGACACTGGACGCTCGCTTCCTTTCCGTGGACCCGACACCAGTAGGATCTATTGTGACGCTGTCCCAATTTTCTAATTCAAAACCTTTTTAAAAACATCTTCGTTTACAAAGTGTAGGAGGTTTTCAGGCGTTTCCAGGGCAATATCAGTGGGTGTTAGGGCACCCTTCCCGAAATTCCGGAATCTAGTTGAAGACAACTGCATGACAGTTACATGTGTTTTGCTCTCTCCTCCTCTTCGCAGCAGAGCCGGCATTCTACTGACCCGGCCTTACCCATAGCAGCATCAGTTTGTTGCCGCAGCCTTGAGAGAGTTGAAGCAACTCCAAGTCAGCTTTGAAGTTACTGAGAAGGCAGAAATAGACTTAGTGCTGCTTTAGAGGCTTGGCCAGATTGAAGTTGGAGCCTTTGATCCCCAGGCCAGCCGCCCAATTCATCACGGACCCAAGTGTGTACCACACCAGTGAGCCTGGTTCAAGTTGAGGCATGCCTTTTTTCCAAAACTCACGATCATTTATGATGATTATAAAATGTAGATCGAAGTTCATATTTTCTAACGTTACGTCACTTAGGACTTATGGAGCGCAGCTGTGGGGCTGTACTGCACAAACCAACCATGACATCATCCAGAGGTTCCAAAACAAAGTACTGAGATGCTGCGTGGACGCATATCGGTACACCAGGAATATCCGACTACACAAAGAACTCCAAATTCCCACCGTCAACAAAGTCATCAAAATCCAGGCCAAAGCCCATCACAAGCGGCTACAAGGGCATGTCAACGAAGAAGCTGTCTAGTTTCTTGATGTTGACGTCTCAAAAGAACGAAGCATCAAGATTTGTGGAAGTGAAAGTGAACGTTTATAAAGTGCACCGGAATCACGTCTTTTCACAACACATAAGACTTAGTGAAGTATCCAAGTTTTGTATGACTACAAATTATTTTGTCAAAATTAATTGTAAATTAATATTTGTTGCAATGAATAAAAATCAATAAAAAAAGAAAAGAAATGTCCACGGGCCCTTTGCGTTTTCACCGGTGAAACCCTGATCACCCGAAGTCATGAGGGGTTTGTTCAATAATTGTATATGCGATATTTCGTGCGAAACACGGGTTTCCCGCCAGTCTGTGATGAAATTAGCGCGATGAAAGCTAATGGCTAATACGACGCGCCTCGATGCGTATAAACTATAGATTACTAGCCCAATAGGGGGGGGGGGGGGGGCATTCAAGCTCCTGGACACCAAGTCTATTAAATTAAGTAGGTACATATATTATCATAATGCTTTATCATTATGGTGACGCTTCGTAAACAGATTAAAACAACTTCCCTGGTATTGAAGCGCGCTAGCGGAAAATCATGCGATATTTCAACAACTTTTGTTTTGGCTCTATTTTTGGATCTCATTGGTGTCACATTTATCTAAAGTTCACATAATATGTGTTTGGTTCATTCATTTATATTATGGGAAAGTGACGCACGCTTGGTTTGTAGCATTAACACTTAATTATTACCGATGTTCTGTCGTAGCTTGCATTACTTTGATATATCTTTCAGAACGCCAGGCAATATCGTTTGATTGGTTTGTGGATATCAATCGATCAGTCTTGATTGATGTATAACGCTTGATATGTCTAACGGTCGTTACGTTTGCTCGTATCTACAACTTTACCAAAAATCAATTCGACTCCACCCCGATAGAGCCAGAAGAGGTACCCTTATTATTTTTGGAATGGCGTGTTTTGTTAGGTTTTGCGGGTCAAGTTTAGTTTCAGAAAAGGTGATTATTTGCTTTGGGTGAATTTCTGTGGATCTGATATCCATCCCAGTCAATTTTGAGTCCGAAACCACTAGGAAAATGACACTCCCTTTGCCTATGACTAGCAATGTCAATGAGCAAAATGAGCGTCAAAGATTTATTCTCCTTCTTTTCCGGCACTACAGCCCGATGAAGGCTTTGGCCTACCGTGTAATCATTTTCCAAGCTGGCCGGTCAAGAGCTTCCGTTCTCCAGCTTCCCGCTCCCATGACGCGGATGTCGACAGTAACATCATCGATCCAGCTCTTCCTCAGTCTGCCACGTTCTCGTGTTCCCGGCACTTTCTCTTTATGAATTCTGTTCGGCATCCTTCCTGCTTCCATTCCTGGAAAGATGTCTAAGCCAGCGAAGCCTGAGGGACTTTATGAACCGTACAATGTCTTCGTATCAATCAGTTCATCGAGTTCCTAGTTCCATCTTATTCTCCATGTCTCTCCGTCGAAAACTGGCCCGAATTCCTTCCTCAGGATCCTTCTTTCAAACACACGGAGGGAGTTTCCGTCTGCGGCATTCATCACCCAGGTTTCAGCCCCATAGCAGATGATCGGGCGTATCAGGGCTGTGTATAATGATAGTTTCATCTTTCTGGTCAAAAGAGTGGGCTTGAACAGATTTACCAGACTAAAATATGACCGCAAATGCTCTGTTTGCGGTCATTATCCTATTTCTTGGCTTATCAAGTTAACACCTTCGAAGTCATAGGGTCCTATTTTCAGGTTACGGGCTGCACTGTGTGTTTCCGAAGGCGATATGACCAGGTATTTTGTCCTTTTTGCACTCTCGTTCTAATTCAACGAAGACTTCCTTCAACGGATTTTTCCTTGCGACCTAGAATCGACAAGTCTTCTGCGTACCCCATTATTTGGCTCGACTTTGTAAACAGGGATCCTCTGCTCTCGCCCTGCCTTACAGCTTTCTGGAGCTCCAAGATGAAAACGGTAGCAGAGAGCGTGTCGCCCTGTCTCACACCTCTTTTCACGTCAAAACCCTGACTTGTTAATTTTCCAACCTGCTCTTTTGCTTGGGTTTTTCTCATCGTCATTTCAATCATATTGATCAGCTTCACTGGGATATTGAACTCACTATGTACAGTTGGCTTCTATCAATTTTGTCGAATGCTTGTTTATAATCAATGAATAGTATATGGACTTGCGTATTCTTGTCATAAAGTTTTTCTAGGAGGTTCCGCATCATAAAGATCTGGTCTGTTGTACCTCTTCCAGGCCGAAACCCACTCTGGTAATCAGTCAAGATATCTTCGGAAAATACTTGTAGCCTTTTCATAAGGATATTTGTTAACATCTTGTACGCTACGTTTAACAAAGTGACGCCTCAATAGTTTTGACATTGAGCTTTATCGCCTTTTTTGAGAATCGGCAACACAAGTCCCTCATTCCACTCATCTGGCATAACTTCCTGGGCCCAAATATGAAGGACAAGCCCATGAATTTTTCTGTACAGCACCGGTCCATCCATTTTGAAAAATTCAGCTGGCAGATAATCACCAGAAGCGCGGTTATTTTTTAGGAAAGTTATGGAAATTAAAACTTCATCATGAGAAGGAGGTTCAAAATCAGTTGAGTTACACGACGGTTGGACTCTCGTTCAACTATCTTCAAAAGCATTAGCACATGGTGCTGCCGCTTCTTAGTTGTACAGTTCAGCGAAGTGTTGGGCCCATCTTTCTATTACCTGAGTCTCCTCGCTTAAGATCTGGCCATTTTTGTCTTTACATTCGCTCCCTTTAGGCTCGAATCCTTTTCGCATTCGTTTTACAGCTTGGAAAAACTTTCTGCCCTCTCTTTTCTCGTTCATGGCTTCCATTCCCTCCACTTTCTTTCTCATTCGTATCCGTTTTTCTTGCGGCGGAGTTTTGTTTCAACTCTGCGATTCGCATTGCACTTCTCTCAGCGTCAACGATTTGGTTCTTCAAACTAACTCTGAGACTTCAGGAAATGTTATCTGGAAATATCATCGGGCTAATGAAAACTTGACATATGTAGCCGTATAGCAATCAACGTATAATGAGAGGCGTAGAGTGTTAAGGAATCAACCTACAAAGCGACGCGAAGCTATTACCTTTCGACCTATAACTCGCCGCGTAGGTCATTAGGCTATGAACTTAAATCGCGACATATAAGCCTTTAAGCGATAATGCGACAAAGGAAGCCTGTAATCAATTAACCTATAACGCTACAGGTACGCAGTTAAGCAAATAACCTATATCACGACATGAAGTTCTCAACCGTTGACCTATAACGAGCCATGTAGGCCATTAAACTATTAACATACCACACAATAGGTAGTGTATTAATCAAATAGCTTCCATGCCACAGGAAGCTATTGAACTGTTTACCTTTAGCTAGTCTCGTTGGCCATTTCAGCTTTTTTTCCTGTGATTTTTTATTGCAACTGAAAAATATATAAACATTTCCATCTAGCAATATTTTTCTTAGTATAGTAGACACAGCAGTAGGTTAGGTTTTCAATAATTTGTAATTTTTTAACCTTTAAAAAACTTTTGCGATGGGACCCCCCGCCGAAGAGCGACAGTAAAATGTGAGACAAAAGTAGCGCGTATTTTTATAATGATTTTCACTTACAACCGATTGTTGCTAAGGAAATTAATTGTTCCCATTTTCCATAGCACAAAAATTGTTCACCACTTTCTGGAAAGCTGTGAATTTAATTGACACCAGACCGCATCCCACGCTGCCAATTTCCCCCTCCTTACTTCCCGGAGAACCATTGGTTACGAGTTCGTTGTGTTGACAAAACTTATTGGAGTGACGTTCTGGCCTAGTTACCTATGATTTTCAGCCCCCTTGGTTTGGGCAACCATCCTGTATATTCTTGGATTTCCCAAATCGTTTAAGGGTCTCTGGAAAGATTCAGGATAGATTGGAAAAGTTCCAGGCCAGTTACCGGTGTCAGATCTTTAATAATACAATACAGTGAGAGTTACAAAAAGGTATCTTACATAATACAGTGAGAAAGAGTCTTATATAATACAGGTCCGTAGGTCCAACCATTCCCGATGAATGGCCCGATTTATGGTGCCAACATTTGCGTTATTTTGGTTTATTATTGTTTTTGTTTTGACATCAGTAACCTAGTGACGTAGTGATGTAGTAATGTGGATACTGGAGTGAACTCCTAAAAGGCTTTATAGCCGATACACGGGTATAAGTATTCTGATAACCATGAAAAAAACGACTAGGTATTGAATTTCAGGAGATATGCATAGATCACGTAAATCTGTTCTCAACCAAAATACCTATTTGGATTGTTCAGTTGATCATATTTGTGTGCCTCCTGAAATTCAATAATCGCTCTATCACCTGTGAAACACGCACACTCCAAAGCTTAGTAGAAATTCAAATCATGAACGCAAGCCAATTGAATAATAAACCCCAGTGAAAGAATTTGCAGCGTTTTTTTATAGGTAATTTCTGTCAATTTCAGATTTGGCATAGTCAGACGATGGCACCACGGAAAAAAAGTGTTGAGGAGCAGAAACTTGCCAAGCGGCTGCCATAGTTGCCTTTCGTCTGCCAATCGATTCTCATTATTAATATTTAAATAATTAATTAGGTGCCTTATAGCGCGGCCTACCTTTGAAATACAAACCACATAGTGTAAAGATGACCCCTGATTTTTGGTAGAACTCAATTTCAAGTTTAGGTTTTCTGAAAACGAGAAATCCGGATTCGCCCTTTCTGGGAAAATGACCCAGTTACATTTTGTCCAAAGGGATTTCGAATAATCGTTGGCTCAGTGTAGTCATACGTTGCCCTCTTTGGGGAGTTTTAAAGAAAAGGGAACAACGCTGTGGAAATATCAACTAGGGATTATAAAGTTATCATCGCCGAACGAAAAATGTCTAGCCCGTCTTCCAGATAATAGAGAAATCCGGATAACGGCCACACTCCACTTGAGTCGAAAATTGCAGCGGCGATCCTCGGCAGGCCATTGTGTTCGGGGATTACTCTCAATACGTTTGATACGGGAGGTAGATTTCCATCCGAATGAGCGAGATCTGTTTGGATTCAAAAGCGATTATATTCTGGAATGGAACATTCTCCAAAAGAGATTTCATTCCCCATTACCGACCAATTCGCCCCCAACCTGGAGCGGAGACTGATTGGCGCTTGTGCACCCCAAGCAAACCAATCAAATGTTTTAAAAAACGCCGTCCAACGTGTGTTTGCCACATGACTTCTCCATCTACGTGACTTGAAAATGAAATGAATTACGTTTTTTCTCTGTATTGACGAATATTTAATTATACGAATAAATGTCGACTTAGCATTCACAAATTTAACAATATCTCAATAATTGGAGGACCCACATTGTGATACCTCATACTGTTTAGTATAATATTACTTCGTGATTCACTATTCCAATTAGACTTGACATGTAGTAGGGTAACCAGGTGTAAACAGGGCCGATCAAAAGTTGAGGCAGAAGAAAAACTCATAACAGTCATTCATCTATCATGCTGCTTAGGCTTTTCCAAGCTCATGTAAAAATCCCAGATCAAGTGTGCTTGATAAAAGCAATAAACCCGTGAGAGCTGTCTAAAGTTTTTGTGAGGTGTTCTCGAACTCTGCTGTAAAAGGTGCAAGTGTTTTTGAGTTTGAAGTGAACAAGGTAAGTGAAAATATTCATGTTTCTATGGTACTACTCCATATTTAACATCTCTTTAATAAATTCTGAATCACTTCATAGGATTTAATCAAGAATTATAGGAGATATTCTGCTTTTTAGTTTTCGATACTTCTTTGTACCCAGGGCCGGCCCATGGTACAATGTCTGAAACAATGTTGTATAAAATAAGATTAGGAGTATAAAATTAAACCAACATAGTCAATTTTGTTATTAGTATAAGTAAATCAATATTTTTCAGATGCCACGAAGTTGTGTGTGTATAAAAAAAACCACCGCCCTCTGATCAATCAACCGTCAATCAAGAAAGATTTTTTTCATTTGGTTTCAAAAGGAAGATTTTTATCAAATTAAGAACGAGCTGATTTTTAAGGTTCTACAAGATCCAGTTTTTCTTAAATGTGATTTGATTTACGTTATTTCGATAGACCTTGTTGACAAATCTCAGATTCCATTAAGTTAGTTTGTTTGTCATTTTGATTTTCACTCTTTCCTACTACAGGCGTATTCTCGCGTTTATTTGCCTACATTTCAAGAAAGGTCCACAATTTACCGCTACATTCTGGTTGACTACAAAAGTTCATTATTGAAAAATTATAAGCCATATGAAGCTATATTATATTAGCTACGATTTAGTCTCTCTGGTTAACGTTACAACCGAACTTTTTAGCTCTCTAAAATTTCTTTCTAGTCCTTTTCTTGTCGTTTCCAAGTCAAGTATGATTTTATGTGATATTGAACTAGTTAAATAGAACATTAATTCCACAATTTCAACTTATAATGCCTTGATATCATTTAGCAAATCCTAAGCTGTGATTAATACGATTTTGGAACTATACCTAATCAAAATCTATTCGACCTCAAGTCAGGCTGTGTTTTTAGTGTGTGATTCCGATGAAGGACCAGCAAAGTGATTTTAAGGAGTAACACACTTGTATAAAAATCAACGTGATACTTGACCCTCAAATGGAGGGGTCCCGGCCCTGAGTTCACCAGAGCTCTTTTTTTGCTTGCGGAAGCATCGTTTTCCCTTTCGGAATGTGAAAATTTTGTTGTCTCCAAAATCAAAAATTCCACTCGCATTTTGCGTTTTAGACCTTTCTGAACAATTTTGGCTCCGTGTCTGTCTGTGTGTCTGTCTGACAGCAAATCCTTGTTACGGCCAAAACTGCACGAAGTTATACGATTTTGATGAAATTTTCAGGGATAGAAAAATGAGTTTCATGACCCCCCGGATCAATTAGCCTCCACGCATGCGCAAATGAAATCCTTGCCACAAGCATAACTCCGGGAGTTACTTCGCCTAATTGAACGAAGTTCTTTAATCAATAATAATTTTCAATGATCTATAGAGTCATGTTATGGATACGAGGAAGCTATGTGCCACACCCACTTGGCAGACGTTTTTTGTCCTCCCTCGTCCCCTTCTGCATGCCGACCCCTACCCCTCCTTGTACCCTCCTACAAACACCCTTAGGAGGTAATTAACCCTTTCCGCCCTTTAGTTTGTCTATATCTGTCTTCGAAGGCCTGTGTTTGTGTTCAAAGTCGTTTCGGTGAACTCCGTGCCGGACCTCGCTAATCATGTCCCAAAAAATTTTAGCTGAGGACTATTCCCGCGTCCTGGATGAGCTTAATGATGAACAGGACACTGATCCCGGAGACCTAGCTTCAGATATTCTGAACACGACACAACCTCAGAAATCGAAGTTGAACGTCCAGAATCAGCTCAATTTTGGTCTTTGCCACTTCCCGATTCCCTGAACGTCCTCTGCCGTTCACTGCTGGATCATTTGCCGATGTTGAAGATGAATTTATCGATTTTGAGGAAAGTGTAGATGCCGATGAAGTTTACTAAATTTTAGTTTGTAAAATACATTAATCGAGTTGTTTGTCTATTTTCTATTCACACTTGTATAAAAATCAATGTGTTACTAAATATGTTATTTTAACCCTCAAATGGAGGGGTCCCGGCCCTGAATTCACCAGAGCTCTTTTTTTGCTTCCGAGTCTACCAAGTTAGCGGAAGCATCGTTTTCACTTTCGGAATGTGAAAATTTTGTTGTCTCAAAATCAAAAATTCCACTCGCATTTTGCGTTTTAGACCTTTCTGAACAATTTTGGCTCCGTGTCTGTCTGTGTGTCTGTCTGACAGCAAATCCTTGTTACGGCCAAAACTGCACGAAGTTATAGTCCGATTTTGATGAAATTTTCAGGGATTGTGCGGGTGTAGATGGTCCCCTATGAGTTTCATGACCCCCCGGATCAATAGTAGCCTCCACGCATGCGCAAACGTGAAATCCTTGCCACAAGCATAACTCCGGGAGTTACTTCGCCTAATTGAACGAAGTTCTTTAATCAATAATAATTTTCAATGATCTATAGAGTCATGTTATGGATACGAGGAAGCTATGTGCCACACCCACTTGGCAGACGTTTTTTGTCCTCCCTCGTCCCCTTCTGCATGCCGACCCCTACCCCTCCTTGTACCCTCCTACAAACACCCTTAGGAGGTAATTAACCCCTTTCCGCCCTTTAGTTTGTCTATACCTGTCTTCGAGAGCGTGTGTTTGTGTTCAAAGTCGTTTCGGTGAACTCCGTGCCGGACCTCGCTAATCATGTCCCAAAAAATTTTAGTCCCTCCTGAGGACTATTCCCGCGTCCTGGATGAGCTTAATGATGAACAGGACACTGATCCCGGAGACCTAGCTTCAGATTGCGATGAAACTGAGAATGTTTCATATTCTGAACACGACACAACCTCAGAAATCGAAGTTGAACGTCCAGAATCAGCTCAATTTTGGTCTTTGCCACTTCCCGATTCCCTGACACGTCCTCTGCCGTTCACTGCTGGATCATTTGCCGATGTTGAAGATGAATTTATCGATTTTGAGGAAAGTGTAGATGCCGATGAAGTTTACTAAATTTTAGTTTGTAAAATACATTACTTTTTCTCGAGTTGTTTGTCTATTTTCTATTCACATTTTTAGATTGATAACATCACTATGTTTTGACTTGGATATGTCTCATGGCTGTGGGGGGTTGTCATTCTGTGAAATGTCACGTCTATTGGGAGGAGTCATGGGCTGGGAAGAGTAAGTTGAAATTACTAGCAGAAGCTGTAGAATTTTGTTTCAGAGGATACTTTGATATTACACACTTAGTCAGCGGACCCATTCCCGTGTTTTCACTATTGAGATAATATCTGAACGTGTTCAAATATTGAATTAGGGGAAATGATTGGTTTTTCGAAGTAGAATCACCAAAAACAGATGTTGTGAACTCAGTGCGCCACCCTCCGTGATTGTTACAAGTATTGACCCCTCCACTTGAGAGTTAAGGTTTAGATAAAGCGGCTATTCGAGTTATTGGCGTATTTTCTTCTAAAGTTAGTGACCAACTGTGGTGGCCCTGGATTCAACACCCTCCGTTGTGCTCAGGGCCACTTTCCCATTCCTTCAAAAACATGCTGTTGTATAAAAAAACAATCGACTTGACAAATAATTAAGCAAATGGGAATTGCTTCAACGATAAAATTTGAAACTAGCACGAAATAGGTACTTTGATACTAAAATTACGATTTGAAGAAAAAGTGGCCCTGGGTACAACAGGTTACCCTACTTGTGATATCAATCACCCTACCCAGGTCCATCCCAATCAGTCACGACAGAGCTTGTTCTAGTAATTGTTACCAGGTTATTTCATCTCATGTATGAGATGTGGTAAAATAGAGGTTAGTGACTGTAGACGACTGTATTTGTAGAATAAACTTTTTGAACGTATAGGCCATTTACAATGTTTAAGATTATATCGAAAGATGGAAAATATTTGCTTCTGAAAAACACTCAGGGACAGAAAGGCCGCAGGATATTTGTGAGGGGGATGCTCGGTTTTAATAAGCCTCTCGAATATGTGGGGACATTTTAGAAGGGTGTTGAGCATTTTCTGGCAGATATTGCAAGAGGAACTAGCTCCGTTGGGGCATATTAGAAGAGCAGCCGTACCTTTCTTTTGGTTCTCAGCTGTTGGGAAAAGTATAATATACAGGTTGAATACAAATTAAAAATTTTCTTTTCCGGGACTGCAGTGGGGTCGTTTGTCCCTCCAGCAGGCTGTTATTTATGCAAAATGAGCTCCTGTAATTCTCCCCAATTTCACTAGGAATTAATTCCCGCGGCCCTCGTTCCCTTAGGTGGCTCGGCGATCCCCATTATAATGAAGTTAAGGGAGGAAAACGGATTTCGATAAAGGTGAACAGGGGGTAGATCATGAGGTGCTGAAGGACGGGGGTTGGCGGTGATGGTGAAGAGGAGAGGTGGGAGAGAGAACGGTGTGGCCCAGATCCCAGCGATCCCAGCGCCTTAATACAAATTTATTTATATAATTGTAATTATTATGTGGGTCATTTCAAAACTCGGTCACATTTGGGTATCGACTTTTCTAAAAAAAAAATTTGCAACTTATAAATTTTCTTGTTCGAATCAATCACTGCGGTTCTCTCGGCATATTAACCAAGTGAGCACACATAATATTGAACCGTACTGCTGATACGCCATTTTGAAAAGAAAATTTTGTAGGGAGTGAGGTATGTACTACTGTTTTTTCCCCTCTTGAGCATCAAATCTCCATGGGAATCGCTGCTCAAGCCTTTCAATTTAGGTGACTGGAACAGCACAAATTAGCTTAATTTTAGCTACAGTAAATACTAACTTGCTACAAGCACATCTCACGCCCTACTATTTAAGGGGCTATTGGCTGAATATTGTAGTGAAAGAGTAGGGAGTCATACCGCCTTTACAGGCCACAAATCAATTAAAATCTGAATGTACCAAAATGTTGTCAACGAACTTCCAACAACTACACTAATTGTCAACAACTGCGTTCAAGTTTGACTTACCACAGCCAGAATGTTATTGGAGTAGGGAGTGAGAGCTAAAAAACCCACACTCCTGCCTCCAGGGATGGTTTTCCCAGTAGAACTGACTGGGAAGGTCTAGGCAAAATCTAACCACCAGCGTTGGGATCATCTTGAATAAGGGAAGTCAACAAAACAGAAGCAACTTCATAAACACCCTTTCCTGTTGGGGGCTACTTTCCGAAACATTGTAGGGAGTGAGGGAAAACTGTGACACTGAAATAATGGGCTGATAAAGCTACTTGATTTGAACCAATTTTTTTTCCTGAGGCGGATATCCATTGTAGATTCTTCCATAGCGTAAGTGTATATAACAGCCCCAATAAATATTTCGCTGAGTAGTGACGATGGAAGTTGTATACCTCTGGTCAGTAACAGCAGTAGGGAATGAGAAATACGGATTTTGGTATTTTCTCCTGGGTCCTGTTGGCACAACTTTCACATGCTTGTCCATGGAACATGTAAATCCACATAGGAAAACATTTGGAGACCCCTGGAAAAGATCATAACAAAAATAGAGGGGATGCGTAAAAAATTTTCGTCAACCTTGGTGATAAGGCGTTTTGTTTCAAACGGCAGTATGCCCCGTGTACTTGTGCGTTGCTTTATATTTGGGGGCCGTAGTAGCTGGAATGTTCATCAGATCACACATACTTGTTGTTGACACTAATAAGAAAAAGTAGGAAGTTCTTCCTACAGTATATATTTCTTTCGATATATCGGAGAGATTTTGTTATTATTGTTATTATTATTATTTTTTAATCATATAACTTTATTGCAAAATTAGTATTACAGTTGAGCTTAGAGTAATATAAACAAAATAACATGAAACATGAATAGGAGTTATAGTTTGTTTTAAGAATAAATAAATTGAATTAGTATTTTAAAGGTTATAAAACATGATACAAGTAGCTAAATTGGAGGGTGTTAGTTTGCTGTAAGAGTTTGCCTTTTACGCTCCAATATACTATTTGGCCAGTCTGGCGAGACTGATTCGACTATTCTAGCTACTAAAGGGTTCGGGTGGTTCTACAGGTGGAAGCGGTTGTAAGATGTCTGTAGAACTTCCTGGATGGTGATAACGTCCACGTCTTTGTTTATGATTTGATCTTGTATTGATCTTCGTTGATGTGAGATCTCATATTGTTTATGATTTGTCATTGAATAGCCGGGAGTTCCGTCGTCACGGCCATACCGTTCTCTCCCCAACTTCTCCGGTGGTGGAGAGCGAGGTTCCGCCTGTCACGTCCTCTACCCGCTTCTCCCATAAAAAACAGCCGCTAATGAAATACCGCCGCCGCCGCCGTCCAGGTCCCGAATACCGTCCGCCTCACTGAACCGCCAATTACATCTCATCCGGAAACAACGAATTTCACTTCAGTCGTCCCCCTTCATTATTAGTTCAAACATACCAGCCCTTTTCATTATGCCTTTTTTTCTCCTTCTTCTTTCTACTTCTCCTTTCATTTACCAACAACCTGTAAGATAGAGACTGTCAGAATTACCTATCTGCAAACTATGCTACAGCTTTCCTTGTAAGAACTCGAGTGTGTATAACTCATACGCCTGAAGAGGACCCCAGGATCTCAACACAAATCACTCAAATGGAGCAAATAGAACAACTACCCGATTTATACAAGGAATGCCTCGAAATTGCTATCTGTGATTCCATAATTTCTGCTTTCACCTTATGAGTAAGGTATGGAACAAATGACAATCAAGTTAGTTGCACACGTGAATGAAATAAATGTTAACTTTTGGTTACACGATGAGCGCGCCTCGCTTGGGGGCAAGCCCCCTGGACCCCTGGATGCTAACTGCCTAGGGCCTGCGGCTGAAATTCAAACAACATGGACTTTATTATGTTTGCTGCTTTTAGTTTGCTCCTATTTGGCACGCTTTCTTAAGCTTTCCGATTTTCCGCATTCGTAATTCGGAATTTTCGAATTTCCCAATTTACACGTAGAATCATTACTAGAATGAAGGGAACATACACCCGAAGACGTCGAAAGAGAGCAATGTTACTGTTTGTCCCCCTTTCACTTTGTAAGCCTTGAATGGCATTGGTTGGTCCTCCCCGCCCATTCCACTTCCCTGAGCCAATAGGACTCAATCTCCTTTCACTTGATCCTATAAATGTTTCACTTTCATGTCTCTTACTGATGATGTCCTAACCGTCGGAATCGATTTAACTGAGTAACTCATAATTTTCATGGAAATATAGTCAACGTTCTATCTTACTCCGTTTTTATTACCTTATTTCATTAAAACGAACATAATTCCCTCATTTTCAGAGTAATCTCAATTTTGATGAGACCTTTCTCAAGACCGTGAAATTTCCTATCTTCCTTATAACAATTAAAAAGATGTTCAGTTGAATTTTACGGTGAATAAAGCGACCTGGAAATTTGCGAAAAGTTTCTGTTTTACAAAGCCCATAATGTCCAAATAATTCGAGATAATGAACTATTTTCGGTAAGTAAAGCGGCGCCACAATCACTGCTTTCCAACGGTACAATCAAATTTGATTTTACTCTGCTGATTAGAGGAGAAAGTTGCGTTTGGCAGCAGGGGCACGTAGTTTCAACGTTTTAAGGGAAAAGTAACTCGTCATGAGAAATTGAGATTAACATCAAATTTTATCCATTTTGGTTTATTATTCAATAGTAAACCATCGTAATCGCTCTTGAAAAAAGAGTGCTTACCCCCCACTGAAAATTTCATGGTTTACGTTTCATAGGGTGTAGAATCCGAATATGCAATAAAAAATTTTCCGTCCGTCCACCGTACGCACGATTTCTCCTAAACGGCTGGAGCAAAAAAGCTAAAATTTTCAGGAAAAATCCATGTTGGTCCGGCGACGCCCCAATTCTTGAACCAGCTCTCTCACTTAATTCAAAGTGCCGTTTAAGGGTTGTCAAAAATTTGTAAAATCCCTAAAAACCTCAAATAAAAGTCGAAGCTGCCTAAACTTGGACTTTTTTTCAAGAACTTTCCATGAGGAATCAAATGAGCCCCTCCCCAGGTCCATAGCTCAAACCATTCCCGATTTATGGTGCCAACATTCGCGTTATTTTGGTTGATTATTGTTTTTGTTTTGATATCAGTAACCTAGTGACGTAGTGATGTAGTAATGTGGATACTGGAGTGAACTCCTAAAAGGCTTCGTAGCCGATACACGGGTTGAAGCATTCTGATATGCATGGAACGCTGCAAATTCTTTCACTGGGGTTTATAATTCAATTGGCTTGCGTTCATGATTTGAATTTCTACTAAGCTTTGGAGTGTCCGTGTTTCACAAGTGATAGAGCGATTATTGAATTTCAGGAGGCACACAAATATGATCAACTGATCAATCCAAATAGGTATTTTGGTTGAGAACACAGATTTACGTGATCTATGCATATCTCCTGAAATTCAATAATCGCTCTATCACCTGTGAAATACGCACACTCCAAAGCTTAGTAGAAATACAAATCACGAACGCAAGCCAATTGAAAGAATTTTCACAATCTCGATCGTCCTTCAAAAATTCAGGAAGTACTATTATTTATTGATTTTCTAAATAAAAGATGAATATTAAAATGCTGTGAATCTTCATCATTTCATGACCGCAAAGAAATTGATAAATAAAATAACAAATAGCTGTGCAGCGTAAATAAATGAATAAATAGTAGATAATAATTTTAAAAATAAATGAATTTGGAGCGTTTTTGATAAACTTGGCATTACTAATATTTTATGATGTAGTACCTTTCGATTTAGAGTAATGAAAGTTGGTGCGAACCCGAGTAATGAGACCAAAGAAACAGACGCAAATAATCATCACCTAATTGCCTCACAGTTTCGGGGTAACTCGTAAATTACCTTGGCAGTCGTACGTGCGGACTCGTATCTTGCGAGCGTGGGGTGGCCGTTTTAATAGCCTCGCGTTGCTAGCCCGCTTTCGAAATTCATTAACGGTTCACTAAGCGATAATTTATTATTCAGAAGTAATTCAAAGAGAGAGGTTCCCCTCTCGTGTGCCGACCTCCTCGAAAACGGGGACTTTGAATTTGATAATCCCCTCCCCCTCCAACTCTTAGCCGGCATGCGTGAATATTAGCGAAGAATAAATATGTTGGGAGAAGGTGGTAGAAGTTAATGTTCATCCAGAAGCCGGGGAAGTAAGTAAGTGAAGTCAAGGTTTATATTTGAAACGCTGGAGGAGATCATGAGGAGAGATTAAAACGAGTGAACCTACCAATGGCCACGTGAAACTGAATGAGCGTTAAATGGATCGACCACTAAGCTAATACAGGTGTTTAGTACTGTTTTTGGTTTATTATTCAATAATAGAACCATTGTAATCGCTCTTGAAAAAAAAAAAAAAAATTTCTAACCCCCCCTGAAAATTTCGTGGTTTACGTTTCAAAAGGTGTAGAACCCAAATCTGCAATAACAATTTTTCCTTCCGTACGCCGTACGCACGATTTCTCCCAAACGGCGGGTGCAAAATATCTGAAATTTTCAGGAAAAATCAATATTGGTCCGACAAGCCCCAATTCTTTAGCCAGCACTCTCACTTAATTCAAAGTGCCCTTTAAGGGTTGTCAAAGTTTTGTAAAATCCCAAAAAACCTCCAAAAAAACCAAGGCGGCCTAAATGGACTTTTCTTGAAGAAGAACTTTCCATGAGGAATCGAATGACCCCCTCCCCAGGTCTGTAGCTCAAACCATTCCCGATTGATGACATGACCTTATGCTGCAAAGTCTTTCACTGGGGTTTATTATTCAATTTTATAAATAAACTAATAAAACAAACCCGTAGCGCAAGGGTTTCGTGCGGGACTCACAACCACAGGTTCTCGGGTTCGTTTCCCGCGTCCGACAGAAATATTTTTGACCCATATTAATATGGTATACACACTTGGACACAAGAGAAACGTTTTGCCCCGCAGACACACCTAGGCCCAAGACAAAACAAAACGCTGTACGTACCTGTCAAAAGTGCCATAAAATCATAAAACCATAAAAAAAACGCTACGAATTCTTTCACTGGGGTTTATTATTCAATTTCATTCATTTGCCTTGCATTCATAATTTACTGGAGTGTTCACAGGTGATAGAGCGATTATTGAATTTCAGGAGAGCACAGAACAGGTAAATCGGTTCTCAACCAAAATACCTATTTGGATTGATCAGTTGATCATATTTTTGTGCCTCCTGAAATTCAATAATCGCTCTATCACCTGTGAAACACGCACACTCCAATGCTTAGTAGAAATTCAAATTATGAATGCAAGCCAAGTGAATGAAATTGAATAGTAAACCCCAGTGAAAGAATTTGCAGCGTTTTTCTCTCAATAATTACTTATAGCGCGAAGTATGAGCAACATACATAGGATAATAGTATTTTTGATTTAATTACTGAGAGAATAATTAGGTACTTCTAAGTCTCTATTATTTTTATTGCATTGGTGAGACGCACTTCAGTGACAATGAGGTTTATATCAACTGATTCCACTATGGCTTCACTCAATTCCACAGATCATGGGGATTAATCCTCAATTTTGCGCAAACCGGCTTGCACAAGCCAAGCGCAAATGACCTTGATATGTGAACGGGCTTTTAAAGCAATTAAAATACCCGCACGCAACCACCTTGTAACATTAACTCCTGGTCCATACAGCATAAAGGGTGGCATCCGTTTTAGAATACACGCTAACAAACTTTCAACTAGATATTGTCGAAAAATCTACCTGGTCTTCATATCGCGGATGATAGGTGATGAAAATTGATTGAGAATAACGGAAAAACAGAATCAAAATTTTTAGCTTTCACCAACTGGATACGTTGATGATTTATATTGCTAGTCGTAGTACACTAAGATCCTTATAAATGTACGTAGGTGAAAAGCAAGGAACCAAGTAGAAGGAATAGTGCGGTGTGCTTCAGTACACGGCGCCCAGGTTATACTACACCTTCAACACCGCTCAGTTATGAAGGTTTTGCCTATCGTGATCCGAGCGTTTCTGTTATAACAGATACTCGTATTTTCGGATACGATCACGATCTGGCATCGTTGCATTCATTCTGGGAAGTCATTCATGGCGGGAGGAGCATATTCCTTTTTACAAGACGTGCCACGAAACAATCCCCCCCGTCTTGGAATTTTTCATTTCTGGAGTAATTTATTCATTCATTCTTTAAAAATATACATGTTTTCTCTCTAAGCAATTATGCGCAATCGACACCAACATTGTTTTATCAAATGGAAACCCTTATTTTTTAATCGGAAATTTGGATTCTACCTAAAATTTCATACAAATTTGACCCCCTGACTTTTTTGGCCCCAAGCTAACCGCTCAGCGTGTGTTCAAAGATGCGCAACTCGGAAATTGCGCAAAAATTTGATGTGGGGGAACCGCACAAGAAATTTGATTGCTTTTCGACTTTGAATTAATTGGTGATGTCGGTTTCATGGTTTGACTTGATAAACTCCGTTTTTCACCGTAAATTATGGTCTCCTCGTGAAATATTACTGTTCTTAGGGATTTGTTTCTCATTTTTTTCAGATTAATGATTTTGAAAAAAATTCCCAGAAATTGAGAAATTTTGAATAAAGTTCAATAGAAAGTCGATGATCTTGACGATCATTTTTGTCTCAGTTTCTTGTTTACTGTTTATTTTTTGTTTATATCTCAACCATTGGAAAATTTGGGGGAACCCTAAGTGTGGCACATGAAATGTCAATGTTTTCCGACGGTGTATCTCTTGGTGATATGGGTTTTATGTAGGGATGGGACATCGAAGCTGCAACATCGATGTTGGCATCGATGTCAACATCGAGAGCAAAACATCGATGTAGTAAAACATCGTTTGACCAACGATGTTTTCCGATGTCGATGTTGGAAACCCCCAAACATCGATGTTAAATTCCATTATTTTTTAAACCAACCAAGGTTGGTAAAAGATTAAAACAAACGCTGCAAATTCTTTCACTGGGGCAAATTCTTTAACAATTGGCGTCCTCCGGGGTGATTCATTGAGCCCTCTAATTTTCGTCCTATTCATGGCAGATTCGGCTAAATACCTTAGTGACAGTGGTTTTGCAGGATTGAAGATCGATAAAAGGGAGATCCATTTTTTAGCGTTCGCTGACGATGTGGTACTCTTTGCAGTTAGCTATACGGATGGACAGAAAGTGGTCCGAGCGCTCAGCAACTACTGCGATACAAACCGGCTCCAGATTAACGTGAACAAGAGTAAATCTATAGTTTTTGGAAGGCATGCAAAGAAACGGAAGTTGGATTTAGTCTGTGCAGGTGAAAAGGTGAACTTTGTAAAGACGTTCCAGTACCTAGGTGTGCCGCTTTCTAGCTCCTGTAAGTTCTGTTTGGCATGTGACCATTTCATTTCGAGGGCAAGGATGGCTTTGGGAACAACCTTGGAACTGGTTGGAAGTGGAAGTGTCTCAGGCTGGGATTCGAAGATGTCGTTGTTTCGGTCGTTGGTTGAATCTGTGCTATTTAATGGTGTGGAAGTTTGGGGAGGCCGCTATTTGGAAGACATTGAGGTTGTGCAGAATGGGTTCCTTAGTCGCCTGCTCCATCTGCCATTCTCAACGCCAGGATGTCATTTGCGACTGGAGGCAGGGAGAATGAGGCTCAAGGTGAATGTACTGAGAAGAATTCTAAAATATTGGGTCAGAGTTTTGGAAATGGAAGATGATCGATTCCCTAAGATTAGCCTAACACAGTTGGTGAAACTGGACGCTTCGAGTTGCAATCTCCCAGACCTGAATTGGGCATTTCAGCTCCGTGGCCTGTTGTCTGTTGTTGGTAGTGACGACGTGTACGGCGAGATAGATGTGAGCACTGTCAAGAGGAAGATAAAGGACATTAATGAACGATGGGAGAACCACTGGTTTAGTGTGGATATTGAGGCCTGCATAAACTCCCGCTATAATAACCATTTCCCAAAAATTTGCTCCTATGGTTCGGAAACTGGACTGCCTAGATTTGTTTATTTGGAGAAAGTGCTTGCCCAGTTGAGGATGAGCTATAAAGGAAGAGTAAAGTTATACTATAAAGGGAATAGTTACCTGATGGATTGTACCGCATATTGTATGAACTGCAATAGAATGGAGTTAGAGACGCTTTCCCACTTCATGTTTACTTGCCCCACCTACAAGCCATACCGATCGTTCTACTTAGCAAAACATATCCCAAACTATATTGATATTACATCCATATCCCTTGTGAATGTGGATTCAATGCTTGTCGATCTGTTGACCTGGGATGGCAATATCGATAAATTTGTAGCGGTATTTAGGTATTGCATTCAACCTTTCAAGCTAAGAGCATTCTCGCTAAACGAATAGAGCAACAGTAATTAACGGTGAATCATTATGTTCGGGATAATTGGAAATTAATTAATGTATTTTCTCTGCCTTCTCTGGATATCTTGAATTCAACTGTATTAATTACAGCAAAATATATTTTATCATTTATCGTGGCAAATGTATGAAAATATAATAAAACGTAGATCTTGGGAAGATGTTATCGTGTCTAGTGCGAGACGGAATGGGTAATTTTCATTTAACCCTACCATCATCATCAACCATCAACCAAACATAAGACCAGACAAAATTATTTAGCTGGACACCTAATGTTTAAAGATAATCCTTATTTACCATATATGTTTATACTCTATCACGGAACTCTTTATTTTGTAATACTGATAGAAGATGATGTGTTATTTTTCGCAACTCGTTGCAATGTATCATATAATGAAATAAATTTTGAATTGAATTGAATTGGGAACCCATTTCAATAAAAACGGAGTAAGATAGAACTTTGTCTATTTTTCCCCGAAAAGTTACCTGTGTAACTCACTATTTTCATGGAAATATAGACATCGTTCTATCTTATTCCGTTTTTATTCTGTCTTAGTAGATTTCAGTGGTTTAATAGGGAACATAACAAACCAAAATCACTTGCCACAACTTTCCTTAGAAGCTAGTGTTTGAGAAACGTAGCAGGCGCGTCACCAACCAGAATGTTTTACTTCACTCTAAGGTCTAATGATATACAGCCTACGGAAGACTCGGATTAATCTCCAGACTCCTCGAGCGAGGAATTTAATCTACTGTTTGCCCGTTTAAGGTGACTTTGAGTTTAATAAATTGAAGTCAGTCGGCGGATAATTTAGGGAAGGAGTGACTCATTATAGTGATATACCTACCGTATCCCCTACGGGACGGGCGCCCTATTTTATAGGCCGCTAACGTTTAGTATTCAGGGAGCGAGAAGGTTCCACGAAGCCGTATATTTACCTAGGGTTCACAATGTCCTTTTCACCCGAAACTATTATCCATTTGATAGCTCGTGAGCTGGGGAAGAGCCTTTTCCAGCCACTTTGGAGACCCTTTTTTTCCCGGTGTAAGGGAACGTGAGGGCGGGTGAAGCCAGTTACACGGAAGGTTTGCTGACATGGGATCCTACGAAGCTTCGCTGTACCTACCCACTCGGTTTTTTGTTAGCTTTTAAAAAGTTTAGAAAGGCGATGGTATCAGGGTCATACACAAAATACACGTTCAGTACATTCCTTTCGGTCTGAAAATATTGATGACTTCAACAGAGTTTGAGCTCGTGTCTTTACTACTAATGGGAAGTTTCCTTTTAGTTGCAACATTGTAAGAAGCCGATGTAATCAAACAGCCTTTGAACATACACGCTCAGTTTGACGGAGCAAAAACTGAGCAAAAAATTGTATGAGTATCTGAACTGAAGGTGTGAGGGCAATCTACAGTATTTCCCCCGGTTCTCTCAGTTTTCCACTCAGTTCTCTCAGCTTTTTGGGTGAGTCTCAGTTCAGTGAAGTAGTTGTGATCTTGTGAATAATAAATTTGATAATTCCAAAACAGAAAAGCAGAAACGTTTTGTAAGCTTTTAAAAAGTTTAGAAAGGCGATGGTATCAGTGTCATACACAATACACGTTCAGTACATTCCATTCGGTCCGAAAATATTGATGACTTCAACTTTAAGTTTGAGCTCGTGTTTTTACTACTAAGAGAAGTTTTCCTTTAGCCGCAACATTCTAAGAGGCCTATGTAATCAAACCTCTTTGACTGTGGGTTACTCTCCTTGAATATAAAGGGACCCATACACGCTCAGTTTAACTGTGCAGTTCGACGGAGCAAAAAATTCTACGATGATCTGAACTGAAGATGTGTGGGCCACCTTCAGTTTTCCACTCAATTCTTTCAGTTTTTTTGGGTGAGTTTCAGTTCAGTTGTGAAGTAGTTGTAAACTTGTGAATAACAAATTTGATAATTTGTGAATTAATGGACCAAAAAAGTAAAGCAGCAACGTGCTGTATGCTTGCTGCAAGCATTATACTAGTAGAAAAGGAACAGCAACGAAAAGGAATACGCCGGGAACGCTGGAGCAAGGACTGGTTGCTTCGAAGAAATGTACTGCCCAATCATCTCGATTTGAAGGACAAACTGAAAGAATAGAAATGTTGAAAAGGTGGAATTGAGGAGAAAAACACTTTTGAAATTCACCTAAATGAGGGATTGAATAACAAATGTCAGGACGACATTTCCTATGACCCATATAGGATGCAAAATGAGAGTCAGCAAAAGCTGTGACTGAATTAATAACTGAATACATTTTAAAAAGGTTAGTCCCAAATGCTGGGTTAACTTCAAGTATCGAACCAAATTTTTGAGTTTTGAAATTTACCTAAATAGAAGATTGAATAAAAATGCCAGGACGAGAACTCAACATAATGTACATAAGACTTCCAATTAACTCCCTGTAAGGATAATTTGAATCACAGGTTTTAATTTCAACTAAATTTAAATTTGGTTAGATCGAAATGTTGTGAGATTTCATCTATGACACTATTATTATAATTATTTTGGGTGATGGTAATGTTACCAGCTTGAATCTAAATTTTTGAACCAAGATATAGCAAATTATTTTTCATTCTAAATTATTGCAAATCAAAGTGGAGTTTTAGTGCTGATTCAACTTCTACGAGGGAATCTTCAGACTTTGAAAAAATCGGGAAATCGTCTATCCAAATAAGAATCCACGAATTCGTTTCGAAAATGACTCTATTTTTGAACGATAAATCCAAAAAAACTTTATTTATCATTGACATAGTCATTAAAACATTTTGGACTCTGACGTAAACAATAAAGACTTTTATTAATATGCAGACTAGACCATGGTACTCGCAAGACCAGAAGGAAGTTTCATATTTACAGGATACATACAAGGTCCGGCATACAAGGAACGGATTTTCAAAAATTTGATTTTTTAAAACTACGTATTTTGAAAAGTAAAACTTTTGAGGGAGAGTTGAACTTTTTGTTCAAGGTCGATGACAAAGGTTAACTGTTGAAAATAATGAATCAAAAAGATCCATTAGTGGAATTAATAACGCTGAACGATTGAAAGTAACGTCAACCAACTTCAAACTAACGTAGTCCTCTTCATTTTACGTCCGAACTAATTTGTTACTTCAACTTCCCACTCAGTTAATCCAAGTTTACCTAAATGGTTCAAAGATTAAGCTGAGTGCCAAGTCTTCCTTTCCTCCCTTTGTTACATCTCCTGGTCTACATCAATGGGATCGGGGGGGAGGTCCGGCTTTTCGAGTTGGGCTTTTTCGCCCAAGTTTGAGAGGGTGGGTGAATTACTCCCTAAAGGGAAGTTTGAAATATTGATTGGATTCGGTCTCGGCCAAGGTTCTGGATAAATTGCACGGAAATAAGGATTGTGGATGTGGAAAGGGGGTGAAGTAAGGATTCTGTCTGAACGGGCTAGTTATCTGTAGCGGCTCAGGTTCCTCCCAACCAGGCATCAATTATTCATCGCTAGCGCGGGGGCGAACGGCGCTTCCTTTATTCCCCCGATCCTTCTTCATCAACGTTCAACTGGAGCGGGAGCGACTTTGAAATCTCTAAAGACGAAAATTTCTTAATGATGACGTCATTTAGAATGCATGAAACTAGTTTTCTCCGTTCAAAGTCACAGTGGAACCGAGTAAGAAATTATATATGGGATTGCCGGGTCACCAACCTTATGCCATCCTAACTTTGACAGCACCATACTGAGGCCTTTGCTCTATTCATTGTATATGTAGGTTATCAAACGGACTGAGCCGAATTATTTTTCAAAAAAGTACTTTAAGATGCCTAAATACGTTTATTTGAGTAAAACAACGTACACAACTTCAACAGAAAATGAAATGTTAAGGACTTGTGGTGCCGCGAGTGTAGGCTAACAACGAACTGACTCGCTGTGGCCTACCCAGCCCTGTTTATAGGGTAGGTGTGCTGAATCAGCCATTCCCAGCTGAATGTAACACATACGGTCGGGTTGAGGATAAGGTGGCAATTACATGGTTCCATTTCCTGTAACGGGCCTGCGACCCATCCGGCCTCTGGTGTTTGGGATGCCTAGTTTTTTTGTGAATTTCATACACAAAATCGATACCACGGGCAGGGGGAGCCCCAGGCAACCGACGCAAAGCCTCGGCAAAGCGTCACCTGCCTGTCCCCCGAAAGCGGTTGACTTCGTGGTGGCAGAGGTTGATTACCCTGGCTGGAAGGCTAAGCTTGGAAGCTGAAGGGTGGCCATCTTCTGGTCGACACGTCTTCCAAAATAGTTTCAGCATGAGTTTTGTAGCTTGCCAATAACTCGGGCACCAACAACCGGCTCAGTTGGTAGGGCGGGCTAGAAAGACTACGGTGCAGGGCTCTCGATTGCGGATGTAACAGTCTCCCACGGTGTTCTATCAGGGATTTTCCTCTTTGCTTGCAAGGAGGGAGGACAATATATTGCTATTGTTTTACCAGCATGACGCTCTACATTCCAGACATTCAGGAGATGAATGCAAAACTTCGAGAGGCACACTCCATATTGGTAACCGAATAGGCAACAAGAATAGCTTTCCCAATGCACTGGTACGTGTCACACAAAAATTCACCAACCCTGGACAATCGGTTGTCTCATAAGGGCCCTAACTCTCTCTCTAGGCACCAACCTTTAGGAACATCTGGTTTGCATTGTTGTATGCTGTGCCACTAGTGTGTACAAATCCAAGTTTCACTTCCATCAATAATACCTTCAATTGAAGACCTGGGGGCCCACCCGCGCTGTTAGTCCAAGAATATCACATACCAGTTGGAGTTTACAAAGCGCAATGCATTTCGTGTTGGTCAAACAATAACCAAATAGCACAAGAGAGTAAAGTAACAACCAAAGGAGCGCTGTGGTACATTGCCCCGGTGAACCAAACGTCTCGCACGAAGCAATGCACAACCCCTCATATGACGCATGCTTCAGGTTTAGAGCTTTTGCTTGCAAGCAGGCTCAGTCGGTTCACCGGGCCCTGGGGTGGTGAAACTCAGGGGCCTAAAAAAAAAATTCGTAAACGGCCGCACCTTCACCAACTTTTTTTAAAAGTTTCATTTGAACTTTTCTCGTTTGTTTTATTTTTTAATTACATAATTCCACAACTAGGCTTCATGAAACACAGGTCGGTGATGAGGTCGGGGAGATGAAACACAGGACTGAAGAAAAAGATCGCAAGGTCGGAACGTGCTGGCTAAGTGAGTCCTCATGTTAGTTGTTCAAGTGTTTTTCGTTATATATATGTCTGAAGACTATTTCCCGTCTACCATTGGAACAGACCCGTTGCTTCGCCGTATTACGCTGTCAGACTTCACCTTCAGCTTTCCTTATTCTCTCTGTGTGTATCAAGCGCGTGGGAGCGCCATATGTGCTTCGAGTAATTGCGTGTATCAGCTGCAACAGGATCGATGCCTTTCATGTGGGGAAGGCCTTCACTCCTCTTAACTTCAGAATGAACAATCAACGCCCAGCAGTCGACCGCAATGATTACGCCCCAGCAAGCAACTATGGAGCAACCCACGACAGCAATTTCTACGGCTGCTTTGATGTCAAGGTGTGAAGTCCCTGCATCCGTCGGCTTATGATATCTCATTATGTGACTCTGAGACAGCTTATATTGTCCTGCTGGTTGCGACAATTCCACCAGGGCTGAACGCAAAGCGTTAATCTACCTATCCTACCTTCACCTCCACCTCCTGGATGTCTCACTAACCCAACAACGCGCAGCAGCTCAGAACCCTCTTGCAAGGACACCAAGAAGTGGAAGAGCAGTGGAAGATACAGCAAAGGAATCTACAAAATGCAGTGATTATCGTCAATGCTTGGACGAAAAAGTGCAGTCCCAAGCTGAATGGGCGGATTTCCACTTATGCCAATTTTAGGAAACAGCTCACAACCAAAATACCACTCACATTGAATCGAGGGTAAATTCCTTTAGCCAATGAAGCAAAGCATTTTCGAATGACCCATGAAAAACTGAGGTAGTAAGATATTGTGATCAAGAAAAAATATGAAAAACGCTACTTTCTCAAGATAATCTTGATTATAATGTTCTGGACAACCTCGACCTTATTCAATGAAGTACGAATTGCTCACCCCCAAACCGAAATACCATATTTAATAATAGAGAAGGTTAGGCCATAATAGATCGTTCTCAATTGATTCCTGGCAAAATTAGATAGGAGCGCACCTCACGTCTTCATTAGATAATGATTCAAAAACTATCACGACAATCATTTTCAAACTTTTACAGAACATTCTACATATCTCTACTAAACTACTGTGAAAATCTGAATCGGTTACGGTAAGAAACAAAAATTACAAAAATCGCCAAAAACAGATTTCCAAACAACAGAAATACTTACCCAATTTTAGGTAAGAAACTTACCTTTTTCTAAGAAACGGTACATACCAGTGAAACTATGTTTCGAAACATTGTTGGTATGATCTTCATAAACATTTTGGTGGAAGAGATTTGAAGAAAACTAACCAGGGGGAGGGGGGACTATCAAATATTTATTGGGGTAAAAAGCGTTTTTCAAATGCTTTAGTCGTTTGTAACTTATTTCAAAACGAAGATATGGACAATCCGTCCCATACAAATACACAAAAAAATAGGCCTAGAATAAAAAATCAAGTGGATACCTCCAGTAGTTCTAGAGAATAGGTGCCTGAATATCAATCATTTTTCAGAACAGCCGATTTTCTGAAGTCATGTCAACCAGCAGTGTTACCAAGCGAGTTCGCGCTCTGTGCTTTCATTTCATACTATCCATGTTTCGACAATTAGAGGAAGAAGATGTAGAACGTTACAAAGATAAAGATTGTTCCTAGTTGAAACATCCTACGCTCCAGGCGGATATTGACCTATGTGTGAGAAGCTGAAAAGCATATTTATACTTGGAATTTTGAGTTAATTTTATTTATATAATGTTCACAAAACTGACTAGTTTATTAAAAAATTATAAACCAGAAATCGAAAGAAACTTTTTGTTTGTGGTCGAACCCCCTTAAATGAGATAGGAAATATGAACAACAAATTTAAATTTTTTGTCAAAAATAACTCCTAAATACTTCCAAGAAGTTGAGAATGGCAATGCAACGTGTGAACAAGACCCATCGAAACAGGTAATACAATTATGAAATTTTATGGCATTATGCGACGGAAAATTGTTATCACCTAGAGATAATCACACAACTGAAGTTATGTGCACATTGAGACTTGAATGGTCCGCATTCATCGAGGTTTTTATTTAAAAAATAATATAATCCATTTTATCAATTAAATCCCCATTTCTTTTCTTCCACGATTTACTTTCGTTTTCTCATATGGCCTTCACTTAATTCGAGTTCTAATTTACATGAATTGCAAGAGAGTAGATAAGCATTGTGGCCAAGACGACAGAGTTGGGAGATAATAGCATGAAAATCGATTGATTTCCTACCATATATATAGGTAATAGTGATTATATTACAGTTAGGGATTACATATTACTACTTACATGGTCGACACTTGTAAGCGACGATGACGTATTTTTGGACGCCCGGACACGGATCGCCCCCGAAGGATTTGGTGGACGTTTGGAATTTGCAGGAGCGCTTCTTCTGACACGCCTCCACAACTGTCTGCAACAGAGAATACTACGTACGAGGTTATACCTGTTCACACACAATCAGATACAAAGAAATTTTAAATCAAGAGACATGATGTGAAAGACAACAAAATCGCATAAAATCTATTAATCAAATCGTGTGAATTTCATATAATATTCTTCTGTGCACATATACTGTATACAGGGTGTTAGCCCGAAGAACCTGCCACAAGCTAGGACTAGATTTTACAACTCATTTCTGACAAAAAGTGTCTCTTACAAATTGTTGTTAATTTCTTACGGATTTTTTCTAGGATGGTTAGGGATGGTTAAGGGTGGTTGGAGACGGTTAGGGATGGTTAGGGGTGGTTATTCATGGTTAGGGGTTACGACTGAGACGTGAGTATTTTTTGACATATCTTTCGGCATTTTATTTGAATCTACATTAGCGAAATTGATGTATTGAGCAACTTAAAGATCGGGAAATCGAACGATTGGTCAAATTATCATGAAATTCGGTATAGAATTCGGATTTGCTTTTGCTTAATGACGTCACCAGCTAATTTTGGGGTCGTTTTCTGGTAGTACGGTCACGGTAAAAACGTATTCCACGCCGAAACTAGGTTGAACCGTTAATTTTGGCGTTCTTGTCGTTTAAAAATCAATCAACAGTAATAATCTACCGGGAAGGTCAAAAATGTAGAAATTCCCCCTCTGAATGGGTATCAAACCGTATTCATCTAATTACACCCCGATAAATCGGCGGTTTGAGCGCGACGCAGGTCAAAAAGTCGGTACATTGATCAGGGGAGTTCTGATGAACTAGGCGACAGAAATTACGTGCAGGCGAGTGAGCACGAAAATGATAATTTTCGGCGGGCGGAGGAGTTGAAAAGGTTTCTACGGCGCGGTGAACCAGATTTTATTGGATCCAGATAAGTAAATATTCTATCGGGTTCGACCTACTGCTCCATCGCTGAGTTTACTCTCAACAACAATTTCAGCTGCCGATATTGAAGTGGGAGGGATAGTCAGGAATCAACAAACCCACTTGAAACTCGGAGTTTGTAATATGAAATACATCACATACATCACGTATACACATCTGCATCCTTGATTCCTCTCTATTACCGGAGGCGAAGGTCGACATTTGATACGGAAACGAATTAAGTGAATGTAAACCCAATCATGTTGGTTTATTATTCAATAATAAACCATTGCAATCGCTGTTGAAAAAAAAAATTGTTAACCCCCCCTGAAAATTTCATGGTTTACGTTTCAAAGGGTGTAGAATCCACATCTGCAATAAAAAATTTTCCGTCCGTCTGCCGTACACCGTACGCAAGATTTCTCCCAAACGGCTGGAGCAAAAAATCTGAAATTTTCAGGAAAAATCCATCTTGGTCCGACGACGCCCCAATTCTTGAGCCAGCTCTCTCACTCAATTTAAAGTGCCCTTAAAGGGCTGTCAAAGTTTTGTAAAATCCCTAAAAACCTCAAAAGAAAACAAGGCAGCCTAAATGTGAACTATTTTTGAAGAACTTTCCATGAGGAATCGAATGGGCCCCTCCCCAGGTCTGTAGCTCAAACCATTCCCGATGTATGGCATGATGTTATGGTGCCAACATTTGCACCCACATTCACTACATCACTAGGTTACTGCAATCAAAACAAACACGTGAGTTTTCGTTTTTTTTATCGCAGTAACCTAGAGATGCAGTGAATGTGGATACTGAAATTTAAAATTTTCAAATAGAATATTTTCCCATTGTAATCGCTCTTGAAGAAAACTCTGCAAATTCTTTCACTGGGGTCTATTATTCAATGATTCATGATTTGAATTTATACTAAGCTTTGGAGTGTGCGTGTTTCACAGGGGATAGAGGGATTATTGAATTTCAGGAGATATGCATAGAGCACTTAAATCGGTTCTCAACCAAAATACCTATTTTTATTGATCAGTTGATCATATTTTTGTGCCTCCTGAAATTCAATAATCGCTCTATCACCTGTGAAACACGCACACTCCAAAGCTTAGTAGAAATTCGAATCATGAACGCAAGCCAATTGAATAATAAACCCCAATGAAAGAATTTGCAGCGTTTTTTTTTGCATGGTTATCAGAATGCTTCAACCCGTGTGTCGGCTACAAAGCCTTTTAGGAGTTCACTCCAGTATCCACATTACTACATCACTACGTCACTAGGTTACTGATATCAACACAAAAACAATAATAAACCAAAATAACGCGAATGTTGGCACCATAAATCGGGCCATAGATCGGGAATGGTTTGACCTACGGACCTGGGGAGGGGCTCATTCGATTCCTCGTGGAGTGTTTTCAAAAAGAGTACACATTAAGGAGGTTTTCAGGGATTTTACAAAACTTTGACAACCCTTAAAGGGCACCTTAAATTAAGTGAGAGAGCTGGCTCAAGATTGGGGCGTCGTCGGACCAACATGGATTTTTCCTGAAAATTTCAGCTTTTTTGCTTCTGCCGTTTGGGAAAAATCGTGCGTACGGCGGACGGACGGAAAAATCTCTATTGCAGATTCGGATTCTACACCCTTTGAAACGTAAACCATGAAATTTTCAGGGGGGTTAGAATTTTTTTTTCAAGAGCGATTACAATGATTTGTTATTGAATAATAAACCAAAACCACCACAAAACAGCACGAACAAATTCACTAGAGCTTGGAAAATGAAAGCACGGCCGTCCTGCACCCTTCTCGCAAGCTGGACAACGAATAGATCTCGATTTCGGTGCGGGATCGGAAGCCAAAACGGTGACGGACGGGGGTGGGAAAGGTCACGTGCCGGAAAAGTGTGAACCACGGGGTTTCAAGTTCTATTACATTGCCCTCTCCGACGCCCGACCGACTGCTTGATCAGAACTATATTTACTATTGACTGGTGTATCAATCTCCGTTATTCCGGTAAGCGTTCACCTATGGCTTCTCCCGAATTTCATCAGTTTAGTTTCCTAAAAGTATTCATTGTCAGTCTGTAACTAGAGCCTCACTTTACAAAGTTATAGCTTCAGTGCTTGGGTCCCGATCGAGTGACCCAATTCCTCGCTCGCAACCCTACCCCAGCCGAACTACATCCAGCGCTTCTCTGTTTTCGTCTCTCACTTCGATCTTCTGCTTCTCTGCCTTCACTATTCTTCGATAGGCATCCCCGCATACTAATAACCAGTGTTCGAATTCGGTCATATTTTTTTCGTGATAAGCACAGAACCACTTCTAGAATCACTTTGACATACATGTTCTAATAACATAATACTTCGTAGTTAGGTCATATTTGGCATCATATTTGAAAATTGTTGCTCAATTTTTTTAAAACATACTTTTTCTTCCAGGTTCGGTCAGTAAATATGTAGCTGTAAATGGTGTAGATAACGTGTAGCCCAATCAAATTGTCATTAAACTCCCCCACACGTAAACATTAAATTTGCTATTTAATTTTACTGTCTTAGATGGTCCAATGGGGTCGTAATTTGAGTATCCTGTGATTTTCCACCAATCAAAGGGCTAAATTAGCGATCGATCCTCAAAATTATTCATCATAAACCCCGCCGTTTCCCCACCCAACAGCTCTTCGACTCTGCGCAGGTGTTGAGCATTAAGCAGCTCCTTGCAAAAAACATTCTTGTTTTCTACCACAAACATCGAAACCTAATCGTCCCGCAGTCCCATGGATATGAAACGAGATTTCAATTACTTGGCAACGTAGTCAACCCCAAACTCCGTATTTCATTGACAACGCGGAGTACGCTCTACAAGATGAAATTACTCCACAAACAATTGCCACCAGAAATCAGAGATCCATCACAATATAAACGTAGCTCATATAAAAAGAGAATTCTATCTTGGCTGATCGTGAGTGGTCCTGGAGTTATTTTGAGTTGTTTTAGAAGTGTGTATACCGAGTGATTCCAAATGTAGTTTTAGGAAACAATATTATCATTTCATTATTTTGTTATACTGACCATGTCATTCACGAGAGAAGTTATTATTCTTGTTATTGTAAATTAGTTGAATAGGTTAACTAGTTCTAGTTAACGCTCAGCGATTATTGCCCAACAATACAGGCCTCGCCTACCGTTGGGCAATATTATTCAAATGAAGCAAATTATAATCATTATTTTCATTTCATTTTTCGAATAAACAAATTCATTCATTCAAATTCTGGGTGTCCCGAAAACCACGAAATGTTCTAACTCTTTTTGGTTTTTTATATATATTTTGGAAACTAACGACCCTATCGATTTTTTCACTATATACGTTTTTAAAGAACATACAATTCTCTGCAATTTTTATTATCTACACTTTTTTCTGACTCTAATAGCAAACAAGCTACAGCTAATCAAAAAAAGACAGGATTTTTTCAATTTTGCAAAAAAATTGCAAAATTCAAGCATTTGCGCCTTGCACTTTCTTTTAATTCGTTCATTGGGGTTTTGGGACGTTTTTTTATGATGCTCGTAATAAATGACGATTTATAATTGAAACTTGAGATTTCTTTGATGTGAGGCCAGGACACTTGTGACAAGGAAGACAGTTTTGTTCCTTTGAAAAATAAGTGTTTTTCACATTTCCTCTTCCGCGACACCATCGACGATTAAACGAAAAAGACCACAAGGCTTCCTCACTGAGGGCTGAATTTGTGATATCTTTTTGCGTTATCTATTATTTAATTTGAATTTTTGTAGTAGGAAATGGATTGGAAACCTACAATAATATTACATGTTAATTATTTCTAAAGACCTAGTTTAATTTCTGAGTAACTATCAAAATTGTAATGCTACAATAAAATTTTCTTGAAAGAACAAAAAAACCATGTGAACATAGAAACCTTACGTTATCTATTTAAACAGAAAAAAAACGTTTTAAGAAAGCTTTTACTAAAATGCCCTAAAAAGAAGGAAATAAATAGTTTAAAATTTTAACTGACTACTAATAGCCAATATACGCAATTCATAAAATCGTAAAAGCTTGTAGCGAGATTTAGGCTTGTGTAATTCCATTGACCAACTTATTCCGATAAGTTATATTTTTTTATTTCAGTTTATCTAGGTAAATACTTACAAATACCTATCCAGTACCTACTTACGCAAACGTCGCGACAAGCTTTTATGATTTTATGACTTGTATATATAGGCTATAAGTAAGTAGACAGTTAAAAATTTTAATTTCCTTCTTTTTAGGGCATTTAAATAAAAGCTTTCTTGAGGAGATTTTTTAAAAAATTTATTTATTCCCTCTCAGTCATCGTTAGCTTGGTTTCTGAGTCTGTCATCTCATTCAAAGTTAATCAACCGATTTTATAGGGTCAAATCAAGAATCAACTAGGTCTCTACACCAAATTTCAGGGGATTCCGAAAAGAGCTTCTTCTTTTTTAACATGCAATTTTTCTCAACTTTAACTTCCGCTCAACAAGTCCTTTCATTTGAAACCAATATTCAACTAGCCCTTTTATTTGATACCTAAAGAAATGAATTGAAAATGACTGTTTCGCCATCTTGGATCGTCCGCCATATTGAATTTAGAATGACGTCACACAACTAATCGTGTATTGTCATCCAATCTAAACGTGCATACAAAATTTCGGCTTAATCGATTGAGAGTATCTGCTTCAAAATCGGGTCGCAAAATTCCACCCGAACATCCTTACATACATTGCAAGTTAAATAAAAGCTTTTAAAAACATAAGTATCTTCTGGCTCAAGGTACTTCAATCCTCCTGCACACATTCAAGTCTTTGACGCTGTATGGAATTTTATTCACTGGAAAAAAATGCACGCTCAACATTTCCGACTTACTACAACAAATATCAAAGTGAACTCCTTGATACGGCAAAAATGAGGGATGATGACCGATCCCTTCCAACATAATCTCCAACAAAAGCTCACAAACGAAGATGATGAGAACGAGCTGCCGTTGTCTGAACCACTCCATCGGATTGGCTCGCGGATAATCGGAATGACAGGGTACAGTTACTGTGTGTTTCATTTGCTTTGGACGGTTCGTGGAATTCTTCTCGTCAAATATTAGTTCTGTCTCGGTAAATTCAATCAGTCGACCGAGGAAAATGACGTAGACAGTCCCAACTAATCAAGAAAAACCCCGCTCTCTTATCATTTCTTACTTTCAACGAATCCTTTACAGAATAAATAGGTACTGCAATTGTATCGAAAGTGGAACATGAATTTTTCGATATTGTCCCAATAATACCTCCCATTGAGGGTATGATTTCACGATTTCGATTGGTTGCTCATCAAATTAACCTTTTGGAAACCTAATAACGAGACGAAATTTCAAAAAAAGGTTCATTGGTAGAAAATCGAGTTTTTCCAGTGGAATCTTTTTGAGGAGCGTGAAATACTGGTTTTCAGTAAGGTTTGGAATACGACGTATCATCGGTTCGATCTATTGTATGTTACAATGCACAAGTGTGGGGGTTTCAGCAGTTCAGAGTGGTTGATCAACTGTTCAAATTCTTCATTAAGCGGCTTTTCCATCTACCACGAAATACTCCGGATTGGATTGTGTACCTGGAAACAGGAACTGAGCCCCATAACCTAGGGATGGCCATCGAAACATAAAATAGGTATCGATACATCGATGTTTGATATCGAAACCGATATATATCGTAGGTTAATCATCGATAGTAGGCACTACCGATGGTATCGACCAAAAAATATCGATAGTTTTAGAAAAATATTGGTTAGAAAGTTGAATAAAATTATGTATTTAATGCACTTAGTTCGTTGATGCCACGATTGAGTTTGCAGAAGTTCAAATTTGATTTAAGAAGAAAAGTTGACTAATACTAATCAATAAATTAGGAATCTACGCCTTTTCTGATTTAAGATAAAATATGTTTAAATTGAAACTATGTTCAGTTTAATGTATTATTATTTTTAATTTTGTTTTACCAATAGTTTTGTAACGAATTATATTGTTTGATAAGCTACCCAAGTTCTCTTAGAGAGGTTGTAGCATTTACGTCCTCCCTTTAATGAATGTTAATACCTACGTTTCGAACCTATGGTTCAAGCAACTGAGAATAAACAAAAAAGAAGAAAAAAAATCAACCGTGAACAAGATACAATCTCAAAAAGAACAACAAAACACTTGCTGAAAAACCTCACCAAGTTATTGTCAACAACCGCAATCTTTCAATTATCCTGTGGAACCACCAAACCACTACTCTTCTTCTTCTATTTTTATCTTCTTGGGCCGTTTTTGTCTTCTTGGGACTCTTGGACGTAGCCAAAACCACTACTTGATATCCATGGATAGATATCGATATTCCAGCCAGCCGAACTCATTTTTTGTGGGCATAATATTTTACACGTGTGATGTGAAAAAAATGGAACTTACGATCGATATTATTTTATGAGTCAACATAATATGTGATATTATCAGATGAAGCCGATAGTAAGTAAAGTAAAGTTAGTAAGTAAAGTAAACAAGGAATTTCACCTTGGATTTTCGTCCGACTACCCGGAGGTGTCGCGGACGTCGTCAGCCGTCCTCCAGAGAGGATCGGAACTAGGTCTAACGATTTCGCTCGTGGCTTCCCATTGCCTCACGCCCCTGGGTTGGGAGCGTTTTGGATTCACGTGATATCGAGATCAGAGGTGAACTGTCTAACGACAGGACAGGTATACAACACTTGATAATCATTGGTGCCAGCCGGATTCGAACCAGGGCAATCAGTACTCCCACTGAAAGTAAACAGCTAGAGGACTGACGCCCCAGCTCGCTCGGACAACCTGTCCCCCAGATGAAGCCGATATATCGGTCTAAAAATAATATCGTCTGAAATATCGGAAAAAATATTGGTCACTAATCATTGATATCCGATACTATTGGCCCTTGCATCATCGATAGAAAAATATCGATTTATCGGAGGAAAATATCGATATTTCGATACTATCGACTATCGATGGCCATCCCTAGTCTGGGCTCATTCGATTTTTTCAGGCACCTCTATCTACAACTAACATGAAAATGATAGTGTTATTTAGTAAGTTTGCTATACTCAACATATAGACTTTGATTATTGATTGATAATTGCAGCCCTTCAATTTCACTCTTTAGGATTGATTTAAACTGATAATTTCGAGTGGATTTACTATTTTTTAAATCCCATCATCAATCGTTGAAAAACCACTTATGATGGAATTTCTGATGATGAATTGTAGAAGATGTTTGAAAAAGTGCTTTTACAACGTCCAAAACGAGCCCGATTCATAACATAACGAGCCCCAACATGAAATGCCAACAGCGGTGAGAAATTATAAATATTTCTATTTCGGTTTCAGGAGGACGAGAAGAGGAAACCCAACGGGGAAGCGAAGCCGCAGGGGCGCGGTTTCTCTCGTGTGGCTTCCTGTGCCTGCGTTTGAACTCCGAACTTGGCGTAGAAAAACCCAGTTCACCTATTGAAGTCCGGGATGCGAATAGCGGAAACTTTCCCCGTAATGAAATCATAACGTTCCGGGAAAGTCGAACCGAATTCGTAACTGCAGGGCAACATCAAAAGAATGGCCCAACAAAAGGGTGGTTCGTAGAAATTGGTTATTGGTTTATTATTTTCTATAAATAAACTTTGTAATCGATCATGGAAAAAATATTTTTCAAAGGGAGATTACCCAGAAGGTGAGAGTATTCAAGGTGGTCAAAATTTAATGGACCAGGCACTTATCTCCGTAACTACGAGCCTAAAAGAAATTTTCAAATAGTAACTCAATTAATTGTGGTTTATTATTCAATAATAAACCATTGTAATCGCTGTGGAGCAAAAAATTCTAACCCCCCCTGAAAAATTCATGGTTTACGTTTCAAAGGGTGTAGAATCCGAATCAGCAATAAAAATTTTTCCGCCCGTACGCCGTACGCACGACTTCTCCCAAACGGCTGGAGCAAAAAATCTGAAATTTTCAGGAAAAATCCATCTTGGTCCGACGACGCCCCAATTCCTGAGCCAGCTCTCTCACTCAATTTAACGTGCCCTGCTTTAAAGTGCACTCAATTTTAAAGGGTGTAGAATAAAATTTGCAATAACAATTTCTCCCAAAGGGCTGGAGCAAAAAATCTGCAATTTTCAGGAAAAATCACATTCTATATTGGTCCGACAACGCCCCAAATCTTTAGTTTATTATTCCAACACTCACTTAATCATAAAGTGCCGATAAGGGCTGTCAAAGTTTTGTAAAATCCCTATAGAAACCTCAAAACAAAGTCGAAGCGGACTAAATGTGTACTCTTACTGAAGAACATGCCATGAAAAATCGAATGCGACCCCCCTCCACGTCCGAAAGTCAAACCATTCCCGATGTATGGCCCGATTTAGGGTGCCAACATTTGCGTTTTTTGGTTTATTATTGCTTGTTTGTAACCCAGTGATGTCCGGCCGATAGCGTCGAGTTGTAGTGAATGTGGATACTGGAGTGATAGCCGATGTGGATACTTGTAGTTTATAGCCGATACACGGGTTGCAGCATGAAACTCTGATAATATATAGGTAAATATTATTCAATATTATTACTGGGGTAAATAAGTATTCTTTCACTGGGGTTTATTATTCAATTGGCTTGCGTTCATGATTTTAATCTGTTCCAAGAATATTTTTCGGTAATCGCTTTTCAAAAAAAAACGCTGTCCAAATTCTTTCACTGGGGTTATTATTCAATGATTCTATTGAATTTCAGTGAGCGTGTTTCACATGTGATCAACGGATCAATCCAAATAGGTATTTTGGTTGAGAACCGATTTACGTGCTCTATGCATATCTCCTGAAATTCAATAATCGCACTATCACCGGTGAAACACGCACACTCCAAAGCTTAGAAGAAATTCAAATCATGAATCATTGGATAATAAACCCCAGCGAAAGAATTTGCAGCGTTTATACTGGTGAGCGGTATGACGAATAGATCGTCCTTTTACTTCATTCATAGCATCCCACCAAGTGGCTGGCGTACAGGGGAATAAGAGTGGCAAAAACTTTTCTTACGAATGAACTGATTTCGATTATCTGGTTCATCATTCTCAAAGTATACTTGCAACAGAATCCAGGTACAGCGGGAATTTTTCCCCAGAAATTGGGGGTAAATGTCGAAATGATGCGTTTTTTGAGCGAATTCAACATGAGTGTTGGTGAGGATTGTGTAACTGGAAAAGAGACCTGTTTTAGGATGTCCATCCTTGCTACATAACTGCCAACCCGTTTCAAGGGCGTAAGTCTAGAAAAAGTTCGCTAAAAGGGACGGTCTTTTATATTTGTATACCAGGAATACAAATATATGTGGAGTTATTTCCATTTTTCTCCGCGTTTTTTATGGGGCAGCGTGACAAGAGGTTGTTTTGACGTATTATAATAACAGGGAGGGATGAAACTCGGGTAACAAGGGTCAGAATGGGAAGAGGCTGGTGAGGATGGGGGGGGGGGGGAGGGCTTGGACACCGGAATCCCGCCACTTAGCCCTGAGGGACTCTCTAGAGGTCCGCAGCCTTCTGGGTACAACTTACTCAAGTGTTCTGTTCCTCGATAGAAGTTTCGGGTCCCCCACCGTCCTCTACCCATCCGCTGTTCAGTCAACAGACACGAAAGGTGGCCGTCCCTCTAATGATCCCGTCACAAAACACTCTGACGACGGGGGGTTTCGTCTCCTACCCATAGAACGAAAGTTGACCCGGGTTGAGCGAACTCGTACAATGCGCGTTTACATCCCCCGACACACAACCTCCCCACACAACAAGCCCTCACAATGGCCACATCACAACTTCTCAATGATGAATTGCTCCGAATATGCCAAACTCCGCCTTCAAGTTATTGGACACTTGTTGGTTTATTGCTTCCGAGTCTATCAAGGTAGCGGAAGCATTGTACAGGTTGGCGCTTTTGAAGCAAAACACAGCCCACCGTAATCAATCCTAAACTTATAGAGGGTGAAACCAAGTGAATTAGCAATTAAAATACTTTTCTTCAAATACTTGAGAAAATCCATTATCATTTAACAGCAGTCGAGGAAACCCTGTAACCAGAATGACGAGGTACAGGTGCTTATGGCCCAAGTCGCAAGTACAAGCACATTTACACGTACCTGCAATTCCACTCTTCATTAGGAACAAGTACATGTACCCAAACGCATGATGTGCTTGTACATGCATCATTTAGGGTCCCCTGGACAATTACAAAAACTTGTGTACTCGTCAGTGGCGTATATATGTAATATTTTCGGAGGGGGCCGAGAAAACGAGAGGTCTGGTGGTTATTCCTTACCCCACGACACTCATAGGGGGGTCCGGAAAGTTTTTAAAATCAGGTGCAACACATGTTCAACTATTGTAGCACTAAAAAAAAAAACTGATAGAAAAGTGGTTCTTTTCTCAGGGGAAAGCATACCTAGTTTAGGCCTAAATAGTATTCAGTTAATAACTTGGAAGTGTGTAAAAATGTACATGATTGATACAAAGGGTCCTCTTTATCAACATTATTTTGGACCGAAAAATAGAATATTAATTAATATTTTCCAAATTTCAGAGGGGGAAAAGGGAAGCTAAATGAAAAGAAATATTTACCCTGATTTCTATCACCAAAAACCAAACAGGTTAATTGAGCAACAAAATAAATACCTACCTACAAAGGAGCTCCTCAGTGAATGATAAAGAATGTCTAAAACAAGATAAAGATTTATATGTATCCACAAACAGTGGATCCCTTAAAGTTCATAGGTAGGATGGTGTTGCTCTTTGTAGGTTTGATGGGCAGAGGCAAAACTCCAAGGATGGGCAAGCGCCAGCAAAATCCTGTTTCCCAATCAATAAGGCTCCAACAAGGTGGTATAAAAGAAGAATGGTTGGCACTCACCTGATTCCAGAAAAGTATAAAGTCTAATACTCCCAATGATTATCCAGGGTAATTACACTGGAGAAGAATCCAATAACTGATGGATACAACTAGTGGCCACTAGATTCACGGAAATCACTGAACCTTTTTTCTGATGAAGAAAATGGGAGAATGAAAACTGGGGACAGAGGTGATGCAAAGGAAGGTCAACTTGTTACTGAAGGATTGGAGCGGGCAGCAGTTGTCCTCTGAACCAGGAACACAAACACACATTCACCTCACTCCTAATCAGTTGAGCTTATCTAAGCCTATTGTCCTTCAGCATTATCTGCCACAGACAGACCAGCACCTCTCAATAATTGTTAAAGGGCTGTTGCTCAAAGGGAAAATTCCCAAGGCAAGTATACAAGAGAAACAATATTATTTGTAAGATCTAATTAGCTCCTAAGTACTTTAAGTTTAGATATAATTCAAATACACATTATCATTATTAATATTAAGTAGAATGTAGAATTAGTTTTAGTTGTAAGACGTTGTATTAATTTTATTTATAGTTACCTAGTTATTGTTATGCATTATAAATTTTCATAACAATTCGGTTTTTTTTAAATATTTTATGTCTCTAGGATGAATGAATCCTAAACAATGTTGGTCTCCTAGATTTATGATTTTTTGGTTTATTATCCAACAATAAACCATTGTAATCGCTCATGAAAAAAATATTATAACTCCTCCTGAAAATTTCATGGTTTACGTTTCAAAGGGTGTAGAATCCAAATCTGCAATACAAATTTTTCCGTCCGTCCGCCGTACGCCATACGCACGATTTCTCCCAAACGGCTGGAGCAAAAGATCTGAAATTTTCAGGAAAAATCCATCTTGGTCCGACGACGCCCCAATTCTTGAGCCAGCTCTCTCACTCAATTTAAAGTGCCCTTTAAGGGCTGTCAAAGTTTTGTAAAATCCCTAAAAACCTCAAAACAAGTCGAAGCGGCCTAAATTTGTACCTATTTGTAGAACATACCATGAGGAATCGAATGAGCCCCTCCCCAGGTCCGTAGGCCAAACCATTCCCGATGTATAGCCCGATTTATGGTGCCAACGATTTGCGTTATTTTGGTTTATTATTGTTTTTGTTTTGATATAAGTAACCTAGTGATGTAGTAATGTGGATACTGGAGTGAACTCCTAAAAGGCTTTGTAGCCGATACACGGGTTGAAGCATTCTGATATAAAAAAAAACGCTGCAAGTTCTTCCACTGGGGTTTATTATTCAATGATTTGAAGCTTGAGTGTGCATGTTTGAGATAGAGCGATTATTGAATTTCAGGACACAAATATGATCAACTGATCAATCCAAAAAGTTATTTTGGTTGAGAACCGATTTATTGCATATCTTCTGAAATTCAATAATCGCTCTATCACCTGTGCTCACTCCAAAGCTTAGTAGAAATTCAAATCATGAATCAGTGAATAATAAACCCTAGCGAAAGAATTTGCAGCGTTTTATTAAAGAGAATTACTGTGCTAGCGATTATTGGAGTATTGTACATGTACTTTCTACTTACTTGTAAGTACGTCTTTCTCAAACCTTAAGTCATTGTCATATTTTGTCAGTGGTTAAGGAGGTGTTTTTCTTGACACGGGTTCTCGGAGTTTCATCGCGAATGATTCAGTGTGTAAACCGATTTGTTAGAACGTTTGACGTTTCTCTGTGAATTTAATTGGTTTAGTTGTTTCGTATTTGAAGCCCACTTGGGATTTCAAAACGCGTCTATTTCGATAGCTGAGGTAAACGTTGTGTAATCACTTCCGCTCCCGCCCCATCGCTCTCCGCTACTTTCTGAGTGCTCCCCTGAGTCTTCTCTCCTCTTCCCTCAAGACGCCCGGTAATTGAGCGGCGTGTTGAGCGCTGCGCTTCCCTTTATCCGCCGACCGACCTTCATCTTTCTCCCTCCTCTGTTGATCCTCCTCGCACTCTCTCTCTCTCACTCCCGAACACTTAACCCAGTTGTCGAGTATAAAAGCGCTCAGTTTCCCGTGGAGCGGAAGGATGCGGTCGAGGGGGTTTTCATCTGGCGGAGAGTTTTCGGTGGTGCGCGGAGCGCTCGACCCCGCGCTCACAAAGCAGGCTTCAAGCCGCGCCGCATCCTCTCTACTCCCTTTTCCAGCGCCTTAACCTTATTCACCAGACAACTAGGGAATCCTATTCTCCTCATCTGTCACATTACGTGATGTGAAATGTAGCTACCTAATTCTAATTCATCATAAATACCCTCCCAAGGTCTTCGTACTTATTTAATTCAAGCATAAAGAATCTCAAACTCCTCTCCTGATAGCTGAATGAGCCAGAGTGCTATCATCTTTCCTAAGACACAATAACGTTTGACTACAATTTCAATGGTGCGATTTTGAATCGAGTAAAAGAAATTAAAGACCTTGGTATAATCCTTACCTTATTAGAATTAGCGCAAAAAATCATGTTTCAACCCCTAGGAGAGGTTGATTAAGGGAAGAAGAGGTGTCAACGGACTCTTGGAAGTTCAAATTCGATCTCAGGAACCCCGAAAACATAGAAATCCATACCCTACTCGACTTGGCGTGAGAACTCAAATTTCAACCACTAGAAGGGGGTGATTTAGGAGGTATGGGGTGCCTACAGGCTCTTGGGAGTTCAAATTTGATCTCAGGAACCCCAAAAAGATTGAAATCCATACCCCAGTCGACTTGGAGTGAGAACTCAAATTTCAACCCCTAGGAGAGGCTGATTGAGGGGTTAAGGGGTGCTTACAGGCTCTTGGAAGTTCAAATTGGATCTCAAGGACCCCAAAAACATAGAAATCGATACCCCACTCGACTTGGCGTGAGAACTCAAATTTCAACCACTAGGAGGGGCTGATTGAGGGGTTAAGGGGTGTCTACAGGCTCTTGGACGTTCAAATTTGGTCTCAGGGACTCCAAAAACATAGAAATCGATACCCCACTCGACTTGGAGTGAGAACTCAAATTTCAACCTTTAGGAGGGGGTGATTTAGGGGGTATGGGGTGCCTACAGGCTCTTGGAAGTTCAAATTCGATCTCAGGGACCCCAAAAACATAAAAATCCATACCCTACTCGACTTTCCGCGAGAAATCAAATTTCAACCACTGATTGAGGGGTTAATTGGTGCCTACAGGCACTTGGAAGTTCAAATTTAATCTCAGGGACCCCAAAAACCTGCAAAATCCATACCCCAGTCGACTTGGCGTGAGAACTCAAATTTCAACCCCTAGGAGGGGGTTTGAGGGGGAGGTAGTTTCCCCAAGTACTCTCCTTGTCTGAAGTTTAGAAACAATGTAGAAATTCACTTTAAAAAAAGTCGTAGTTCATCCCAATCTCATGACTCAAAAATAAATTCTGACACCAATTAAAGGGTAGTTTTTTTGGCATAGCTCAAAATGTTGGGGTCGGGGATTTAATGGACCTCGGATTCGAATTCAGCATCGAAAAATACTTGTATCTTGTTCACGGTTGTTTTTTTCTTTTTTTTTTTTTTTTTTTTTTTTTTTTTTTTTTTTTCTTTTTTTTTGTTGATTCTCAGTTGTTCCAACCATAGGTTCGAAACATAGGTAGCTTATTAAACAACATAATTTGTTACAAAACTACTGGTAAAACAAAATTTAAAATAATAATACATTAAACTGAACATAGTTTCAGCTTAAAAAATTTTTTATCGTAAATCAGAAAAGGCGTTTATTCCTAATTTATTGATTAATATTGATTAATTTTTCTTTTCGAATCAAATTTGAACTTCTGCAAACTCATTTGTGGCATCTGGTTCACTAAGTGCATTAAATACATAAATTTTATTCAATATTTTAACCAATATTTCTCTAAAACTATAGATATTTTTTGTTCGGTACTAACGGTAGTGCCTACTATTGATGATTGACCTACGATATATATCGGCATCGATATTTTAACGCCGGTACTATCAAACATCGATATATCGATATTTCGTGTTTTGATGGCCATCCCGAGTCAGTAACGTGGATCTGGGAATCACCCATTTATAGTTCAGTGATCTGCGTGAAAGAGCTACCTGAAAATAATGAATCGTTTTCTTAGATCGGTATCTCGGTATCTTCATTCATAGGCTGATACATTTCCTCAGCTTTTCCACCTCTCCAGTCGATGATCTGGTGACCGTCAGACGCAATATTAGTTTCGAAATCCGAGAGAGTCAGGACAATACAAGACGGGATCCCAAGTTTCTCCCGCCCGTTGCCATCAACGCTCATTAATATGCTGATTGTCGAGTTACACCGTTGAAGCAAAAGGAGATAAACCTCGTTACCCGCAACGCAACTCCTAACTAATAACTGATCCTGTTTACTGGAATTCCCTTTATTAACTCGCCGTCAATTATGCAATTTTTAATTCATTTTTGAATTGAGAGCTGCCCTACGCAACTTCTGGGTTTAAGCGGTTTCTCTCAATTTGCATTTTTAGTGAACTTTGAGAAACGAGAGAAGGGGCTACACGAACTAAAGCCTTTTGTTGGGTCTCCGTGCGTTTTTTTGTATTTTTTAAATGAAAGAGTTGAACCCGAGGCTAAAGCTGTTAAGAAGATTCGAAACTTTCTGTGTATCTGCCTGAAAATTGAAAGTACTGTCACAGGTTAATGTTGTAAAGTCAGTTTCTGTTATTCCGCGCGAGGTTAGGATTACTGGCATTTCTAATACAATAATCGTTGATAGGTACGTGACTCATGACTGTAAATTTGGAAGTTAAGGAACAAAGAGGATAATTGGAACTCAGTCAATACTTTAGCTCAAGCCACAGCCCTGATCACAAATACACTTTTTCTGTCAGTTATAAAAATGATTTGCCCATCGTGTAAGGTATTCTGTTATTTCATTCTCTTTTGATGGATTGGATGGAAAACTCGTAAAGCAGTTCCACTACCTGCTTAGCGAGCAGATACAATATTTATGGATATGTGTTTGACTGGAGATTTCATTACAGTTGTCACCGAGAGTTACAGACAAATCCATTCTGTATGAACTGTTGGCGACTAAATGTACAGTAAAGAATTTGTACAGTACATACTTAAGTAGGTACATATTGAAATTCCCCAAAATGAATCGTGTGTTGGTGCAAAATGTAGCATCCGAGGAGGTGCAAGCAATGCCATAAACAAAACTCGTTTCATGTGCAAAAAATGTGGAGGACGTTTGCATATTCATTGATGATTTGACTTCCTTCGTCAATGAACAAGGAAGGAACTTTTGAAAAAACGCTGCAAATTCTTTCACTGGGGTTTATTATCCAATGATTCATGATTTGAATTTCTACTAAGCTTTGGAGTGTGCGTGTTTTACAGGTGATAGAGCGATTATTGAATTTCAGGAGGCACACAAATATGATCAACTGATCAATCCAAATAGGTATTTTGGTTGAGAACCAATTTAAGTGCTCAATGCATATCTCCTGAAATTCAATAATCGCTCTATCACCTGTAAAACACGCACACTCCACAGCTTAGTAGAAATTCAAATTATGAATGCAAGGCAAATAAATGAAATTGAATAATAAACCCCAGTGAAAGAATTCGCAGCGTTTTTTATTTAATCATGGCTCATCTTTTAAAAAATTCAAAAAATATTTTAGTTGGAAGATTGACTTTGCTTTGAAAATACTGACTGGTAAAAGCAAATTTCATAGTTGTAAGAGGTTTTCGCTCAGTTATAGGTGGGTCACAATGTTTGGTTCTCACTAACTACAATTTTTTTCAACCTCCCCCGTTGTGATCGTCACTCTGTGATCATTCACGACAGACAGATCTCCCGACAGATGTCGCCAACCACGTCCCCTTCCCAATTACCTACCAAGGTACCTTCGTACCTGTTGATACCTAAAAATATAATCAGTTGTAAAGAGTCCTTTCGTTTCGATCCTTAATCAAACCTGATCCGATCTAATTCTAACTGATGATAAAAACGGGACAGTAGACCTCTATGGTCCTACAGCCAGATCATTTAAATGATTAACTTTACACATTCAAGTACCGAAGATGAAAAATTGCCTACGCAACCTACAAATATGGGATTCTAGCTCAGAGGAGGGGAGCTAGTAAATAGAGATGAAAGCTACGGCTGGGGGGGGGGGGGGGGGCTGGCAGGTACACGAATGATAACAAAGGGCGGAAGGAGCCCACCCGAAGGTTAGTTGAAGGAGTGTTGAGCGGAGGGGGGGGGGGGGGTTTCGGGTCGGTACGGTCTCTAAGAACTGGAAAAAAGATTTTTGTTTGTCGTAAAAATTTGTGGATACAACAGGGCTGCAACACGGCTTCTTGTTTGTTTTTCATCAGGTGTGTTGTTTTCATCAGATAGATCTATCGCAGAACTTTCCTTTGTTTTCGCGATGTTGAAAAAAGTAAAAGAGTGCGCTCAATATAGTTTCATACTTAATGGATCCCGACGGCAATTTAAAATATCTGTTCAGGGTTAACCCCTTTGTCCAGTTTCTTCAAACGCCGCGTTTCTCCATAATGGAAGTTGTTTCTTCTTTTTTTCCGCTCCTCAAATCTCTTTATTACCTTTTGTTTCAATCTTTCGCTGTCCCTAACTGCCCGGGCTCCTCTTTCCGAGAAGAGTTTCGAAGCCTTTTTCATCCTCAAGACTAACTCTTCCATTTTTTATCGCATTCTTTTCATTTCCCCTCTTTTTTCACTTCCATTTTTCCTTCCCCGAGTATTTCTTTCAGTTTCTCAACCCTTTTTTTTTTCACGCCTCTTTGTTTGCCGGATCTTGTGGTAAGGTTTATGAAGATTAATAGCTCCGGAGATTTCCCTCGAAAACGCTTTGTCCCACTTATTTGGTTAATTTTTCGTTTATTTACAACTCCTTGTCATAAAACGACCATTAGTAACCGCGGAGCTCTTTCCCTAGATTTTTTCCGTTTAGTGTTTTTCGAGCTTCCTTCATTTTTTTTGTCGCCCTCGGCAACGCTTTCGGTTGTCACTTAATGAGTCGGCGATAAAAAGGGGAAATAACAGCTCCGAAGTTGAGTTGACGGAAAATCCCGGTTTTAATGAACCAACGCTCCGTCCAATTGAATGAATAAAATGAAGATGTACTCGTCATGTTTACACCTCACTCTTAGTTTCAACTTTTATACAGAAATGACCGAATGACAACACGGTTAAGGGCCTTCATAAGTCATAGGGTAAAATTTCGGCTTTCCGGATACCGGTTCTCATTAATGACAAGTGAAACTAACCCAATTTAAAAAAAAATTATTTTCAATAATGAACCTTTGTAATCGATGAAGACAAAAGCTTTAACCACCTCAGTGTCTGTTGTTTTAAGGTTCAACATGTGAAGAATCCGAAAATTGATTTTAAAAAACTTCTAGAATTTTTCTCCGGACCAAACCTAATGAAACCTTCAAAAATCACTTTTGTTGTCTAGTTGAGACTGAGTTCTCGCCATGACTCTTAATCAATCCTAAAGGGTGAGATAGAATGGCTCATGTTTCGAAAATTTTAATATCGAGAACCTTCAAAATACCACTAATGTTACTGTATTCGTTAGGGGTCGGTTCGATGAACCGAATCGGACCTTTCTAAGATCGTCCGCTCGTTGTCCCTAAGCGATGAAACTTGAGTAAAAATCGCCATGTATCATTGTAGGATCGAATGATTGATACAAATGCAGTGGAATTTTGTTTCGAGATTTCGACAGTCATATCATCATTAGCAACAAACATGAACTGAAGGTACATCACAGGAACCACAATGTACTAGGATAATAAGATGTCATCTTATATAGGCCCAGGTGAAAGGAGATTGAATCCTGTTGGCTCAGGGAAGTGAAAGAGGCGGGAGGATCAACCAATGCAATTTAAGGCTCAAATACTGAAAGGGGCTTAAACATTAGCTTTTAGCGTTTGGCATAGGGGGAGCCAAACTTATCGCAAGAATGAACTCATTAATGGTGAAATATTTTGAGGTATAACCTCACATTTCCTAATCTATTACTCTTGAAAATGCTCCTTCAAATTCAATTCCTTATGCTAGAAAAAATCGAAATTGTATAGAGTGATAGGTCAGGAAAATATTTCAATGAGGTTATACCACAGAATATATCCTGTATTTTCGCTACACGATTACAAAGGGTTATTATTGACATTAAAAAACCAAAAGGTAGGCTTTACACTTAGTCAAAAATGAATCCGTACACCCACTTGGCTGTTTACGAATGTTGTAGCTTCACCTTACGACCCAAGAAAAATCTGATACTAATTTTAAGAATGTGTTTATAGAGGTTTTAAACAACGTATTTCAAGTCAAACAATTTTCCAACTAAACAAACCAGGTCAAATTGTCATCAAACGTACACGAATTCATTTTTATAAAGACAAAAAAGTGTTCGTACAGTCCAAAGATATTGAAAACCGAGCTCAAAAAATGGATTAAAACCTAGTGGGCCCTCCTTTTTGCTTGATAACTTCCAACAAATAGGACTACATCTAATCGACTAATTTTCGAGTCAAACTGGATGGTATCTGGAGTACATAAAATACCCTAACAGTACAATACACGAACAATGACGATAATAAATCAAGAAAATTTTTCAAGAATTCTGTTTTGAGAGTTGTTTAATGGAACCTATGGTTTTTTTTCCATCTTTGGTCATACAATAATTTGGAACGGATTTTTATTCGGTTATAGTTTTTTCTCATGTTTGCATTAATCCTCACTAACCTGGATCAATTCTAGACTTCCCTGTATTGTGAGACGTCCATGACCGTGACCGGAAAAAATGCTGATCCTGCAATTTTTTTAATTCTAGACCTCGAGGGGGGGAGGAGGAGGGGAAGAGTCTTGATTGATCCTTTACTAATTCCCATGAACTCCAGTTTGTTTATGGTGACTTTGTTCTTTCCCTTTTCTAAAACAAATGGCCCTTGTGTTTGAGGTTCCCAAACAGAAAAATGATGTTATATATCAGCTGAAACCTATCCGAATTAGCCTGCCTGGGTAATTGAAAAAATGACACATTTCTGAGGTGAATGGAGACATTCATTACTGAGAGTAAGTACATTCAAATCATTTCAAAATTCCATCAAAACGGTTTTCCACGATTTTTTGAATGTTGAGCTCACAATTTGAGGATTTCGGAGGTTTAGTACTTCATTTTCCAAGCCAAAAACTCATCAAACGCGATGATCCCCTTTACTATGGTTTGACTGTAAAGCCTCATGGACCGTGCCGGTGTAGTCATCAGGTCGGGAAATCGTTAGGACTAGCCGGGAGGGAGCGCAGCATACCTGCATACTTATCACCTCCTCCCTCATCCCCGACAGGGCTCCTTTTTGAAGGCCTCCCGCCCTTTCCATTTCCCAGGGCGTCGAAATAAAGTGAGGATTGTAAATTCGAGCAAACTGCCCCGTTACTCCGACGTCTCTCTCTCCCTCTTTTTTTCAGACGGGAGACGGGGGAAAAATAAAAGGTCCGCCCCCGCGGTATATCTGCCGCTCCATCCCACGCAGCCTTTTTCCCTGCAGAAACCAACGAGTTAATTCCATAAAAGGGGTTCGCGCCACCATTTGGCCCCTACAGTCGATTTTGTTCTCTCTCTTTCTTTATGGTCACGGTAGCAGCGGCGTTTTATACGTGTTAGCTCTCTCATTTCTAGCTTCTTGATTTCGATACCCAAGGGACACCTTCCGGATTTTAGATTTCAGATATAAAAGTAAATGAAATTTCTGTAAAACGCTGTAAATTCTGAATCACGGGTTGGGGAAAGTTGAAAAAAAACCGGGTATCATAACAATTCGAGGGAATATTTCCATCCGAAAAATGAAAATGCACCAAATTAACACGTGCGACTCCTAGAATGATGCAGTACCAAGGGTGTTGTTATTTTAACAGACTCTAGAAGTGCTATCATGAAGCTCTCTGCAGATCCATAATCCGGGCAAGCACGTGAGGAAGTTGCCAGTTGCAAATCAATGTTACCAGAGACAAAAGGTAGAGCATTAAACAAGTAGTGCAGTGCTGTGCGGTCGATTTTTATGAGCTCCTCTGCTGCAGGCAACCTCTTGTCAAAGGCATACAGGATGTCACCCGCCTGCTTGAACCAGTTGAATCTTGAATCACATGATGGCAATTTAGACGACAAAAGAGGCGCTCCATACACAGCCTAGGCAAGCGGTCTGGGGGCATATTCGTCGCCCTGAGCTACCAACCAATGGTGCCCCTCAACACAAGTGTTGATATGGAAAGTTCGCCAACCTCAGCGCGCACCACAGTACTGGGAGTTCCTCGAGAGAGCAGCAAAGTGCGTTTGTAGAAGCCAATCGGCACCCGCTCCAGTGCATTACCGTACCGAAGAGCCCAAACTGAAGAAGGATTCAGGAGAACAGACAAAGGCAAGTGTTCCATTGGGGAGCGTTCTTGGCCCAATACTATACCTGCTGTTCACGATAGACTTACCTCAGCAAAAGGGTAAGATGATAGCCACATAGACGACACAGCCATACTCTCCACTGAACAAGAAGTAGAAACCGCGACCAAAAAACTGCAAGAAGCAGCCACCAAGGTTACACAATGGACTAAGAAGCGGAGAATAAAGCTGAACGAATCGAAGCCAGTTCACATCAACATCACTAATCGAAAAGTCTCTGCCCCAGAACTAGTGATAAAGCAAGTCCCCTACTCTGGGTATGACTCTCGATAAAATATCTGGGTATGACTCAGTAAAATATCTGGGTATGACTCTCGATTCAAAATTACTGTGGAAACAACACATCGAGAATAAAAAAGGAAGAACTAAAACATAAATTCAGGAAAATGTACTGGCTGTTGAGAGCGGATTACCGTCTATCACTTCAAAATAAACTGCTCATCTAGAAGCAGATTTTACACCCTATTTGGACCTACGGGACCTATTGACAGATAGTCATGCCGAGAACTTAGTTCCAACTAGAGCCAAAAACATGTAATAGTTGCCCCTTCCAACAGTAGAATGCGGATAATACCCGCCATGCTCTGAGGATGTGCCAGACGGTGGAAGGCGTCTGGTATATCTCCCGAGGAGACGCATTCAAGTAACTAACCCATGTCCATTACAAACCCAAATTTGATTTTCGGCCCCATTCTCATCAACTTTCGTTCAGCAGTTTTCAAAAAGAACTTTGAAAGGCAGAAGGTCGGTTTTATTTTAAATTCGATTTTTGGATTATGTACTTTTTGAAACGCAATACAACAAATTTGGAGTAAGGGTAGAAAAATATTTTTGTTTTCTCGTTCGAAGTTAAAGGTTTACTATTGAACATAATACATCAAAATGTGACAGTTTCTCCATCATTTCGTTCTTCCTGGCGTAACTAGATGCAGTGTAGGGCATATTTATATTCATGAATACAAATACGAATATATTCACAGAATACATTATGTGTGAAATAAATATGAATACATTCGTATTTTCACGAGTGAATACGAATACATTCGTATTTACACGTAAGAATATAAATACGTTCGTATATGCAGAATCCAGTGTAAATACAAACGTTTTCGTATTCACCTCTGTGAATATGGATACGTTTTGACCGAACAAATTTCCATCTAACAGGAAATTGGACGCTGAACAAAAATGTTCCATGAATGTGATGTTCAAAATGCACTTCTGCATGAGAAACATGTACTTATTCATATTCACGCAGGTGAATACGAATACATTCGTATTTACACGTATGAATATAAATACGTTTGTATTCGCAGAATCGAGTGTAAATACGAATGTTTTTGTATTCACCTCTGTGAATATGAATACAGGTTTTTCATGCAGAAGTGTCTTTTTCACATCATGTTCATGGAACATTTTTGTTCAGCGTCCAATTTCCTGTTAGACATTTTTTTTTGTCAAAAAGTATCCATATTCACAGAGGTGAATACGAATACGTTTGCATTTGCACTCAATTCTGCATATACGAGTATTTATTGAATGTAAATACGTATTCATACATGTAAATACGAATGTATTCGTATTCACTAGTGTAAATACAAATGTATTCGTATTTATATTCACACTGTGAATATATACGTACTTGTATTCATGAATATAAATATGCCCTACACTGCTTATATGGAAGCTCTTTCAAATTGGATGTTGGATTCTACACATGTTGATCGATTGAAGATGATGAACCAAAACTTGACAACAGTCGGGGAAAAGACGAGGCAAAAAGAGACGAGATCGTTCTTTGAAATACCAGAAAAGCTGGATCAATGACATAATTTTTTTTTCTCTCCAATAACCATACACCAACATACCTAATTGGGTTCGCTTAGGGACACGCGTTCCACTCGAGAGTCGAACACAAGGGAGCCTAGTTAAACTCGACCCAACGAAGAGGCCCGGAGAATCCCGATGATTGGGCGATTGAGGCACGAAGGCAATAAATTGTAACAGGGAACGGACGGGGAACATAGGTAATGCCTAAGGGGATCCCGTGTAATCAATCGATCCGCGGGTTGGGCCCTTTGTCGTTTTTACTCCCGAAAGGGAGAAGGAGACGGCGGGGAAAAGGAACGAGTTTGAAAAAAGGACAGAAGGTAGATGGGAAAGGACGTGGGGGGGTTCAGATTGTTGGTTCACGTTTTTCTTTTCTTTTTTGAGGTCTTATCTGTTGCTTTGCTTCCCCCTCCCCGACTTGACTTTTCGACCGTTCGTTTTCTAGTATTGGGGCGGAGATAACTGCGAACGGTTCATTGAGGAGATTGAAACGCCCGAATCAATCTCCGTGATTCCGGCTTTGCCACCTTTAAACAACAGTACCTACATTCGGAGGAAAACTTCATTGTATATATATACAGGGTGTTACATTTCGTGACGGTCACAGGCCAGGAGAAGATTCTACAGAAAATTACTGATCGAAAATGCCTCCTAGCAATTTTTGTTTACACCCTTGAAAATGCGATTTTCTTCAATTTTCAAATTTTTCTCGTTTTTCCGACCTTACCGCATTAAAACGGCCATATCTCCCACATTTTACGTGCAATTTCAAATCTGATTCCACAATTGGAAAGAGCTTTAAATTTCCTATCGCCCTGATGGGGAACCAACTTTTTTGTGCCGGCGAAACTGGTGAAAAATCAGCTTGAAAAGGAAATGTGTCCTCAAACGAAGGACAATGTTGTCAAATCGTGGAGATCTCGACTTTCTTCAAACGCTTATGAGTCTGTGTAATAAGGCTTGTGAATTTTAGCCTCTAGGGCTAAAAGATGCGCCAAAATCTCGGCATTCCAGCGATATAACCAAATTTGAAATTCCGTTCAGTTTTCTGGGAGAAAATTGCTTTTCAAGTAAGAAAAACGCGGTTTTTCACTGGCTAATCCGGTTTTTCATTATGCGTTGATTCGTCTGGTAAAAAAAATATAATTGAGCATTGTAATAAATTGTACATTTTTACTGTAGATACTGTTCAAAATGTCCACCAATGTGCGCACGACATAAGACAAAACACCAGAGAGCTGGAGCGAACATTTTTTCCTTTTACCTACCAACCCAAGAAAAAAAATTACTTCAACGAAATGAAATTAATCGATATTGTAATGAACATTAACATTGTCGTGTGCCCCAATTCACATTGTCATGGACGCGAATTTCAAATTCTAATTTTGGACTTTTAAAAGAGACTCATGAGCTGCCGTTGCGCTTTTTGCCGCAGGGGGCATGACTAAAATCCATATAAAAAAATTCCAGAATTTTGACAACTTTTTTTATGAAAATTTCTTCTGATCGAAATCACCCACGTCGTACTTCCACCTACTGCACCCTGACCTCCCTCAATAACCCAACGACGCCCGAGGCCCAGCCGTCACCAGCTTCAGTTGACAACCCATCGCCGCTGAGGTCCGAATTCATTTTTTCTTGATTTATTACAAAGGGTTATTGTTATGAACGGAGTTTATAGTGAAATTGGGAAAGTTCATAAACAAAAAGAATTTTGAATTTAGATATAGGAAAACGTTGGTGTGAGATGAAAGTGAAGGAGAAGGTTGTACTACTGGAACCGGAAAACTTTATACAAAGAAACCCGTAGCAACAGTAGCAGGAATAATATTAACCCGGTAAGTAATGAAACAACCGTGAGTTAATATTTGGAGATATTAAGAACCCGGTAATGAAACAACCGTGAGTTAATATTTAATTAAAACGGTAAGTAATTAAACAAAGTGAGTTCCTAATCGTGGGTGAGGTTCTTGGTCCGGAAACTTTTGCAAGCACCCGTGGGCAAGAAGGAAAGATATTCTCCAGCCCGTAAGTAATGAAACAACCGTGACTTTTGAATATCTTGGATATGGAAAGAGAGAGTTGTTGGGAGAGTTTGTAGGTTTGACGAGAGACGTGAACACGTTGAATGAGTGTGAAGGAATGGAGTGCCAAGCCTGCAGGGCGAGGGCTTATATACAGCCCGGGGGATTGACGTCATGTCGCCTGATCGCAACGGTCGTTCGGAAGGTCGTCGCTTGTTTGGGAAGGCGTCGCTTCTGCACGCTTGGTTTCCGAGCTCGTTTATTCGGTTGTAATATGTACAATATGTTGGATTCACAACAGTTATTTTTGACAATATCAACCAAATTATCATTAGGCACCTATTATTGACATGTCCCCTATTATTGACAATTCCACTTTCATTTCAAAAAACAAGCGTTTGGCTCCATGTAAAAGTTCAAACCTGGTGCCAATTGAGAAATAATCTCATATGCTGTAGTTTTTCACCACGGTCAAGTCACCCATGGAAAATTTTTGGGTTTGTCGCCAAGGAGGTGAGTGTCTATTTTTCGTATTTAACTGTCTCCACACCATCCTTTTTTAGTGTGATTGTTTTTAATACAGTTTCCTGTGTTTCTCAATTACTATGCGACCTTTTCTAATGCTTATTTTGAATAAAAATGGCATATCGAGGGTGTCGATATTAGGGGTCTGAAAAAATTGGTTTTCTCATTTATTGACACACTGTCAATAATTGGAAGTTGGATGAAATCTTCATTTGGTGGCTTTTTCTTACTGCATTTTCATTTGAAACCGAATGGTATCATTCCTTTTAAAAATTTTTCGGGGGATCCTATTTTTGACAGGGAGAGTTGGTAATAGATGACAGTAGGTGTCGAATAATTAGAATGCATTTCTCTTTTTACTGACGGCCACAAGTTTCCAGTAAATGACACCAAAAACTAATACAAAACTTGAAGAGAAAAATCCTCATTCGAGAACGAACGACCTAAAAAAAAGTGCCTTCACCGTTTTAAGGAGCGAAACCCCTGCATTTCACAGAGAGAGAAAGAGATGAAAAAATTACAGCTTAAAAAGAAAAAGCAAACGCAACAGAAGACCCAGAAGAAGAAAATGGTTGCAAAGAGGTCTATGCAAACTGAAGAAACCTCCACTAGCGAAGAAGGTGAATAGGAACCTGATGATGTAAGTGACGGCAGTGCAATTAGTGATGATGAAGACGTCAACTGTGATATTGATGAACCAGGCCATGATGAGAGAACTACTTCTCGCTTTGAAGAGATTCATGAATTACGAGGGGGATAATTCAATCAATTCATGACGCGTTAGATGGAGTGGTTAATCAAGAAATTGACAATCCAACTCCACCCACCCACGAAGAAGCAGTTTATAATATTATATAGAAATATATTCGGTGTTCATGTTCGTTTAGAACTGTTTGTAACTTACTCCTATCCTAGTCCGAATCTCATTTTCACCTCAGTAACTGGTACATTGCCCTGTCAAAAATTGGATTTTTCCTGTCAATAACTGGTGAAAAAAAGTTGAAGAACTTTCCATGAGGAATCGAATGAGCCCTTCCCCTGGTTCTTCCCCGATATTTATTTATGGTGCCAACATTTGCGTTTTTTTGGTTTATTATTGTTTGTTTTCATCGCAGTAACCTAGTGATGTAGTAATGTGGATACTGGAGTGAACTCCTAAAAGGCTTTGTAGCCGATACACGGGTTGAAGCATTCTGATACGCATGAAACGCTGCAAATTCTTTCACTGGGGTTTATTATTCAATTGGCTTGCGTTCATGATTTGAATTTCTACTAAGATTTGGAGTGTGCGTGTTTCACAGGTGATAGAGCGATTATTGAATTTCAGGAGATATGCATAGAGCACGTAAATCTGTTCTCAACCAAAATACCTATTTGGATTGTTCAGTAGATCGTATTTGTGTGCCTGCTGAAATTCAATACTGAAACAATAATAAACCAAAAAAACGCAAATGTTGCCACCATAAATCGGGCCGTATATCGGGAAAGATTTGAGCTACGAACCTGGGGAAGGGCTCATTCGATTCCTCATGGAATGTTCTTCAAAAAGAGTCATAATTTAGGCCGCTTCGACTTTTTTTTTGAGGTTTTTAGGGATTTTACAAAACTTTGACAACCCTTAAAGGACACTTTAAATTAAGTGAGAGTGCTGGTTAAAGAATTGGGGCGTTGTCGGACCAATATTGATTTTTCCTGAAAATTTCAGATATTTTGTTCCAGCCGTTTGGAAAAAATCGTGCGCACGGCGGATGGACGGACAAATTTTTATTGCAGATTTGGATTCTACACCCTTTGAAACGTAAACCATGAAATTTTCAGGGGGGTTAGTATTTTTTTTCAATAGCGATTACAATGAATTATTGAATAATAAACCAAAACTAACACCATCACTAAAACGTTTACATAACGACCACTAATTTTGAAAAATTCGTCAATGTCATTAATACCGTCCGAGGCAGTGAGGAAAAAATTCAATTAATTTGTAGGAGCCTTGAGAGGGGCTTTCATTGAGCTTTCGAGGAGTCACGTGGGCCGCGGAAAGACGACCCGAATCTTCAGAAGGTTCAAAGCTCTCCACATCATTAATATGAAACTAGATTTCAAAGACTTTCTCCAAATTATCAGAGGCTGCCCGGTCCGAACTCATGAAGCCTTGAAGGGGCTAGAGGGAAAAAGAGCCTGGAAAAGTACTTTTGACAAGGGAACGAGAGCTCTTTTGATCTAGACTTCACGATACTTCTGAAACAATAAACTCGCTGGTAAAAATAATTAACTCCTCTCTGAATAATATTCAGAAAACACTCTCTACTGTCTCAAAGAGTAACAATGGTGTATAAAGCATAAAAAAAAGAGTGACTTTACGTTTCGACAACAAAAAAACGCTGCAAACTATTACAAAGAGGTTTGTTATTTCTGGATTAGAATATCCCGACTGTGTAAATCACGGATGCCACCAAACGAGCCCTGTTCATATTCCAGCAAGTTAGATCGATTAGGAACGTGTTTAGCCACAAGGCATCTTCAGCTGATCCCTGTGTCTCCATACAACGCTCATCGTCACGATGTCCAAAGAAAGATGAATAACTTCGTTTTGAACATAACTCCGTGAACACAAACCAACCTCTACTGATCCCTTTGTACAAAACAGAAGCTACTCGTATATTTACACGAAACGACAGATAACGTGATGACAACAAACAAAAAACTTACGTTAATGCGACAAATGAAAAGAGGGAGGTAGATTCTCCTTCGGTGTAACAGACGATGTTTTTTGTCCAAACCAAGTGCCCAAGGTTCTTTGTGAAACCAAGTGCCCAAGGAAGAGACAAACAACGGGCAGGGAGGGGGAAAAATTGGGAAAAATAAAATACTTCAAAAATAAAAAAAGGTCGATAAACCTTCCTGAATGTCTATCTGTATATGTAGCTCAATAGAGAACTGTAGATATTTGAAAAACTGATATGTGATCAAATAAACCCTGCATTTTCAGCACACATCACCACTAACCAGCGTGGATTCAGACATGGGATGTCCACAACAACCAACCTTCTCGAGTTCCAGGAGTTTACTCTCCAGTCATAGGGCAGTGGGCATCAGGGAGATCTGATTTCTACTGATTTTTCGAAATCCTTTGATCGACTTTCCCACCGGGCCATCATATCTGTGTTGAACTGGCTGGGAGTGTTCGGGAGCCTGCTTGCATGGATGGAGAGTTACCTGACTGATTCATGATGGTTCGTCTGTGAGACACCGTATCGCGACCCGTCTTGACACATCAGGGGTTCCGCAGGGCTCTCACTTGGGTCCCTTGCTCTTCCTGCTAGTTATGAACAATGTCCATGAGATTTTTCAAGGGTTGAGTTTCTCTTGTTAGCAGATGACCTAAAATTGTTCCGCTGTACTGAATCACCCTCAGACTGTTTGGTGCTACAGGAGGCTCTTGATGCCCTCATGCGCTGGTGTCTCTCAATCCATCGAAGTGCACAATAATGACCTTCCACCGCTCCCAGATTCCACCATTGTAATCGCTCTTGAAAAAAAAAAAAAAAAAAAAAAAAAAAAAAAAAAAAACTGCTAACCCCCCTGAAAATTTTATGGTTTACGTTTCAAAAGGTGTAGAATCCGAATCTGCAATAAAAATTCGTCCGTCCGTCCGCCGTACGTAAGATTTCTCCCAAACGGCTGGAGCAAAAGATCTGAAATTTTCAGGCAAAATCCATGTTGGTCCGGCGACACCACAATTCTTGAGCCAGCTCTCTCACTTAATTTAAAGTGCCCTTTAAGGGTTGTCAAAGTTTTGTAAAATCCCTAAAACCTCAAAAAAGTCAAGGCGGCCTAAATTTGTACTCTTTTTGAAGAACACTCCACGAGGAATCGAATGAGCCCCTTCCCAGGTCCGTAGGTCAAACCATTCCCGATCTATGGCCCAATCTATGGTGCCAACATTCGCGTTATTTTGTTTTATTATTGTTTTTGTGTGATATCAGTAACCTAGTGACGTAGTGATGTAGTAATGTGGATACTGGAGTGAACTCCTAAAAGGCTTTGTAGCCGATACACGGGTTGAAGCATTCTGATATGCATGAAACGCTGCAAATTCTTTCACTGGGGCTTATTATTCAATTGGCTTGCGTTCATGATGTGAATTTCTACTAAGCTTGGAGTGTGCGTGTTTCACAGGTGATAAAGCGATTATTGAATTTCAGGAGGCACACAAATATGATCAACTGATCAATCCAAGTAGGTATTTTGGTTGAGAACAGATTTACGTGCTCTACGCATATCTCCTGAAATTCAATAATCTTTCTATCACCTGTGAAACACGCACACTTCAAAGCTTAGTAGAAATTCAAATCATGAACGCAAGCCAATTGAATAATAAACCAAAGTGAGAGAATTTGCAGCGTTGCCTCCTGTTTTATTTTTGCAGGAATAGCCATACCCTATACGGAAAGAGTTTAGTTTGTTCATTAATTATCAATAATATTCGTAATTTATATTCATTCTATCATTTCTTGTTAATTATGCAAATATAAAAATTGAAAAGTGGATGACAATGATATTTTATGAGTTGGCTGTACATGATTGGCTATTGGATGATTGGGAAATGAATAACAGGTGAGGATTTTTTTCTTTTTAAGAGGGAAAAAACGTTTATTGATCATTATATGGGGCGGAATGTTGGATAGAACAATGAATACTGAATGAACAATGAGGTGTTTTATTGTCAAACTCTTAGTTGCATTCACTCATGTTGACATGTTGAGTTGGTGAGTGAGTGGGTTAATTATGTAATGGGTAAAAAAAAGAAAAACACTGTTGAGTGTGAAATGATCGATTATAGGCGAAGAGGAAGTGTTCAACAATGTGTCAAAACCCATTCCCAAATAATACAAATGCGGGCTTTTGTTGTAGAGAGCCGACCGAGCACGGCCGCGATGTTATGCCATCTAGCTGCTGCCGACGTAAGAAATGTATTTCCCTGTTATTCCTTGCTCTTTCTAAAGAGTGACAAACTATCGTAATGTAACTGTAAAGGGCAGCGTGGACGGGGGAAATAAAGCGCGTAATCTTTCCCGATCTGCGGAACATCCTAAGGAGGGGAGCAGGAATCTGCTGACGCGAGGGCTCAAATCGCGAAGGGGAGATGGGACCGGCAGTCGTGGCTGGAAGAGTTGAGACGCAAGCACGGATACTAAACTATGAGTCTTAGTCCAGTATCCGTGGACGGAAGCCAACAAGCCGGTCGGACGCGAGCTAGTTAGCAGGACCGCGTAAGATTGGTGGAATAGAAAACACGGACTATAAAGAGCGTTATACGGGACGGTAGAGTGTACAAAGTAAAGTGCGTCGAACGGATAAGACTCGAGTTGATAAAAACTAACAATTAATAAACGCGACGTTGACACGGTACAGTATTCGTGGAGGTTACCAGGCTCGTCGGAAAAAGATTCTCCTCGTCATCCCTTGATAATATCTTGTTCATATCTACATGTTTAAGATGTTGTTCATAAGTTGGGTTGGGTATCTTGTTCATACGTTTATTTTGATCTTGTTCACGTCATAATTGGGTTGTTTATAATATAATCTTGTTCATATCGTAATTGGGTTATTCATGTTTAAATCTTGTTCATATCCTAGTTGGGTTGTTCATATTTTGATCTTGTTCATGTCATAATTTGGTTGTTTATATTGTAATCTTGTTCATATTTTGATCTTGTTCGTATCATAGTTGGGTTGTTCATATTTTATCCTCGTTCTTATTGTATTTGGAGCGATCTTTATATTATTATTTGTAATAAAGAATTGTGATCTGGAAACCGGGGTGTTTCGTCCTTCCTCCTTGTCGTTGGACCCATCACATAACATTATGATCAAAATACTAAAATGTGATGATGATAAATTATAATTGCGCATATTCTATATTGAAATTACGAAACTGTTTCATTACGTTCTATCGGTGATGCAACGATCCACAAATAACTTGGGCGGGTCGAAAATAAAGTTTGCGGGGGAGCCCGAAAAAAACTGTTACGCCACTGCTACAACAAATAACGTTATTAAACATATGGCACGTTTTTCAGGTCTCTCATGTGGCGTGGAAACGTTTTTCTCACGTTTCACCGAAATGGATATAGTATCTTTTGGAATCCACCTTCTTAATTGCATTTCGAAAAAGATTAATTCTATCGGCAGATGCTATAAAAAAGGTTGATTTAAGTGAAAATGATAAACAAAAACAATCAACGTAGACCTCTCTCCCTCGTTCATTATACAAAGAGGTAAACAGAAGTAAAAGCCTCAGGTTGATCTATAGCAGGAGGGGAAAACTGTAAAATTTGGCAAGAGATCTCTCCGAGTTCGGCACTCACCTGATTTATCGTCCTTGCGGGCTAATTATTTACCCATCCGCGCTTTTTCTCGCTGCCCCACCGGTCTCTCCGTTTCCTTTTCAGCTGTCTTCTCTTGTTTCAGTTTACTTCCTTCGCCCGAAGAGCCTCCGATTCGCCTCTACCGGTGCCTCCGGTTGTTTCTACGCCTTGGGAAACAAACAAGACTCGGATCCGAGTTCGGTGAACCGAGTTTTTTTTTTTTTTTCATTTTTTATATACAACTTTATAGTACAGAGGTACATTACAGTTGAGATGTATACCTCGGGGAAGAGGATTTGGAACGTCGGTGCACCCCAAAAATGAAAACCACCGCTAGCGCTACCTACCAAGTATTGTCACAGCCCTTGGGGTTTGGGGCGTCTCAGTTTACATGCAATCCGAGTGGTCCTTTCATAAACAGCGGGAGTTCCGAATATTGTTCTTAATTCGTTTAAATGATTTATACTTGCTCTCCATTATACTTTCCTCAATATCAATCAAACTAAACGTTCAAATCTAAAATATCATTGTATAAGGTTCCTGTTCGTATTATTTCCATTTAGTATACCGTTTGTTCATTCTAATTCAGCTGTGACTTTCTTAATAACTCTCTTACCATGGAGTATGGTTTGGAAGACGGGGACATTCCTAAATGTCCATTATCGTTCTGTCCAGTTGAAGGAATGATGAACTCAGAGATGTATAAAGAAGTCCTTCAATCCCGAGTGTTACCCATCCAAATTCCAAAATCCAGGGTGGCATTTTCATGCATGATCTTGCTCCATGCCACAATTCTGAGGCATCAAAGAGATTCGTTGCTGATCACTACATCAAGACGCTGGATTGGGCCGGGAACTCCCCTCATTCGAACCCAACAGAGAACTTGTGGGCTATACTGAAGCAATCATTGGGAAAACAGGACTGCACCGTGAAGGAAAAAATGATCAGTGCCGTCATCAAGCTGTGGTTCCACAGTGATAAAATTTAAGAAAACTGTAAATCGCTAGAGGATTCTATGCCAAAACGAGTACAATTGGTCATTGATAACAAAGGAGGCCATATCCCATATTGAACATGTGTTTTACCATTATAATAATAATAAATTTCGAGTTTCACTGAAAATTATTGTTTTTGCGGAATTTTTCCAATAATTCGAACGGTAACGCTCTCCGACGTGCACGATACATTCTTAGAACTTGATATATATTGTACAACGAGCGATTTCATTTCATGTCTCCCCAGAGGCCTTATATATATCATGGTTTATGTGACTTGCTTTGACAAGTAATTTTTATATTTTAACTGAAGCAGAAGAAAAAACCAAGTTTGCCTTAGTTGAGTTAGGGAAAAGCTTTTTATTCAAATATTGAGCTATGGCAGAGTCGCGGGTCCCTCTTTGACAGCGGTCTCGTACGCCATGTTATCTAATATTACATTACTTATGTAAAACTGGAGGAGAAGGGGAAGCTATTGCATTTTTAAGTGCTGTACATTTTTTATCGGCCCAACGTGACTTTTGAGGAAGATCACAATGTCCTCTTGAAGTACGTTCATCGTGCTAAGGATAATTTCCGCTACATTGTAGGGAGGTTGAAGAATATTGTATCGAGTTGAAAGATTCAATGTTGGAGTAGGTCTAATTGCAGAAAATATTAGGTTAACAAGATTGAGAGGTTTCAGGACTAAGGATTCAGAGATTGTTTGTGTCATTTTGAGGATTGCCATGCCACAGCGCATAATGAAACGTTCGGCGGGTGTATTGGCATCAAAATTCGGAAAAAAATAAAACCTCAAGAAAACAAAATTAAACTGCTTCACCCAGAGAAAGCGCATAGCAATATGTCGGGTGCGAACCAACTTCCAAGACAAAATATTAGACGTTAACTGGGTAACCACATTTCTCCATGGCGAATAATCCCTCCACATCAATGTCAAAATTTCCCATTACAATTATTTCTCTAGTCCTCTGAAGTGCGTTAATCGTGCTAAGGAGAATTTCAGCTACATTGTAGAGAGGTTGGAGAATATTGTACTGGTTGAAAGATTCGATGTTGGAGTAGGTCAATTTGCAGAAAATAACAGGTTAACAAGATTGAGTCAGATCCCCGTTGCAGTACAAAAGTCGAAACACATTGTGGCTTTTTGATTGGCTAGCGATAACACACACATGTGATAAGAATAAATAGTATTTATAAATCCGTTTCAGAAAATGGTACATAAAATCAGTAAAAAAGCCACTCCTAACACGTGGATTTATTATTTTTTAATAATGTGTGATAGTTCGTGTCATTTTGAGGATTGTGGGGTCACTTTTAGGTTCAGAAATTGCGATTATTTGCTTTGAAGGAAGTCTACAGATATGCTACATATCCCAGTTAGATTTTCGTCGAAAATTACTATAAAAACGAAACAACAAATTATTTATGTAAGTAAAAACCTCGAAATGTACAATCTCCGAAGTTTGTAGCAGAACTAGACTAAAATTGTGATCGAAAAACATAAAAATAATAGAAATTGGTTGAGAATAATGCGAAAAAAATACAAAATTTGGTTTGATCGATGTTGAACCAATAAGGGCATTCCTCTTGATGCCCACGAGCTCTCACATTAACAATTCAATGTAGGTCATTTCGAAATTTCGGTCATATTTAGGTTTCAACCTTTCTAAAAAAAAAAAAAAAAAAAAAAAAAAAATTAAAACGACCAATTTTCTTGTTCCTAATCAATCACTACGGTTGTCTCGGCATATTACCCAAGTGAGCACACATAATCTTGAACTGTACTGCTGATTCGCCATTTTGAAATAAAAAACTTTTGTAGGAAGTGAGGTACATACTACTATTTTTTCCCCTCTTGAGCGTCCAACTTCCATGGGAATCGCTGCTCAAGTCTTTCAATTTTGCTGAGTGGAACAGCACGAATTACCTTAATTTTAGCTACAGTAAATACTAAGGTTTCCTTGCAAAAATCTCACTTGCTACAAGCAGATCTCACTCCCTACAATTTAAGGGGCTATTGGCTGAATATTGTAGGGAGTGAGGTTGTACCCTTGATTTATTTTGAGATTTTTAGGGATTTTACAAAACTTTGACAACCGTTAAGTGGCGCTTTAAATTAAGAAGTGGGGCGTCGTCGGACCAATATGGATTTTTCCTGAAAATTTCAAATTTTTTTGCTAACGTGCGTACGGCGTACGGAGGGAGCAGATTTGGATTGAAGTAACGGTACCGGTAGGGCAGTTGAGAATTTTTTTCTTTAGTTTTGTTGTCGGACTTTCTTCAATATAACTCTTTAACATATTTGCCTAAAACTATCAAAAGAACAAAAATTTTTTCTCAAATTTTTTTTGGCCACATCAAAGCCGAAATTTTGTGGAGCAAAATGTTTAATATCATTAAATTCAATACCAGATGAACAAAATTGATTCTATCCAGTAGAAGCTCTAGGGCCCAACAAACGGGAAACGGAGGGACGGTCATATTTTCAATTGCAGATTTGGATTCTATTTGCAAGTTTGAAATGTAAACCATGAAATTTCAAAATCACTGGAGGGGCCACCACCGGTGCCACTTACACTTTGAATCGTAAACCATGAAATTTTCAGGGGGGGAAGGGGGGGTCACAATTTTTTTTTGTCAAGAGCGATTACAATGGTTTATTATTGAATAATACCAATACACTGTGATATATAGCGGAAAAAATACGTTCGTTTGATGTTGAGCCAAAAAGGGCATTCCTCTTCATTCCTACGAACTCTCACAATAACAAGTTAATATACCAACCCGCTCCTTCACCGATCGTGAGGAAAATACGACGAAAGGGAATCCCGAGAGATGATCCAGATGTTCGCATCGTCTTCGAACGAAGGGGAAATGATACAAAATTCATCCGCGATGTAGAGCGAAGGCGACAAGAAAAGTCCGCCCGCGGACGTCCCATCTTCTAATCTCCCACCACTCAGTTCGGATGATCCTCCTAACTAGTATTCTTTCCTTGTTTTCTCCCCGTGTGCCGTCTTCCTTCCCAATTGTTCTTTCTGGGGCGGGGATCCTCTTCCAACTTTCTCTTTTTTTTCTTCCGTTCCATCGAAACTTTTCTCAACTCCTTCTTTCGTTATCTCTTTATTTATTTCTCGTCGGATATTCATCCTCTTTTATTATTCAAGTTCATCCGACCAGTTTAGGAGGCGTTTGAAGTTTGTTTGGTTGTTGCTCTTGAGAAGAAGCATGTTTTCTGAGGGGGGAAAAAATTGTCACAAGTTGCTTCCTCAATTCTAAATCCAAATTGAAGCGTCTAATGTAACTTCGCTTGGTTCAGTCGGTGCTGGTTTATTGTCTTCCTTGTTGGACGGTGCATTTCAGACAACGCTCGACCCGTTGATCACTGCTCAGAAAGGCTTAGTGAGAATAATTTCCAGAAAAAAACTAGGCACAAAATGCCTCTCTTTAAAAAACTCAATGTTTTGTATTTTCCTAGGCTGAAAGAGATTCGCGAAGCAGTTCGTAAATTTTATGCGCGATGTTCAACCGTCCTATGACATTAGTACTAGATTTAAAACGAATCGCAACATTGTAGTACCTCATATAACCACAACACTGGCTAAGAATTTCTTTGAGGCTAGTTCAGTTGGGATCATAAACGGTTTTCCAGCCAGTCTAGAGACATTTATTTGCTCTGGTTCGTACAATTCTAAAGAGATCTCAGAAAGGTTAAAAGCATATTATGTTGACCGGCTATTAGAATTGTGATTGGATTGGTTTGTTCAAACTAGGTACATAATGTGTTTAGGTAGGTAGGTACAGTTGTTGCGAGTCTATGAGGTTGGGTAGGGTAAGAACTATTGTTGGATCTTTACGTGATTTGAAACTTGTCGGACTACAGGGCGGTCGAATTTTTGTCGCCCCAGCAAAGTGAACGGTGCGAACCGGCTCCTCTTGCTTGATGGTAGTCATAGGTTCTGCTCATCCTCTGCCACGGCCATTGTGCCTTAAAGGGATTAATTTCCAAAATTGTAACAGACCATCAAATGTCCTGCAACCAGTTCTCCCTTATTTTTGCGAATTTTTTGTAAATAAAGTATGTAAGAAAAAAAAATGTAAAGCTTCAAATTTACTGTCTCATGTATCAACTAACATGAGTTGTGTGCGGATAGCATGATAATCCCGATTTCCAGTTCCTGTGAGTTCTATTGTTTTGGTTTATTATTCAATAATAAACCATTGTAAACGCTGTTGAAAAAAAAATTTCTAACCCACCATCAAAATTTCATGGTTTACGTTTCAAATGGTGTAGAATCCGCATCTACAATAAACATTTTCCGTCCGTCCGCCTTACGCACGTTTTCTCCCAAACGGCTGGAGCAATAAATCTAAAATTCTCAGGAAAAATCAATATTGCTCCAACAACGCCCTAATTCTTTAGTCAGCTCTCTCACTTAATTTAAAGTGCCCTTTAAGTTGTCAAAGTTTTGTAAAATCCCTAAGAACCTCCAGAAATACCAAGGCGGCCTTAATCTGGACTATTTTCGAAGAACTTTCCATGAGGAATCGAATGAGCCCCTCCCCAGGTCCGTAACTCAAACCATTCCCGATGTTTGGCCCGACTTATGGTGCCAACATTTGCATCCACATTCACTACGTCACTAGGTTACTGCGATCAAGATAAAAACAACAGCGTTTTTTTTTATCGCAGTAACTTAGTGATGTAGTGAATTTGGATACTGGAGTGAACTCCTAAAAGGGTTTATAGCCTATACACGGGTTGAAGCATTCTGATATGCATTAAAACGCTGCAACTTCTTTCATTGGGGCTTATGATTCAATTTCATTCATTTGGCTTGCATTCGCAAGCGTTTGGAGTGTGCGTGTTTCACAGGTGATAGAGTGATTATTGAATTTCAGGAGATATGCATAGACCCCATGAACCGGTTCTCAACCAAAATACCTATTTGGATTGATCAGTTCATCATATTTGTGTGCCTCCTGAAATTCAATAATCGCTCTATCACCACTGAAACACACACACTCCAAAGCTTAGTAGAAATTCAAATTATGAATGCAAGCCAAATGAAAGAAATTGAATAATAAACCCCAGTGAAAGAATTTGCAGCGTTTTGTTTGAGTTGACTTTACCAACAAAATTGATTTGGCATTCAAAGTTAGACTTTTCGAGGACTGTGACAGTCCCCTGTGTTACAATACGAAACTGACTATTCTTTTTTTTATTATGAGTGACGAATTTTGGAAACGAGCAAGAATAAAATGCTCTTAACCTCATTCAAAAATTGTTGGTTTACGTCCTTGGGGGCCGCGACATTACGGGTGATTCCTATTTTACGGGACAATCGCTGTCGTTAATAGAAAAAAGGTTAAGGTAGGTCGGGGACGACTTTCAGGGACCAAGACTATGACGAAAATGACGTCATGCCACGAGATCGCGACGTGCGGGAAATTTTGCAGACAGAAGTGCAGCAAAGAAACACGCACGTTCACAAAACTTTTCACCAACAATAACTTCTTACTTAATTTGATATAAAGAAAACGCAACACAAAAGTATAAAATGCCCAGAACAATTAACAAGCAATATAATAATTTATAAAATGGTACAGAACCTAATGGAAAATCAGGACGCTATCGAGTATACGAATTTTTGTAGGAGCGAACTTGACAGTGGCAGCCCTGCAGCTACTCCAGGCGTGATGTTAGTCAGCTGATATATGGAATGGCGATATGTTTTGTTTTGGAAGCATCAGGTTTCAGTTTCGTCGTCTATTGCTGAAGTATGGCTATTTGGTTGTGCTCATTGAGTGCAGTGGTGAATTCTGTTTGTGACGCTTGTGGATCTGAACAGGGGTATCAACAATGCGCTGATACATCGCAGATAATCTCTTATCAATTCGATGCGAATTGCTAAAAATTTGCTGGTGAGTACCAAGTCAAAACAGCGTCTCATGAAATGAAGTCGATCAATGATAGCGTACCTCTTACAGCATCGATATCTGACGGTGATAAACACAGTGAGCCCGTTTATTGGGAACCCGAGACGGCGTAGGCGGCCTACAAGAAGATTTCCTTTACAACTACAGAGGTGGGGAGAGGCCTCGGGATATTGCTAACACCGGAGTCCCCGCTCCCTGAGCCGGACACTTGGGGATGATCTACGTCCGCCAAGATATTGTGCTGCTGTGATTTGTGTCGACGTCTTCCTACGCGCAATGTTCATATTAAAGCGTCCGCGTTCTGCAATCCTCCTGTCTCGCGTATTCTTCCGGAATTATTTGTGCCTACACCCGCATTTCCAGATGCGATTTTCTACCGTTCAATGTTCGAAGGTGGCTGTTAAGAATGTTATTGCGATACGAACCATCGACACTTTAGAAAACACGGTAGGCTATGGAATGTAAACTTCAAAATACAGGTCAGCCAAAATACATTATTGGTCTTCATTTGGGAAATCCACTATATTTTTCAAACTATCCATTGCAAACTGTTATCCGTGTGCAAAGAAATATGCACTTTCATTAAAACGCTCAATACAAACATCAAAAACAACAAAAACTCAATAGGTAACAATTTATAAAGCTGTTATTTTATACAGTTGTTAATTTTCAATAAAAGCTTCATGACTATGGCTGCTTGCTAATGCCAAATGAAGGGGAAAAAAACGTTATCTAGCTCACCGTGCGTTAACATGGAAATAAATTAGCCTCTAGGCTCGCCCAACTCCGCATCTTGTCCTCTTGTCTTCGCTATACCCAATAACCTTCATTACGACTGTCGATGGAGCAAGCAGAACTGGAAATAAATTAGTCCCTGAGCTAATTTAGCTAAGTGGTCATCGGGATGCTAATTCCGAGTATTTCACCTGGAACTGCGAGGTTTTGATATAAAGTCGCAACTTTTCAGCAGATACGTCTACAAAGGCTGAGGAATTTGCAGCTACATCAAAATAATTAAAACCAGAATGTTTGAAATTCGTTCCGTAGTACTCTGAAATATTGAATGTCTACACCCAAAACAATCTCACCAATACGTGGCAAAAAAGCTGCAAATTCTCTCACTGGGGTTTATTATTCAACTTCATTCATTTGGCTTGCATTCATGATTTGAATTTCTACTAAGCTTTGAAGTGTGCGTGTTTCAAGGTGATGGAGTGATTATTGAATCTCAGGAGGCACACAAATATGATCAACTGATCAATCCAAATAGGTATTTTGGTTGAGGACTGATTTAAGTGCTCTATGTATATCTCCTGAAATTCAATAATCGCTCTATCACCTGTGAAACACGTACACTCCAAAGCTTAGTAGAAATTCAAATTACGAATGCAAGCCAAATGAATGAAATTGAATAATTAACCCCGGTGAATGAATTTGCAGCGTTTCATGCATATCAGAATGCTCCAACCCGTGTATCGGCTATAAACCCTTTTAGGAGGAATAATAAATCAAAAATTAGGCTACCGTCAGAACGCAATGACTTCAAGGAAATCAAGAGTCTTGCAAGACAAATGATATCAATTTTTAGTTCAATGTATGTTTGCGAACAAACCAAATGTCAAATCCAAATATCGAGCCATGCTTTAAGAAGAACACAAAATTTGCTTATGATTGGAACAACAAACTTGGATCCTAAGTGGGGAGACATTGTAAGCAAAAAACAGTTGCACACTTCACATTAGATTAGATTTCCAAAAATAATTTTTTAATGTAATAATTTTAAATAAATAAACACAAAATATATTTCTCTTGAATACTTTTTTTAATATTCATGAAGATGAAATTGTTATTACTTCTTGTTGAACATGGAAAATTAATAATCATGGCGTATGAAAATTATATTCAATTACTACAAACTAAGTTTTGGTTTCTGTATTAGCCCTAATTTTGAATTTACCAAAAACCCTGTTTTCAAGTGTCTGACTTTCAAAATTTTCCATTCCTGAAAATTCAATTGTTATATTTTTTATTGAACAACCAAAAAATTAAGGAATTTAAGAAAAATACAATCACTAAAAACGTATTTTTTGTACCTATATTAGGCTTAACTTTGAACTTGTTAAACTCGTCTAGGAGTGCTTAAAAACTGTTTTCAAGTATCTAATTTTCAACATTTTCCGAAGGGTATGGCCCCCAGACCCTCCTGTTGGTCCGCCCCATCACCTCCACATTATCATACGGCCATTGGGGCAAATAGTTTGGAGACAGCTGGTCAAGACCATTCTTTTCAATTTGAGAAAAAAAACTAAAATTATGGCAACCGAACGTAAATTATTGGACTGTGGTATAAAGGAAATATGATAAGCATAAACAGGAAAACGGGTAGTGGTAGTGAATAAATAAAAGCAGGACAGTAGAACTCTATGGTTCTACAGTCAGATCATTTAAATGATTAATTTTACACATTTAAGTACCGAAGATGAAAAATTGCCTATGCAACCTACAAATATGGGATTCTAGCTCAGAGGAGGGGAGCTAGTAAACAGAGATGAAAGCTACGGCTGGGGGGGGGGGGGGGCTAACAAGGGTTTACGGAGCGCATTCTGTGTTCATAAACGGTACTTACTAAGCCTGACCAATTCCCTGGAAAAATCTGTAGATTCAACCAGAGAGGCTAGTGTTTACCAAGGTGGCCGGTACACGAATGACTCCCTCGGGCGGACGGAAAAGTGGTGATGCCGGGATAACAAAGGGCGGAAGGAGCCCACCCGAAGGTTAGTTGAAGGAGTGTTGAGCGGGGGGGGGGGGGGGGAACTGTCGGGTCGGTAAGGTCGCTAAGAACTGTATTGTATTGTTAACTCCTGTTAATCATTTAAATGATAAAAATCGAACGTGCAAGATTTGAGTGATACTATATCCAATACAGCAAATATCTATCATATGAGAATGACCTGTATTTTGAGAGGTCTGAAACACGCCAGATGATGATGTTGCAAATTAATAGCTCTCGTCCGTCCAGTACGGGGAGTTGGTTGGGATTTATCCAACGTCATACAACATTAACGACTCGTGTTCTAAGGAGTTGGGATTGGAAGCTGAGGGAGCGGTAACATTTGGCGGAGCGAGGTTTAACATTAACGATGACATGTTTCTGAAAGCGATAAGGGTTAAAGGGAGGCGAGCTCCGTCGGCGGGCGGATCTGATAGCTAAAGGCAGGCGGGAGTTTCGTGAACTCGTCTCTCGTCTGACTGATGGGTTTTGGACTCGGGTGCGAGGCTCGGCGTGCGGTCTAGTGGGTTCGATAATAATGTGTGTTCAACGGTACACAAGGATGAGGGTGGGATTACACTGCCCACAATGAAATACTGAGAATCTCGAGTAAAGAAACTTTCATCGTTGCAATCAACATATGTGTATGTTTTTATTCGTCATTTTGTTAAACTTTATAGGTTATCGACCAGGAAGCAGAGTGTTGTTTCACGAAGGCTGGAATTTTTGTATATTCATTTATTCATTCTTTTTCCCGACGTTTTGGAGTGGTTGAAGGAAATCGTCGTAGCTCTCTCACATGTGGGCATTTTCCGGCATTTTTTTCAGCGTTGGTAACCCTGCCCTTTGAAGAAACACCATGCTTCTGCCATTTCTGTACAGTTAGGGCTCAAAAATGAAGTTAGCCGTTTCTAAAACAGGTATGAACGTTTCAAACTTCTCATTGTTATGGGTTCGAGAATACTCTTAATCAATGTTATTGATTTGCTTATCATTCATTTTGAGATAAAGTTGTAAAAACCCTATTTAATGCAAGTTTCAATTTCTATAAGTGTTCATTAGACTCCTCTATTGCAGAAGGTTAATGTTGATTTCTCATTGTCGTGGCGATTTTAAACTTCATTGTTGTGGCAACCACAAAAGCCGTCACAAACGGATGACGGACGGGTTTTTCAAAATTCGATTTTAAACAAATTTTGAGGTGAGTTAGACTTATTTTTTTGGTCAATCACGAAGGTTCATTATTGAAACTTATAAAATCACAGACAAGAGGAAACTCGGAAGAGGAAACCTCGGGAAAGATGATCGGCGACGAATCGGTCTGAAAATTTGTGGAAAATTTTGTTAACGTAATTTAACACGAATATCATCTGAAAACTGATAAACTTCGAAGAACTTCTTTTTTTCAAATCAACGATTCTTATAGAATGCCTAATTTCCGAAGATTATGTCTGTTTTTGAAGGCTGTTCATATTTTAATATTGTTATCCCATGGCACACGAAGAGTAGGAATTAAAAAACGTATAATTGCTTCTACTTCCAAATTTACCTTACACAGAATAAATATGAGTATATCTAGGTTGTTCTGAATCAACAAGTTTTTCTTTCACTCGAAAGCAAACTAGCGACCGTATTTTATTGGGAAGTGGGTTGAAAAGAGAAGCACCAACTGTCTCCCGCGGTCCTATTTGCATCAGCAAACAGAACAGCGGTGAAGCTAATTCTTCTTCTCTGAAGTTACTCTATGATGAACAGGCAGAGTACAAAACCATCATTTCAAAATTAAAACGAAGCAACGATAGGGGCAGGTATCTCTTCACTGTCTGGTTGCCTTGGATTATTCTTGGTAGCTCTGAGTACAGCTGTTGATAGGAATGTAACCTCTACCGCTACATTCAACTTATTTCAAGATAAGCTGGAGCTCCATTCTGTGAAAGGGAGGTTCTCTTGGATGAATGAATCTACATACATAGCGTTCTGTTTCTTCGAGTTTTAACCGTCACGGCATAATGTGGAATACCTCCTCAAATTGCGCTACTTTTTTTTGGAATTTTATTGTACCAAGTAATAACTTATTATCAATGTTATATTGAAAATAGGGACCCATATTCAAAACTAAGATATACCACTGAGTTTTGTCCTTTCTGACTGATGGTTCCACTCAACATCACAAATAGGCAAGATAAGTGGTTTGGTACGCTTTAGTCTTCTGGTGTTGTCACTTGCGTCAAGGAGATGGACAGCTTCCTCGATGACGTGACATCTTAGCCGTTGGAGATGACTCACATCTTGTCGCTTCGTAGCCTCGCTAACTGTTTGGACCTGAAGTTCATGATGGAGACGTCCATTTCGAAAGCACCATGGTGCATTCACAACAGTTCGAATCACTTATTTTGGCTATGTAGGATGATATCTCGATTTGATTGAGCAGTGCAGCCCCACAGCTGGGTTCCATAGATCCAAACAGGTTTCAGGACCTGGTTGTTCAAGGTTAGCTTAATCTGGATCGACATCTTCCTCATTAGCCAGTACATTTTCCTGAATTTGAGTAGGAGTTCTCCCTTCTTTTTCTTAACATGGGCTCTCCACCTGAGCCTGGCATCAAGCGTCATACCGAGGTATTTAGCTTCGTTAGCATACGGAATAACTTTGCCTTTTAGATAAACCGGTACGTAGTCAATTTTGTTGTTAGTGAAGTTATGGCTGTAGTTGTAGTTACATTTAGACCCCTGTTATTAGGTGTCTATGACAACTTCACCAACTTTACCTCAACTTTTTCTTGGATTTGCACTTCACAACACCGCTACTTATTAAAACTACAGTTGCATAAGCATCCCAATTACAGTAACTGTAGCGTTTCAGCTGTAGTTGAACTTAATTTTTCACCCACACTGTTATTTGGTGTGTGACAACTTTACCTTAACCTCCTTTTTACTGAATTTCTTCCCTAAAGGGTCGACTAATCAGCCAGGGTGGGGTAGAAAGGGCAAGTTGGGAGTCAGTTTTCTTATAAATAAGTAAAACCGGAAGATTACACAGGTCTGCAAAGAAAGAAAAAAAAAATCATGCCCTTTTGAGGGAACCAGGCATTTTTGATGTATTTTGATCCGCTGAACACGATTTTGAAGTCAATTATTATTATTCAATAATAAACCATTGTAATCGCTCTTGAAAAAAAATACTAACCCTCCTGAAAATTTCATGGTTTACGTTTCAAAGGGTGTAGAATCCGAATCTGCAATACAAATTTTTCCGTCCGTCCGCCGTAAGCACGATTTCCCCCAAACGGCTGAAGCAAAAGAGCTGAAACTTTCATGAAAAATCCATGCTGGTCCGACGACGCGCCAATTCTTGAGCCAGCTCTCAATTAATTCAAAGTGCGTTTTAAGGGTTGTCAAAGTTTTGTAAAATCCCTAAAAACTTCAAAAAAAGTCAAGGCGGCCTAAATTTGGAATCTTTTTTAGGTCCGTAGGAGTTGGCAGCATAGGAAACCATTCTCGATGTACGGCTCATGATCCTCATGGAAAGTTCTTTTTTTTTTTGAGGTGTTTAGGGATTTCACAAAACTTTGACAACCCTAAAGGGCACTTTAAATTAAGTGAGAGGATTGGGGCGTTGTTGGACCAACATGGATTTTTCCTGAAAATTTCAGGTTTTTTGCTCCAGCTGCTTGGGAAAAAACGTGCGTACGGCGGACGGACGGAAATATTGTTATTGCAGATTTGGATTCTACACCCTTTGAAACGGAAACCATGACATTTTTCAGGGGGGGTTAGAACATTTTTTCTCAAGAGCGATTACAATGGTTTATTATTGAATAATAAAGTCTTGCCCTTTTGAGGAAACTAGGCGTTTTCGATGTATTTTGATGTGCTGAATACGATTCCAACTATCCGTAGACCAATTCGTGATCCTGTGTTGTTCAATAAAAAAACAAAGTTGAAGAAAAACGGAAATAAAATAACGAACGCCGTAAATTTCCTCGAATTAAATGAGATGCAATGTTAAATTTGCACGGTTAAGTCATCATCATTAACAAGCAATCACTGTTTCAGGAATTCATTAAATCTGTTAACATTCTAACTCATTTATTTCGTGGAAGTACACAAAGTTCTTCATTTATCTCCCGTTTTCTTCTTTGAAAATGGGTTTTAACAACTTCTTCTCAAGGGATTCAGTTCGTAATAGGAATAACTCCGGATTAATACGTGATCCTCGGTGGTTGAATGGGACACAGCTTACGGAAATACTAACATCAATGTCACTCATTCATACAGGGTGGGAGCGGATAAGAAAGGAAATATTATTTCTGTTAATCTGCATCAAAAATTTAGTAAAACCCCGCCAACCGCACTTTTCTATCTCAACCCTTTCTCTAGATATAATTTTTTTAAAGGTTTTAAACCTTTACGTTATAAACCCACGTTTCTTCACTTTAAAACAACTTTTTTGTACTTTTAACCACATTTTCGGATTTAGCGTGAAATTTCCTTTACGACCAACGCACATTCATAATCATGAACGAACCCCTTAGGACAGCAATTGCAGTTCAAACATTGAATATTTAAAAGAAATTGCTAGTTTCTGGATTACTTTAATTTTGGTTTATTATTCAATAATAAACCATTGTAATCGCTCTGGGAAAAAAAAATTCTAACCCCCCCTGAAAATTTCATGGTTTACGTTTCAAAGGGTGTAGAATCCGAATCTGCAATAAGAAATTTTCCGTCCGTCCGCCGTACGCCGTACGCACGATATCTCCGAAACGGCTGGAGCAAAAAATCTGAAATTTTCAGGAAAAATCCATCTTGGTCCGACGACGCCCCAATTCTTGAGCCAGCTCCCTCACTCAATTTAAAGTGCCCTTTAAGGGCTGTAAAAGTTTTGTAAAATCCCTGAAAACCTCAAAACTAGTCGAATCGGCCTAAATATTTTCCTATTTGAAGAACATACAATTAGGAATCGAATGAGCCCTTCCCCACGTCCGCAGGTCAAACCATTCCCGATGTATGGCCCGATTTATGGTGCAAACATTTGCGTTTTTTCGTTTATTATTGTTTGTTTGTAACCTAGTGAAGTCCGGCCGATAGCGTCGAGTTGTAGTGAATGTGGATACTTGAGTGAATGTGAATACATGTAGTGTAGTTAGTAGCCGATACACGGGTTGAAGCATTCTGATAATATATAGGTAAATATTATTCAATATTATTACTGGGGTTTATTATTCAATATTATTACTGGGGTAAATAAGTATTCTTTCACTGGGGTTTATTACTCAATTGGCTTGCGTTCATGATTTGAATCTTACTAAGCTTCGCAGTGTGCGGGTTTTACAGGTGATGGAGCGATTATTGAATTTCAGGAGATATGCATAGACGACGTAAATCGGTTTTCATCCAAAACACCTATTTGGATTGATCAGTTGATGATATTTGTGTGCCCCCTCTACATCTGTCTACCTTTGGCTACATCGTTTAAATTTGGATTTGGGGAAGTTTTAACGCAATACGAGTGCCAAAGGACTTGATAAATTATAGATGTTTTTATTGTGGAGGGGTATTGAGGTTCAATAAAAAAACGATGCAAATTCTTTCACTGGGGTTTATTATTCAATCGGCTTGCGTTCATGATTTGAATTTTTACTAAGCTTTGGAGTCTGCGTGTTTCACAGGATAGGGCGATTATTGAATTTCAGGAGGCACACAAATATGATCAACTGATCAATCCAAATAGGTATTTTGGTCGAGAACAGATTCACGTGCTCCATGTATATCTCCTGAAATTCAATAATCGCCCTATCCTGTGAAACACGCACACTCCAAAGCTTAGTAGGAATTCAAATCATAAACGCAAGCCGATTGAATAATAAACCCCAGTGAAAGAATTTGCAGCGTTTATAGGAGACAACACTATTTTTACTAAGGTTTCAGTAGTGACACCTTGGGACAGCCATGTCATTTTCTTCTGGAAGGTGTCACTACAGACACCTTGGGATTACCTTGGATTTCAGATAAGTGTCAGTGCTGACACCATGGGAAAGGTCCCTGGGTTCCTCTACAGAAATTGTTGCTTCAGTTTCCTCTCTTGATTTTCAGACTTTCAGAAATGCCGTTCTACCACCCTAATGCTTTCGCTGATCCCCAAAGATGGGAATGAATAAGGGAATGAGTCAGACGGTGACATTGACGACGATAAGCTAAATGAAAAAACGTCTGCGAAGTAAATATTGAACTAAGATAAATGTAATGCCGGAGCATATAAAGGTAGGCATGTTCGGTGTGGCACATAGCTTCCTCGTATCCATAACATGACTGTATAGATCATTGAAATTATTATTGACTGAAGAACTTCGTTCAATTAGGCGAAGTAAATATTGAACTATGGTAAATTTATTGTTATGCCGGAGCATATAAAGGTAGGCATGTTCAACTATTGAACAAACTATAAAATATACCTTATAATAAAAATTGACATTGACGCTGAATGGATAGATGACTGAAGTGATAAATAATTATTATGACATTTCTAAAAATAAAATATAAGCATCGATCAATGACGGATCAAATAATGTTGGGTTGACTGCAGCGTCGTTGCAAAGTAACCAACTGAACTCCCGGAGTTATGCGTGTAACAAGGATTTCACGTTTGCGGATGCGCAGAGGCTACTATTGATCCGGGGGTCATGAATTTCATAGGGGACCATCTACACTCCAACCCGCACAATCCCTGAAAATTTCATCAAAATCGGACTATAACTTCGTGTAGTTACACCCCAACCCGCACAATCCCTGAAAATTTCATCAAAATCGGACTATAACTTCGTGTCGCCCGTAACAAGGATTTGCTGACAGACAGACAGACAGACAGACACGGAACCAAAATTGTTCAGAGAGGTCTAAAACGCAAAATGCGATTGGAATTTTTGATTTTGGAGACAAAAAAATTTTTACATTCCGAAAGTGAAAACAATGCTTCCGCTACCTTGGTAGACTCGGAAGCAAAATACTCCTCACTTTCCAGAACCTGAATTCGGAATACCTACAGCTTCATAGTAGGGTATCTGAATGGCTTCTTCAGTAATAATTTAATTAACGCATTTTGCACTACCTGAAGTGGATTAAGGTGGGTACGACAAGAGATTAAGGTGGGTACGGAAAAATACACGAATATTTACCCAATTGGGTATAAAGGACAAAAGAAGTCGAACAATTATGGAACAAAAATGTAAGTGCTGAAATATAAGATTTTCGCCGATAAAGTTCCGTTCGACAACGGGGCAAGGCAATATTAGAAGTAGCTGAAGTTCTAGTACCCGACAATATGGATCCGCCCTGATACCATGCAAAAAGACCTGTAAATATGATTCTACTACTAAAAAAAAAAAAAAAAAAAAAAACCTCACTTTCCCCTGAATTCGGAATAACTACAGCTTCATAGTAGGGTATCCGAATGGTTTCTTCATAATAATTTAACTAACGCATTCAGCGCTACCTGAAGTGGATCAAGGTGGGTACGACAAAATACCCGAATATTTACCTAATCGGGTATAACAAAAGAATTCGAACAATTATCGAACAAAAAGTTAAGTGCTGCAATATAAGATTTTTACCGATAAAGGTACGTAAGACAACGGGGCAAGGCAAAATTAGAAGTAGCTGAAGTTCTAGTGCCCGACAAAATAGAAAAGGGTTTAGCCATTTTACTATTCAAAAAGACCTGTAAACATGATTCTACTAATAAATACTACTCACTTTCCAGACCCTGAATTGGGAATAACTACAGCTTCATAGTAGGGTGTCCGAATGGTTACTTCAGTAATAATTTAATTAACGCATTTTGCACTACCTGAAGTGGATTAAGGTGAGTACGGCAAGAGATCAAGGTGGGTACGACAAAATATCCGAATATTTACTCAATCGGGTATTTTTCTTGGTATTTTCCCGGGTATTTACCGGGCAAAATCCCATCTCTACACCCACCTAATCTCGTCCTACATATATGATTTATTGTTAGTGATTTTGTAGGAAAATACTAGGCACTTACCGACGTATTTGCTTGTTCTCGCATTCCGTTGTGTCAATCCATGAGGATTCATAGATGGAAGATGAAGACGGAACAGTTTTAGCGCGAACACGAAACGGAGTAAACTGCCGGAGACGACCACGCCCGAACGAGGGACCGGATAGAACTGGCAGAGAGCGGCCGCTCTCCGATGGGTGCGGCCGGCGGAGGGATACGTAGGCGCTCGCCGCGGCGCCCGAAAAGTAATTCCCCCAAAAACTTCGAAAACACGAACTTCTCGGCGCGATTTCACAAAACACAGTTTACAGTAAAGGTGATAACAGTGTATCATGCCCTACTTCTTAAAAAATATGCACTTTCGGCTGAATCAATGATCATTCATTCGAAAAATGGGTAACAATAACGTTTTTCTCAAATTCTTCGTATTAACTTCGACTGTTTTATCACGTACCAATTCAACGTACTCCTTTTTTTTGTATTTCAAAGCCTTTCTGGTGTTCTACGGGTGACCAATAAGTGTTACAAATCAATAAATTCTCTATAAGGGTGATTCCCATTCTACGGGACAATCGAGGTTTTGATTCTGACTAAAAAACGCTGCAAATTCATTCACTGGGGTTTATTATTCAATTGACTTGCGTTCATGATTTGAATTTCTAGTGTTGAGTTGTTCTTTTGGTTTATTATTCAATAATAAACCATTGTAATCGCTCTGGAAAAAAATTCTAACCCCCCTGAAAATTGCATGGTTTACGTTTCAAAGGGTGTAGAATCCGAATCTGCAATACAAATTTTTCCGTCCGTCCGCCGTACGCCGTACGCCGTAAGCCGTACGCACGATTTCTACCAAACGGCTGGAGCAAAAGATCTGAAATTTTCAGGAAAAATCCATCTTGGTCCGACGACGCCCCAATTCTTGAGCCAGCTCTCTCACTCAATTTAAAGTGCCCTTTAAGGGCTGTCAAAGTTTTGTAAAATCCCTAAAAACCTCAAAACAAGTCGAAGCTGCCTAAATATTTACCTATTTGAAGAACATACCATGAGGAATCGAATGAGACCCTCCCCACGTCCGTAGGTCAAACGCGTCACGGCCGATAGCGTCGAGTTGTAGTGATTGTGGATACTGGAGTGATAGCCTTGTAGGTGCCTAAGCCATGATTGTAACGTAACTGAACAGTTTCACGACGTTTTGTCGACTCAACTCGCTTTCACCCTTGAACTAGTCTTGAAACATTGGCTTGCGAATGGTATTTTACCTCATGGCAAGAGAAAAAAATGAAAATCCTCCTTCTAAGAAGACCGGAAGGTGCCTAACGTTTTTCCGCCTTCAAGCTGGAATTTCTCCATGAAATCGACTCGGAATCGCAAACTTCACCATACCATAAGAAAGCTAATTAAATTTGCTGATTAAGATATCCTGAGGTTTGACCAGTTCCAGCACGTTTTTTGGAAGTGCAGTAAAAATAAAAGTAATTTCAGCAACTAGCATTTTTTTTTTTAATTTTCAATGTTTGAACTGCGATTGTATTCCATAGGGGTTCGTTTATGATTATGAATGTGCATTGGTTGTGAAGGAAATTTTATGGTGAATCCGAAAATGTGGTATAAAGTAGAAAACGTTGTTTTAAAATGGAAAAAAGTGGATTTGTGTAAAAAAAACGTGGTTTTCTGAGAAAAAACCTTTGAAAAGTTATATCTAGAGAACGGGTTGAGATGGAAAATTGCGGTGGGCAAGGCTTTACTACATGTTTTATGCAGAATATCAGAAAGAAATGTGCACTACGAATTTATTAATAATTGTTACTGAATTATTGGTGAAGATTATTCTCCACAATCCAAATTGCAACTTGCTTTTCAAGTTTTAGTCAATATTGACTTACTTCATTTCGTGTATGTATATCCGTGTACCCGCTTATCGTGTAACAAGCTCGATTTCTACAGCTTTCTTAGGATTTTTATGAAATTTTCAAGTATCGGGTTAGATTCACGATAGTTCTCTATGAATTTCATTCCTCAAAAATACGTGCTTCACCTTGCGCATCCGCAAACGTAAAATCCACAAAGTATAATTTCCTTAGGTTCTGGTGGTCTGACCTCGATCAAATTAAGAAGAAAAAGTTCTTCTTTTTCTTCTTCCAAAAAAATTCTTTTTCCAAATTTTTACTCCTTTCATCGACGGCGTTCATGTACAACGAAAGTCAGTATGCCATTTTTCGGCTCCCAGGAAAAATAGGCGTTTCACTATTTCTTTCCCAAACTAAGTAAAAACGCTGCAAACTCTTTCACTGGGGTTTATTATTCAATTTTATTCATTTCGACTGCATTCATGATTTGAATTTCTACTAAGCTTTGGAATGTGCGTGTTTCCCAGGTGATAGAGCGATTATTAAATTTCAGGAGAATATGCATAGAGCACGTAAATCGGTTCTCAACCAAAATACCTATTTCGATTGATAAGTTGGTCATATTTGTGTGCCTCCTGAAATTCAATAATCACTCTATCACCTATGAAACACGGATGCAAGCCAAATGAATAAAATTGAATAGTAAACCCCAGTGAAAGAATTTGCAGCGTTTTTTTTTATTGGGGCAAAAATTTTCCTGCCGAACGCGAGGAACGAACCCAAGGACCTGGAATTGTGAGTTCCGCACGACACCCCTGCGCTACGGGTTTACTTAGCTATTGAGAGGTTACTGTCTAATTTGTTTACTTAGCAATGCGAAGACTGATATTGGCAGCATAAGATCATGCCATACATCGGGAATGGTTTGAGCTACAGACTTGGGGAGGGACTCATTCGATTACTCATGGAAAGTTCTTCAAAAAAAAGTCCATATTTAGGCGCCTTGATTTTTTTGAGGTTTTTAGGGATTTTACAAAAGTTTGACAACCCTCAAGTGGCACTTTAAATCAAGTGAGAGAGCTGGCTTAATAATTGGGGCGTTGTCAGACCAATATGGATTTTTCCTGAAAATTTCAGATTTTTTGCTCCAGCCGTTTGGGAGAAAACGTGCGTACAGCGTACGGCGGACGGACGGAAAAATTGTTATTGCAGATTTGGATTCTATACCCTTTGAAACGTAAACCATGACACTTTCAGGGGGGGGTTAACATTTTTTTTTTCAAGAGCGATTAATAAACCAAAATATATTAAATCTTTCAAGATTGTCTATAACACTTTAGCACTGACACCGATAAGAGAATGTTGTGCCCACACCCGACTTGGCAACCGTTTTTAAGAAAAACCTGGAAACAACAATATGACGCAACAAATTATGAAAGCGTTGGAAAAACCCCAATCAGAATTACACCAAAAGACTTTATAAAAACAACTAAAATGTGCGCGTATAAATTCTGAATATGTAAGGATTCTCCACGGTACCAGATGCGGAAGCGCTGTCGGCCAATTTATAATAACGACCTCAACAACGTTTGCCGTTTCCTCGCCCAAGGAAATTCAAACGTTGGCTTCAATAATGAGGTGTCGCCTTGACATTTTTAGAGGTAACTCCGCTTTAAGATATATCCCTCTCATTTTTTTCCTTTTCTGTCCCGTTTTTTTTCGCTCCTCCGGAAAAGAATGAGGAAGAAGAGGTTGATGATAAAGTATAAATTCAGAGTGAATGAATTACGCCAGTCACAAGGAAAAGGGGTATTCGCGCCTTTATTCGACTTTTCTGGACGAAGAGAAAGTTCATAGAAAACGTGGAGAGAAAATGAAGTTTTTGTTTTCAGAATTCAGTTCGGGTTAAGGCAAAGAATAATCTACGTTGAGGATTCTTGTCACGTGCTCTTCATAGTAGCAACGCTCCTATTAGTACTAGAAACAAATTTACAGTAACAGTATTTTGTATTTGCCACACTTCATGCTTCAAGTTTCAAGTAATGTTTTTGAAAATGGAATGAAACGTATTTTGATGCAAGGTTTAAAGAAGGGCGTGGCGTCATCCGTTAATAAAATGGAAATTCTACTAAAACTAAGTAATCATCGTGAAACTGTGACGTATGAAGTTCTCCTGGAAAATTCCTATTTTATTAATACGAATTATAAATTAATAAATACCCTAGTTACAAAATGAAAACTAATTATACCATTGGAAAGCAGAGCCTTTCGCGCATTTTTTAGGCTTACAGGCTCAAACGTTTCATTAAAATTAAGGTGGACTAATAATTCATTTCAAAAATTGTTTTTTCAATTCATTGTTTTTTTTTTTTTTTTTTAGAAAAAATTTACTTTTCATGCTCATTTTTCACCCTTTAGTTACCTTTGAAAAATTACTGTTAAAGACTGAAACGATGGGAAATTCAATGCTCTTTCCAACGGCATCCTTAGATTTGCAAATACAAAGAAAACGCCGGAGTTACCCCCGTTTTAGTGACGTAAGGTCGAAAACACGAAAAAAATCTTAAAAGTGAAATAACTCGAAAACGAAGGCTTAAAAAAAAAACCCTAGGAGGCACTTTTTGTTGGAAACTGGTTTTAGAACACGCGTGGGAAGTTTTTTGGATCATAAGCTGGACACCCTGTATAATAAACCAAACATAACTTTAATACGAGTCCATTTCAAACCATCCCAAGACCGAATGTGAGAAAAAAAGATAGGTGCATATAATAGTCGATACGCGTGCAAGACATCTTATCCTTAAATCAGAGAAGAAAAAAAATATTCGAGAATGCCGAGTAAGACTCAGTTTCGACCCTTATCCTCCTCTTTTTTTTCGTTCGCCCATCAGAGCTATCGGCATCTCGACCTCACGACGTGACAGCTAGGATTCCAGGGCGCTGAGACCAAGAAACCGATTCCCTTTCTCCCCTTAGCGTCAAGCCGGTTGTTCGTTAGGAAGATTAGAAGTTCGTTCGAAATTCGGAGCTAAGCCGGTCGCAGTCCCCAGAATGAGTCGGAGCTGACAAGCGCCGAGACGGGCAAAACAAGTGAAACAAGTTTGCTCAAACTCTTCCCTGCGCGGGCTGATATAATCCGGAAACCCCGTGAAAGTACTTAAATGGTAAGTAATGACTTCAAACTCCTCGTGGAACCTCCAACTCGGGTGTTGTAGTTGCTCTATCTATATGGAAGTATAACCCAAGTTTAGCATTACGCTGTCGCCAAATGAGGTCGGGTTTGCCAAATCTGTTGTTGATAATCCTGACCTGTGAGGGTCACACAATGTTACCATTCAGGTCAATTTAATACTGATAACAAAACTTTCATGTATCGTCAATAATTCATCTTCTTTAAAATCCGTAATGTCCGCTCGCCACAGTGGGGCGAATGAAAAGTTTAGGTGGACAAATCCATGTCAAAATTTTGTAGTTTCTTATAGAAAGAATAGCTGTAAACAAGTTAGTTATCATCAAAATACAAATATTTACTCGATAAAGCTGTGAGGAACATTTGGGGAAGTGTAGAACTGATGAACATTGTTCGTTTCAAGAAGGAACAGTTAGGTAAATCGCAGGGAAATAGAATGAAGGTGTATCGGGTCGTTATTTGGCTTTTGTTCCTTGTTAAAGTAACTTCTTCTCTACCAGTTGGGTGATGGAGACATGTAAGCGCGACCAAATATATTATTTCGGTTGATATTTTACTGTTTGCACTGACTGACTAACAGCAGCATACTGATATTAGAAAATGGAGAAAAATTAATATTACACCACGAGGTTCCAAGCTAATTCCTTGTTTGTTTGACTAGTTGCGTATTCTAGTTTTCAAATTTCATTGCCGTTTTTCAAACTTTCCACAATCCATTTCATAACCCGAGGACGTAGTTTGAAGGATCACTCCAAATTAGCGATTAGGATTTCGGAAATACCAATAATTGAAGCACCGACAAAAAAATTGTCTCCTCGCGATCTGGAGCACACTTTTTAAAGCAACCACCATAAACCTGTGAAATCGCAATAAATAGCAAAGAAACTACAAGCCTCCTTAAAAGTCTATATTCTTGGTACGGTATGACTCCAACCGTTCACAAAATATTGGAGCATAGTTTTCAAGTAATTCTTCACCAATCGGTTGCCAATCGGGCAGTTGACCCAAGCGCCCCGGGGGCACGATACAAAGACTGGTGTTATTTTCGAGAACATCGTACCAGAAAAAATCCATGTAGAACCGCTAACTGGGACCTTTTAACTTTACTTTTAGTTTCTTCGGTTCGGACCCTGTAGTGGCTAATTACCGCAAACGTGTAAGGCAAAATACGAGATCGCTCGACCAAGTGGTCATAGGTTTGTTGAAATGCACATTTCTTACTGAACAACCGCCAACCATTGGCGGCGGAACCGGGAAGTCATGGGGGTCAGCTGACCCCCCTGAAATTGTTAGAAAGAGTCAGGGGGGGTCAAAGGGATCAAAGAAACATTGGAGCCAAAATTGCATACGTAGTTCTGAAATATAATACCGATTGAATTACAAGTGAAAGAAACTTAGATTTTTGTAGAAATAATCAGTAACAACTATTTATTACAGTTTAAAGAACAAAACTGAAATAGTAGAGTTAATCAATAAAGGGGTTTGGACGCAATAAGGAAGTTTGGGGTAAAAGGTATTTTTAATCAATTTTGGGACTTTATTGATTAAAAGATTGGCTGCACTGGTGAACACATGGTTTCGTTGCGCGGAGTGCGACGACTATACCTTTAAACACATTGAAGTGCAAGTGCTGTCAAAACGTATTCAGATTGTTGCGAGTTTTTCAAGTATAGAGATGAAGAGACAACAGATCACAAATTATTTTAATAAAAAAGTTAAGAGTGATATCTGCACATCGCCCAGTGAAAATGTGTGCAATGAAGAAGACGTGGATTTTTTCAACCCTGATTGTAAACCTATCTGTACACAAAGACATTTCTAGTAATATCGACGATAAGAAAATTGCAAGTGTTTTTGTGAGTTTTGGTAGCATGAAACCCTAAGAATTTTCTTCTTAAAGAACAATTGCTTTGACGTGATCTATGTGTGATTATTTCACGCAAGTATCACAAATAGATTGTTATTATACTTTTTATAATGTTTTTATATCATTTATCTATTGAATTATGTAAAATAAAATGGAGTTATTATACATTTCCATTGCTTGTTTGTGTCTATTATTTTAAAAACGCTGCAAATTCTTTCACTGGGGTTTATTATTCAATTGGCTTGCGTTCATGATTTGAATTTCTACTAAGCTTTGGAGAGTGCGTGTTTCACAGGTGATGAAGCGATTATTGAATTTCAGGAGGCACACAAATATGATCAACTGATCAATCCAAATAGGTATTTTGGTTGAGAACTGATTAAGTGCTCTATGCATATCCCCTTTACTCAAGAAGAGGGAATATTTTCTATTTTATTAGTAGGTATATCACAATGGTAATAGTAATATTTGAATTGATGAACCGTAAATATTGAAATTTTTATATCACTTATTGTTGTAGGGTTGACATCAATCTTCATAATAAACCTGAATCAAGTTGCAGGAGATATGCTTAGAGCACTTAAATCAGTTCTCAACCAAAATACCTATTTGGATTTGGATTTGGAACTGTTGTTAACAAAATCCCATTACAATTTCTACAATAGGCAAGGACGTTTACAACCACGTTCCTGATTTTTTTCTGTCAATTTCTAGCCCTTGGGGAGAGCGAACGGATGAACGTAAAGCAGTTCGTACTGGATCATTCGACTGATGGAAGCTATCAATATACCATTTCTCTGATTTCACCTTTTACGATTGACCGAAACTGATGACTAGAATTCTGTCATAACTATTCCCCATTTGTGATTTTGGACGCGTGTTTAAATCACTTCGATCTAGTAGTTACGGGGAAAGTCCTGGACGGCGGACGGACGGACGGATTTTGGTTTATTATTTTTAATAATGAACGACTGTAATTAAACAAGGAAAAGTCCCCCCCCCCCCCCCCACAATAAAAATTTGTCGTCTTACGTTTCAAGATGCGTCAAATCCGGTAACCAAATCTCTTATATAAAAGAAAGTCGTTTCAGCTACACTATTTATAACTCAAGAATGGCTGAGTTGATTTGGCTGCTAGGGTAGGGAGGTAGCTTAGAATCAGGAGAAAGACTTTTTGTCACGTTCCCTTGGGACGTGACATATAACAAGCTAAAACAAAACGCAACTGATATGGAATAACAAAACGCAGTTTATCAGTTAAAAGAAACAGCCTACCAGTGGTTCTGGATAATGGTCAAACACCTCCAGCGACTTGGCCAGTTTCTTTGCGATCTGCCAAAGCGATCCGTTTTGAAGAACTGCTTTACTCGGATTCCGATCCGTCTCCCATTAAAAAGTCACAAGGCCAATCCTTAAAAGTTTGTGGTCTGAATCCAGAAAATCCAATTTCTCCTATGGTTAACTTTATGTGCCATGTTCACGCGTCGGAAGACCATCTGCGTTATTTGTTCTTGCACCAGATAATAAAACAAAACATGTCTAGCATAAGGTGCTTTAATAAAAAGTGGGACCCAAAAATGCAAGGCCGATAAAGAATCCATAAAATACTTGTTTTTTTCTATTTATCTACATTTATTACCCAAAATGAAAAATTGACCTCGATAACATTAAAAGTCTGCTCATTTATAACCGCTGAGGTGGAACAAAGTTCACCGGGTCAGCTAGTAAGTATATAATATATATTATGTAATACTAGTTCATTTCCTTCTAAGAGCATAGCAGGTAAAAAAGAAATCGTTGTGTTCATTTTTTAACCTTATGTTCTCTAAATAATCGCTTTTGTTCCAAGGAAAGAGGTAAGCTTTCCACGTGAACAATTTCTGTGTTGCCACGTGTACAAGTGAGGTTGCTGTGTACAATCATGAAAATACAGGTATCTAATTTTCTCCCAATGAGATTAATTATTCTGTTCATTTGGAGGTGTCCCTGGAATTACCCATCACAGCTTTGTATGGACAGACTTCAATTAATCAGATATCCCCTTCAATACCCCATTTATCGCTGGATTAAATCCATCCCGGGCTTAGCCTAATTCAATCGCGAGGACCCCGAGTTTATGCTTAGCTTGGTGAATTTCATGTCGATAGCCTCCCCGCCCCCTCGCCCTTCTCATCTTTACCGTCCCGTATCTACACAGTCATTTTGGCTCTTTGACGGAGTTTTTTGTTACTTTTTTTTCCGTTATGGCTTCCACGAAATCCGAACGGCGAAGCACGGGGTTTGGTTATCTACATTCCACTCTGTTCTCGCCCGTACGCCAGCACAAGCTGCAGATAAAATAACAGCATACCCGTCGCGTTTGCACAAACATCCGACATCAAACAGTTTTCTCAACAAAGCAGTATGATAGTCACATCGTTTCATCCAATAGGCCATAACAAAATTATCTCGAACGGGTGATTTAGAAGGAATAGTTGTAATCAGGCTTTACATCCTCTCAATACCGAACTAGGGGAAAATCAGAAAGTTTTCTAGAAAGATGAGAAAAGCAAATAGCAAAAATATGTAAATACAAAATAATCGAATTGTCAAAACAAAACAAAAAATCAAAACTGATTAAATGTAATTAATAAAATGTATTAAATGTAATAATTTACCAATTTTTAAGGAACCATAAAATAAATCAGATCTCTGTAATAAGTTGTGTATAGGAGGGAGCATGTCAATTAAATACTTTCACTAAGACTAATACTGCCGGAACACATATTCTACAGTAAATTATTGCAGCAATGCGTTTGCTTTGTATGTGGTCTACCAGGGGATTTTGGGAGAACTATGAATTATGTCATTTAAGGTAGTGATGGCCTTTATATGATAAGTTAAGTCTTGTAACAAAAACCCACACGAAAGCAACAACATATTTACGGAGGTAACTTATGTTCTTCAGTTAGAAATTTGATTCTATACAGGGTATAAGCACATTCTCTTAACGTTTGACAGAAACTTTGAATTTGGTACGTCCACTTCGTTTGGGAATCAAACGTCACTCATAAATAAAGTAACATTGCAATGCATTTGTTTATTAGGTGTGACGTGATTCTCAAATGAAATAGACCCACCACATTCAAAGTTTGGGTCAAAAGCTAAAAAACGCTGCAAATTCTTTCACTGGGGTTTATTATTCATTTGGCTTGCATTCGTGAATTGAATTTCTACTAACCGTTGGAGTGTGCGTGTTTCACAGGTGGTAGAGCGATTATTGAATTTCAGGAGGCACACAAATACGATCAACTGATCAATCCACGTATTTTGGTTGCTCTAGGCATATCTCCTGATATTCTCGATATTAGAGGTGTGCTAAACTGATATTTGAGTGTATCCGTTACTTATGATACAGAGACATACAAATATTCGTTACAAATATCGGTTACTTGGTAACCGATATTTCTTTCAACCGGGCGATACGGCCGTATCTGTTTTGGGTTTTTCTGTTATAGTCACTTTAAGTATCAGTATTTAGTATCGTATTATCATTGGCTTCATAATGTGGTAATATCGAATGTAACGTAATACTATACTAGTTATGCAAAACAATGAATTTATATGGTTAAGTTAGGCCCCTGCATGTTGTATTCGTCGTATGTCGGTCTCTGTATCGCGTATCCTGTCTCAATCTATTCGAGACAGACAGGCTGTACACCGAACCAAACTGATACTTTCAGTGCTGACTGATACTTTGTGACCGATATTTTTGGTTTTCAGTATCAGTTACATTTCTGATGGCCAGTAACGGTTACAAAATATCGTCTCACCTCTACTATCGATGGCCATCCCTAACCTAGACAAATGTCACGCCTCGCCACTGACAGTGATGTAATATATTTTTGAATATCGTCACGTTAAACACTGTTTCAATCAACTTTAACCAACACAATTTTTTTTGGAACCTCCCCCGCCACCCATATTTTAATGACGCAGTCTGCGTCATAGCCCCTTCCCCCTGAGGGCACCCCTGTCTAAGGTATTATGCCATTTACATAATGAGTTATGTCTTGTAACAAAAACCCACATGAGAATACTTCTGAAAATAGGATCAATGCGAACGAAAGGAAAAGTGAGAGAAAGTTGAGCCCTCAATCATCTGACTGGGGGTAATGAAACGGATGGAAGTTGGGGCGAAAAGCAACAACAGATTGACGGAGGTAACGAAGTCAATAATAGGGAGGAGAGCACTCACCTGGAGGCTGTTGGGCGGGTCGCAAATCGTCTCTCCGCCGCCCCCGCCGCCGCCTCCGCTGTTGAGGGGGATCGTGGCGTGGGGCGGTGGGCAGAGGGTGGAGGCGGCGCGCTGCCCCGTGCCGTACTGCGCCATTTCCACGGAGATCGAGGTCCCCGGCGGGCAGCTGAGCGCGAGGCTCTCGTCCTCGCAGGCCGCTTTCTCGTAGCGCCTCAGCGTCCCTGACAGAAGAGCTGCGTCAAACAAGGGCAAAAGAAAAAGGGCCGCCGTTAAACACCACCGACACCGGAATCTTCCCCTTAAAATAACGTGCAATTAGTTAGGTTAATAGCTTTTACAAACTAAACTCGTCCTTTTTTTTTCAAAAACAATTCGTTCTCTTACAAATTAGATTGGTTTTCTTACCACAGAATTAATAGGTTTTTTCTAATGAGCAGTGTTCCTTCAACAGGTGAGCCACGGCCAGTGTCGTTGAAAGTGTACTAACAAGTAAAGCGTTAGCTATCAAAACCAGCTCATTCAATTTTTTTGTGAAATCCACTTTCTTGCATATTTTGAACGTTCGGAGGGTCCTTCATAACCTGACGAATGGATATAGATCAAATCGAGGTAGTTCCAACCCAAAGGTAGACAAAAATGTTTGCCTTCTGGCTCGAATCCAGCTCATTCCAAGCTTTTGCCATCTTCCGCCAGGTTCTCAACTAAATACAGTTTTGTAAGTGCCTTAAAATTTTCTTCTATGTGGATGTACATGTTCCATGGAAAAGTATGTAAAAGTTGTGGCTACAGGACCCAGGAGAAAATACCAAAATCCGTATTTCTCGCTCCTTACTGCTGTCACCAACCAGAGGTATACAACTTCCATCGTCACTACTCAGCGAAATATTTATTGGGGCTGTTATATCCACTTACACTATGAAAGAACATACCATCTACAATGGATATCCACCTCAGGAAAAAAATTGGATCAAGTCACGTAGTCTTAGTGTCACACGGTTTTTCCTCACTACCCACAATGTTTTGAAAAGTAGCCCCCAACAGGCAGGAAAGGGTGTTTATGAAGTTGCTTCTGTTTTGTTAGCATCCCTTATTCAAGATGGTTCCAACGCTGGTGGTTGGATTTTGCCTAGACCTTCCCATTCAGTTCTACCGCGAAAACCATCTCTGGAGGCAGCTGTGTAGGTGAAACTTGATCGCACTTGTTGACAATTAGTGTAGTTGTTGAAAGTTCGTCGACAACATTTTGGTTCAACTAGTTTCAATTGATTTGTGGCCTGTAAAGGCGGTGAAAGGCTATAACCTCACTCCCTACAAAATTCAGCCAATAGTCCCTTAAATTGTAGGGTGTGAGATCTGCTTGTAACAAGTAAGATTTCGGCAATGAAACCTAAGTAGTAGCTAAAATTGTAGCTAAAATTACGCTAATTCGTGCTGTTCCGCTCACCTAATATGAAAGACTTGAGCGGCGATTCCCATGGAGGTTGGAGGCTCAAGAGGTGAAAAAATAGTAGTATATACCTCACTTCATACAAAAGTTTTTTATTTCAAAATGGCGTATCAGCAGTACGGTTCAAGATTATGTGTGCTCAGTTGGGTAATATGCCGAGAGAACCGCAGTGATTGATTAGGAACAAGAAAAATGATCAAGTTTCAACTTTTATTTTTTAGAAAAGTCGATACCCCAATGTGACAGAAATTTTGAAATGACCCAAATAAAATGCCTTGGTGCAATGTTCGCACAAGTACAAATATCAGTATATGATTGAACAAGTACTCAAGTACTTATACTTGATAATTGTTGTGTAAGGACAAGTACATATGAATGTGTACGTGTCCTAACATCCAGAGCATACATCAGGACGTGTACGTACCCAAGTGGCAATTAAAAGTACATAATGAATTGCACTTCTTCAGATGGAAAGTACAACTACTTCAGGACGTATACTTGTCCAGTTGGCAAGTAAAATACTTGAGCTTGTACTAGTACTTCAAGTCCAATAAGTACCTTTTCTCGTTTAACCTAGAATACCTGATGGGGGAGGAATCTCGTACCATCCTCCACGCTCTCTCCATCGTCTTAGTAGAAAAGTCGGGCTGACGCGGGGAGGTAGAAACACACGTGTGATAGAATTTTTATCGCGAAAAGTTTCGAATTACCTATTTCTATTATTTTTTACTGGACATTGCGGACTTGGAATCTACGAACCTTGAAACATGAAATGAAAGAGTTTGATTGGTTTATGCGAATGTTGATTCTAAACCATAGCTAATAGTTTACTATTTTGATCCCTCTTCGCACCTTTTTTTTACTGTCTACTCAAAACGAGAAACTGAATGAAATGGAAGGACCAATAATTCAATTATTGGTTGAAGACCCGAAGATAGAATTTGTTCCACAAAATGTATTCTTGGTTTACTTCGAACTGGACAGATGACCTCGGATTTGTCGTAAACTGTTTCTCTGGATGTCTATTACTATTTATAGGAAAGTAAATATTTGTCGAATTTTACGATCTGACAACCAGAAATCCGAAACTGAGTTCTTTCGGTAATGATCCCTTAGTTTTGAATTTCTGTTTAGTTTCTTGGAAGGACATATGTCCTTCTTGGCTTTCTAGAATAATTCTAATTCTAATAAAGAATTATTCCTTGTTTGATGTTTTAATTTTCGAAAATCTCTTTGTTGAAGCTTAGGCGAATATGGATCTACGAACTTAGTGTTGATCTGTGTTTACTCTAACCTCTAATGGAGAGAAGAAATAAAACTGACTCCCCTTCCACCGTACGAAGAACCACACTGTCTTTAATAGACAAGTCGTTATATTCATTATTCGACAAGGACGAATTCAATTTGCAACTGCTATAACTAAAATGACCTCCATGCTTTCGAATTAGCAAAATAAAAAAGCGTAAAGTTTTACAATGCGTAGAGCTACACAAACACTCAAGAGATGGCGTGCAACGAAACTTAAGGTAAACAAACATGCCAATGACCCACAAATTATTTCAATCATCATTCATAATGCATAAACCAATCATGCAGCTTAATCCTAAGAGCGAATTATCCTAAATTGTCATTTCATACTTATGTCAAAATATGTTGAAATATCAACTTTTTCAAAAGCATTTTCAAGGGTAAAAACATTCAAAAATAATATTTAGCCCCTTAATTTAAGATTTTAATAATTTTTAAAAATGTTTAACTTTTGATTTTGAAGTTTTTCATGTTGTTATTTACAGGTGACAAACTTTTTTGAGCGACATTCTGCTGAAAAAAGGATTAGTTTTCCTTTTTTAGCCTTTGTTTCCATTTTCTTATTGCATTTAGTAAAATTTATTGGGTTCAAAAAGTCAATTCCAACTGATTTATCGTAGCTTTACGAATATAAAAGGAATGGAAAATTATCTTATTTGTTGAAAATAGGATCTTCAAGTTTCAAATTTAAAATACTTGTAAAAGAAGTCATTCTTCTGATCTTAGAATTTTAAATATTGTGAATAAAATGGTGAATCCGTTGGTTTCATGTAAGCTCGACACCTACAGGGAGTCAAGGCGGGTAGACTAAACCCGCACGACCTGCCGGTCTTGAAGGGGAGGTAAACCTAGCGCCGTTCACGGCAGCTGTACAACTTGACGTTGTACAACGTTGATATGAAATAGGTGTTCAGGTAACTATTGTTTTTAAAAAAAAGTTTAGGGTATTTTGTCATTCTTTGTGATTTTATCCAAACATTTTTTGAAATTATATCAATTTACGCATTTTCAAAAATGCTGTCCTACAAACACATTCTTGATTTATTGATTATCGAGTAGGCACTAAATAATTTTGGTCAGGATGTACGGTTATGTGTTCGGAGGAAGAGTTTCGGAAGTCCGGACGGCTTCGCGGGGGGCAGCGGAGGACGGACGTTTTAATAAGAAGGTTTCTCGCTATGTCACGTTTCCCGACCGCTATTAAACGCACCCAAACTCCTTCCGAGTTCGTGGACTAAATGAAAGTTGCGGCTTCCGTGAAAGGCCGAATTTCCTAATTCCTCTTTAGAGAGAGGACGACGCCGACGCTCTTTTCCCTCAACTGTATCGATCGAATGCCGATCATAATTGGATTTGACGACGAAATGAGTTCTCTGCATTAACCACGCGTGAACTTGACACGTATTGGATAATTAATTTCTATGCGAGAACGTAATTTGGAAAGTTAATTATGAAGTAAGAACATAAGACTCTATTTGAATTGATGTTTTGCCTTTCCGTGTCTTTACTCTAACGAACTTCCTTCGACATAAAATACTGTAATTAACGAAAAATCGTCAGCTCAAAAAATAAAATGAAATGAATAAATAAATAAATAATAATAATAAATTGAAGAGCTGCAAACTATTACACAAATGTTTAATATTTCTATTTTAGGTAATGCAAAGAATGATAATACTTCCTAGTTACACTAGAAAACTTGGTACACAACTGTCTATAAACTTGGTGGAATTCTGTTGTCCGGAGGTTTGGGTTGGATTCAAGAATAGAAATAATTTTAAAGCTTCATTGGGTTAGGTTAAGGATAAAATTAACGTTCTTAGTAAAAGTGGGGTGTATAAACTAAGATGTTCATGTGGGCTTGAGTACTTGAGTATCTGAATGAGTTCATTTATTTATTGAGCTTTATTTTTCATCTGACAAACAGGCAATACGTAGAATTTCCTCTACATATGTACGTTGGATTTTTAGAAAAATTCGAAATTGTCAAGAGTGATAGGTCAGGAAAATTTTTAAATGAGGTTATTCCTCGAAATATTTCATAATTAACGGGTTCATTCTTGCAACAAGTTTGGCTACCCCTCTCCATAATGTTCCTGTTCGTGCCCCTTTCACTTTGTAAGCCTTAACTGGCATTGGTTGATCCTCCCTCCTCTTTCACTTCCCTGAGCCAATAGGATTCGATCTTCTTTCACCTGGGCCTATATATTTTGTGCATTCTGTGATTTACCTGCAGTGCTTCCTGTAGACATTCATTCCATTTCCTTAGCCATTGAACGTTTATGTGCACTACCTGTCTCAGGGGAAGAGCAACCATTGATCTGCCTCGATCTGTGGTGAATAGTAATTGGCATACAAGCGCCTCAATATCCCACTTGCTCCTCAAACCCCTTTTATGTACAGACAACGGCTAATAATTATTTGTTCAACAATCCCCTTCTTCGCACTCTTCGATCTTTAAATCTTGTGGCACCCAATAGCGAAATTAATTTATTTTTTAATTCCATGAGGCAATTGAGAAAAAGCTCTAAAAAGCTACTTAACTTCCGTTAACCAACATTAATTTGCTTAGTGTGAATTGTCATATCATATTCTTGTAACTGGCCCATTTGCCCGTTTAAACTTAAACAAATAGCTCGAGAGAGTGAGGGTGAGGGTGAGGGTGAGAGAGAGAGAGAGAGAGAGAGAGAGAGAGAGAGAGAGAGAGAGAGAGAGAGAGAGAGAGAGAGAGAGAGAGAGAGAGAGAGAGAGAGAGAGAGAGAGAGAGAGAGAGAGAGAGAGAGAGAGAGAGAGAGAGAGAGAGAGAGAGAGAGAGAGAGAGAGAGAGAGAGAGAGAGAGAGAGAGAGAGAGAGAGAGAGAGAGAGAGAGAGAGAGAGAGAGAGAGAGAGAGAGAGAGAGAGAGAGAACATCCTTCATTTAACATAAAAAAGGAGGATTTTATATCAGCCGAGTCACAGGCGCACTACCGTTCATAGGAAAACGAGTTAAAACCTCTCAAAAGAGGCTTCAGTGGATCACGAGTGATGATATAATCATTCTCTTCCGTAATATTTGGAATCTTATTACAATGATGAATCACCCCATTTAACAAAGCTTGAACTGGGGGGGTCTATACGAGGGAGGAAGCAGTTTTCGAAATCTTTGTCTCATGTATGCGCATCCAAAGTGAGGACGTGCCCCGACTGAAAACGAGGGCCGTCCCGCCATCCATTCTCCAGGGAATAAAGCAACAACTGTAATTTGTCATCCGGGCGAGGGAGAAGAAGCGAGTGACAAAAGCCAGGGGCTTGTCGGACGGCGGAGCCATTGACACGCCGGCGTCTTCCAACGCCTCCACTTCTACTGATACTTCCACTTCTACTTCTACTTCTACTTTTACAGCCTTTTCGACCCGACTCGACGTCTGCCGGGAAGACTGATGCTCTCGCCTCCACGGCGGAAGATGAACGATTCACGGGATCGCCGCTCGAAGTTTCTCCGCTCCCGAGGAAAATGAAATTACGAGATGTAGTCCGGACGGTTCGGCGGGGTAATGCGATCTAGTTATGAGCAGAGTTCGGGTCGATATGACGTGAAAAACGTCAGAATATGATTGAGCACCCCCTGAGTATGATTGTAAATACGACCTGAAAAAAGGATCATTAACATTCATATGCAGGTTATTATGAATATCCCACGATATTTCCATCGAACTTAATTCTCGTATTCTACAACTAATTTGCAAAAGCGAAATGCCCCGTAGGGCTTTAGGAAATTTTTATAGAAAGTGAAACTATTGGAAAAGCTGTGAAAATTTGGAAACTTTCTTCGTACCTGTGAATTTCAAGGTCTTCTGACAAAGAAAACGAAATTAACTGGAGTGAACTAATAAAACGGTTTATAGCCGATACACGGGTTGAAGCACTGTGATATGCATGAAACGCTGCTAATTCTTTCACTGAGGTTTATTATTCAATTTTATTCATTTGGCTTGCATTCGTGATTTTAATTTTTACTAAGCTTTGGAGTGTGCCCTGTTTCACAGTTGATAGAGCGATTATTGAACTTCAGGAGATATGCATAGACCACGTAAATCGGTTCTCAACCAATTTAGGTACCTATTTTGATTGATCAGTTGATCATATTTGTGTGTCTCCTCTACATCAGTCTACCTCTGGCTCCATCGTTTAAATGTGGATTTGGGGAAGTTTTAACGCAATACGAGTGCTAAAGTGACTTGATAGATTATAGATGTTTTTATTGTGGAGGGGGGAGGGGGTATTGAGGTTCAATAAAGCAAATTCTTCAATAAGCTGCAAATTCTTTCACTGGGGTTTATTATTTAATTTTATTCATTTGGCTTCCATTCATGATTTGAATTTCTACTAAGCTTTGGAGTGTGCGTTCATATCATGAATGCAAGGCAAATGAATAAAATTGAATAATAAACCCTAGTGAATGAATTAGCAGCGTTTTTGTCAAATTTATCGTTAATTTCGTTTTCTTTGTCAGAAGTTCTGTGAACCCATAGGTACACAAAAAAATCGTAAAATAAAACATAATTTTAGATATTTCTGTTTTTGTACACAACTTTATTGTTAGATTAAGACTAACGTTTTCTATGAACGAATAAAATAATTTATTTTTCATTCGTAACGCTAATGTGAAACTCCTTTTTTATTCTTGTACCATTCGGCGTCGAGTTTGTCTCAAGTTTGGCAAATACTTTGTAATATAAATAAGTTATTGTAAACATCTGTTGTAAAGCTTAGGATTGAACTAAGTATTTGGTATTTGTCTGTTTGAGTAGGATAGTTGTATATATTTAACTTATTCCACATTTTGATGCGCACAATGTTCAAGTGAACGGTTTTGATTTTGATTGATTGCTCCAAAAGATCACGGAGAGGATCATGATAGTTTTTTTTTTAAATTTATTTTAATTACAATCAAGTCAGTTTCAACAACTTATTAGTAACTTATTTCTAGTATCATAATTTAATATTCAGTCCTCTTGTACATAACAGGAGTTCCTTTTGTTCTAATAATAATAATAGTTTGTTCGCATTTCACTCGCGATAAGTCTTTATACGTCAAGTGTCAGTTCGAACGGCTTTCTTCTTTTTAGTCTTCGAAAAAGGTTGTCAATGTCTAGGAGATGGACGGCCTCTGCGTTGACGTGACCCTTTAGCCGTTCAGAGTGTTTAACGGCGAATTTCCGTATTGTGGCAGCGACACTCTCGATCTTCAAATCATTATGAAGGTTGTCGTTCCGAATGTACCAAGGTGCATCGACGATGTTCCTTAATACTTGGTTCTGGAATGTTTGTACAATCTTGATGTTGCTATTAGCAGCGCAGCCCCACAACTGCACACCATAGGTCCACACAGGTTTTAGGACCTGCTTGTACAACATAAGCTTATTAGACGTTGACAGCTGTGAGTGTCTGCCCATAAGCCAGTACATTTTTCGATACCTAATATCAAGCTCCTTCCGCTTTTTCTTGACATGCTCTTTCCATTTCAATTGGATAGTGGAAAATCAAAATGAACGAGGCAAAGTCAATACATGTAGACTTTACCTATAAAAAGGTTAAATACATACCTGTTATGCTGGACGGAAAGACCATCCCTTACTCTAACCAAGCAAAGTACCTTGGGATGACGCTTGATGCCAAATTGAAATGGATCATGATAGTGAACAAGACAACTGTTTGCGTTATTTGCACTATTCTGGTTCAACAGCGAGTAAGTACGGTGCCAAGGTGAGATGACTCTCTTTGCGGGTAATTTTAAAGGTTGTGAAAATTCGCTTGAAGAACTTTTTCCACGAGCGAATCGAAATGATTATGGCTCGAGTCCAAATTGCTCCCTCTCTCTCTCTTTCACTCACTCTCTTAGAACCTCTCTCTTAAATCTACCGGCAACAAGGAACCTAACGACCACATATTGCGGAAACCTCTTTTGAACTAAACCCAAGCCAATAGCGGTCGTGGGGCTGACGCTAATGGTTGGTCTACTAGAAAAATCTCTAACCTGTTGACACCCAACTGGAAATCATTTTCAATAAATAGGTAAACCACCTCTTGTGAGAGTCACAAATGAGAATCATCCAATTTGCAAAGCATTTGTATCCCAAAGCTTCCATCAAATCAATCTCTCAGCCCTCTGACTCTTGGAGGATGTGGGGTTTCTGCAGGGATTGGTTTGGGGATCGGTGGATGCAGCACTCCTGGCTGAGATGAAATTTCTAGTCCTTCGCTTGGGCTCTCATTCGCATGATCTCTTCTGGGCATCATCCTCCCTCACTTATTACTTAAAATATAAGGATAATAAAAATCGTCCACTATCCAGGATGCCACTAGCGGTGAATCGAGCCTTTCACGCCTGCCCGGATTTGGATGTTTTCGAACAAGCAGCGAAAGTGATTGAAAACAGTAATAATTAGCATGGACGAACAACCCTTGACTCTTTCTCCACTGAACCTTTTTTTCTCTCTGTATTTCTTATTTGTATATATAACTATAATATACTATTGTGATGTTACATTGTACAAACAAACAAATGAAGCTTCATAGGAAAGTGCGTGATCTGCAAGCAAGGGAGCTCCGCTTACTTACTGAGGCCCTGTGGATATTCACTCTCAACAACTCGATTATGGAGACATTTTTGACTTAGGCCCGAACTTGGAAATGTCAAAAACTCAGGAATCTGACATGCTGGGCGGTATTTTAATTTTTCTCACCTTTGCTGAAGTGAGAAATGATATAGCTTCCAACATGATATAGTCCAACTATAAGCCGCGGGAGGTTTGGGAAGAAAGAAGGTATTCACTTGCCAGCATCTAAGAAACGTTATTGCACTTGCACTCATCCAGTGTGTTCGGTTGATGGAATAGGTGGGGAAAGGTTGGCTTAGAGCTTGAATATCGCAATGATGCGAGCAGTATCCATGTGCAAAAGAGGGACGAATCAAAGATAGAGGAGTGCTGATATGCTGGTTTTAGCCAAAGGAGCTGCACTGCCATTGGACCTCAACTGCCAATAGACATTTACAGGCAGAAGAGAAATTTGAATCAACCAGCTGTACACGTCTGACTGTTTGATTTCTTAAGTCCTTACGAATATGCACATCTAATGGAAACCGCCTCCCCGTAATATTTTCTGGTTAATGAGTACCTATTATTAAATTCCATTACAACAACAATAATAATAATGAAGCAAACATTTTGGTGTAGGTCTGGGATTCCAAACTTGGTTTTGTTGATCGAAGTACGATCTTCGGAGGAATGGTTTTCTCAGTTGCGTTGTGTAAGCTTACAAGGGTCACCTTGTACAACGTCCACGAGTATATTACTGTACGAGTGTTTCATTAGTAGCGAAATGAAATTCCTAATTAGTTAATGGCATCATTAGGTAAGTGGGAGCAACAACCTTTATACAGTCAGCTACGAAAAAATAGTTGAACTTTCGCCCTATGCCTCGGCACCCACCCACCAATACACCCTAATGGCGCAATATAATTTTTCTGGGTCGGAAAGGTAGGTATCGTTAGCGGCTAATTACTTTTATGATAGGAGCGTTTAGGGAGCGAATCATAAGTCATTGTTATCTGGGGGGCTCCACTAATTCTGTAAGTACTTGGAGAGGAGGGTTGGGGCTGGGGCTTCAGAATAAATGAAAAACCTTGGCACCTTAACTTAACGACGCAGTTATCTTGAGAGTCGAGTTATAGAGGATAGAACTGATGGAGGGTGGGGGGCATTCATCACTCCGCTGACCTAATGGCACGTCCAATCTTTTTTATTCGCTTCCAAGACACTATAGCTTTTTGACGGAAATTAGATGTGGAAAATACAAAGAATGTATTATATTAGATAATCAACTAAATATCTCATTGGGGTAACATGAGAAGTTCCAATATTATTTATTTTATCGTCGTTTCGAGCTTGTACGAAATTTTATTGATTAATTTTCTCAAATCGTTACTTTTATTCATTATCTATTTTACCAAAAGGGGTTCATAATCGAGTTGCCTTCTGTTCAATAATATCTTTTGTGGGTTCATCCCCACCTGTACCTTTCTTTATATACAGTGTCACAGTTTAATACGTGAGTGAATCACCGAGACCTTCCCCAACAGCACGGGAAAAGCCTATCGTTTGGATAGCTCGAACGTTCGCAAAGGGGATTGAAGTGAAATCGCCTTGTTGACATATAGCCCGGAAGGGCCGGTCTCTGTTTGCGTGGCCAAACGTTGCCACCGATTGTAGATAAAGTTAGTAGTTCAGTAGCGATTTCAACATGGAGCCAGTCGAGTTGATTAAAACGGGGTCCCGCAAAGGGCGAGATGTAGAGGTGTACTCCGATTTTTCATTCGATTTCCACAAAATAGTGGACAAGACGTTCAGCGGTGGGTGTGTGCCACCATTCTTGCAAATGTGCTTTAAAAATATTGAGGAAGCAAGTAGTGGAAGTCGTTAGAGCTCATGACCACGAAGAGAGAGACGTGGTGAGCATAACATGAAGTCGTCGGATAAGGGTGTTGGGTACCCACAGTACTCAAAACGATATGGTTTTACATAACCCTCAATTACGTCGGTCAATGTAGTAAAAAATAACTTTATTATATACCATTAGAACCGCCAGAAACTCCAATTTCCAAAAAGTGTCGAATTTTGTCAATTGGCTTTTTAACAAACCTTGTAGAGGTTCGACAAAGTTGATCTTTTTTAATGAAAAAAAGTCACTTTTTTCCACATTTGTCCCTTTTTCTCCCTTATTGAACTATCTGGCGTCTTCCTGATTTTTTCCAACTATTCAAAACTATATTTAGAGCAACTAGACGTATGGGATTTGATTTATGTGCAAAATCTGATTTTTGGTATTGATAAGAAGTGATACCCTAAAAGTATCCATAAATTGACTTTGTTGGAGTACTACGTTAACACAAAAAACAACCGGCCAAAACCAATCTGTCTATCGAAAGAGAAACTTATTACCAACATAACAGAACAAAAAAAGTTAGATTTTGTTAGATAGAAACAGAGGAAATGGGTCAAAAATGGTTGAAAAAGTAAATGTTCAGTAGAAGCGTTTGAAGTTTTTCACTCTCGCGCCCGACGCAACCTGAAAACATTTCAGCCCGGTTTGGCTTTGATTCCTTCAACTCTTTCGATCCATGAGTTACTCACTCGTTTACAGACTTTTACCTTCCTCCATATTTTCTACCAAATAATTGTCTGTGTTTCTGTAGGATTCAAAGAATAACAAGAAGAATAGAGGAAGGCAGCGAGCCAAGCTACGATCCTGGCAGATGCTAGATCGCTACGGTTTCAAAAATTTATATTGACCTAAGTAATCGTCGTACAGACATGGGAAAGGTTTTAACATGCTCGTAAACAATTCTACTTAAATAAAAAAATATGTAAAAAAAAAAAAAAAAAAAAAAAAAAAAATCTGATTTTTTCGTTTGTTGGGTAAACAACCCCCTTAAGAGAAAAACCACTGAGGGCCTTCACAACCTGCGAAGGTATGTTAAGAACCAATGTTTGTTTTTGCATGTGCAGTTACAAACAATGTTAAAATTTTATTTTCAAGGTTGTTCAAATGGCCTTGCAAGGATTCCACGTACGAGCAAAAGATCTTCGCGGGAGCGTTCGATCCTGTGCCCTATCGTTGAGAAAGAAACCTAAAGCAAGTAGGTACATCATGTTCAAAATTGAATGTCCACATCCACATGTATGCATTTTTATTAATTTTATTGATTGACTGGTTATATAATCTATTTATCTTTCAAACTGCACGACTCCTGGCAATAAAATTGCCATCAACTTATTGTCCATTCTCGACTTTTCACGGGAAAAGCTATAACACGGAATAGCAGAAATACTACGATGAACATCGACGTAGCAAAACAAAATTTCGGGATAGAAACAAAGATATCGAAAAGAACTTGGTTTGTTAGTTATTTAAGACGCTAACCACGTTAATTTGGTTGGTTAGTTTTGACCGTCGATTTAGTGGGTTTGATTGTTGGTTTATCTGAATCGGAGTTAGTGAAACCGAACATCGTTTTTCATCAACTGAAGTTTAATGAGTAAACGTTGATTAAAAACTTTGGTGAGATCGGCCTTTAGATGGTCTAAAATGGGGGTTTAGCCGGCGTTCCAGCCAAGTAGGCGTTCGTCCGGCAATCGCGGTGTCCTTTTCTGAGTAATTTTGGAAGCAGAATCGATGGGATGGGTTTAAAATCCTAAGAAATTCACTTTTAGCAAATAATTGCGAACTCCGAACCTGAAAGTCATGAATTATTCAGAAAATTGGCGTTTACTCTTTACGGTCGTTGAAGTTAGGAAATGGTTTCGATTTCCTCCGGTTTCACCGCTAGGAAAAACCACTCAGTTATTCAACTCGTCAGAATTCGCAAGTTATCAATCAATAAGTTATGGTTTTCATTCGGGAAAAGCGATCGCTTTCGAGCTTCCCACTTTCACGAGTATTGATTGACGGATCGGGTGGACGAGTGACCCGGCGGAAAAAAGAAAGTCAAGCTGGAGACGTTATAGGCCCTTCGTAATATCCTCATTCCGGAGGTTGGCGGACCCAAATTAAATTCCGGGAAATCAATTAGTTCGGGGATCGTTCATCCTGAAGATTCGGGAGTGTTTTATTATTTTTTCTTAATTTCTGAAACGGGGATGCCTCCTTCCGCCACAGCGAACGTGAAAATGTTGGTCGCATAGGAACACACAACCGACCGCACTTACTCAGACCCGGCCGAGACCACGTGGAATGTTCGGACAGTTGATAAATTCACACTTCTCCAACTTGAAAAATATATTTTATCATTGTGAGTGATTACTACGTTTCACGGACACTGAGTGGCGTCAGAGATACAAATCAACAAAAACCTCATAAACGTGAGATTGGAGATAGCGGTATTAGGGTCATTTCAAAATTTCGATCACATTTTGGTATCGACTTTTCTTTAAAAAAAAAGTTGAAACTTGATCAATTTTCTTGTTCCTAATCAATCACTGCGGTTTTCTCAAAATATTACCCAAGTGAGCACACATGATCTTGAACTGTACTGCTGATACGCTTTTTTTTTTTTTTTGCAAAAAAACTTTCGTAGGGAGTGAGTTGTATACTACTATTTTTCCCCTCTTGAGCTCCAACTTCCTTGGGAATCGCCGCTCAAGTTTCTCAATTTAGGTTAGTGGAACAGCACAAATTAGCTTAATTTTAGCTACAATAAATACAAAGGTTTTCTTGCCAACATCTCACTTTGCTAGGAGCAGATCTCACTCTCTACAATTTAAGGGGCTATTAGCTGGATTTTGTAGAGCGTGAGGTTAAAGCCTTTCACCACCTTTACAGCCCACAAATCAATTGAAACTGGTTGAACCAAAATGTTGTCAACGAACTTCCAACAACTACACTAATTGCCAACAAGTGCGATCAAGTATCACTTGCCACAGTCAGAATGTTATTGGAGTAGGGAGTGAGAGTTTAAAAACCTACACTGCTGCCTCCAGGGATGGTTTTCCCAGTAGAACTGACTGGGAAGGTCTAGGCAAAATCCAACCATCAGCGTTGGGACCATCTTGAATAAGGGATGTCAACAAAACAGAAGCAACTTCATAAACACCCTTTCCTGCCTGTTGGGGGCTACTTTTCAAAACATTGTAGGGAGTGGGGAAAACCCGTGTGACACTGAAATAATGGGCTGATAAGGCTCCTCGATTTGATCCAATTTTTTTCCTGAGGCGGATATCCATTGAAGATGGTATGTTCTTTCATAGTGTAAGTGGATATAACAGCCCCAATAAATATTTCGCTGAGTTGTGACAATGGAAGTTGTACACCTCTGGTTAGTGACAGCTGTAGGGAGTGAGAAATACGGATTTTGGTATTTTCTCCTGGGTCCTGTAGCCACAACTTTTACATACTTTTCCAAGGAACATGTACATCCACATAAGAGAAAATTTTAAAAACTTACAAAACTGTATTTAGTTGAGATTTGACGGCAATACTGATCAGTGACATACATGTGACTGGAATTTTGAAATGACCCATTTACCAATTGTGACATTACAGTTCCAACAAAGCACTACACTTCACGACAGCGTTTTTCGCGTGAAAATGACACCGAAGGGCGTGCTGATGGTCTAACGTCCTTTTTGCATGGTTAGTATTTCGAGATGTAGATGAAGTATAGAACTTTGGCTGAACGGTGCTCAGGGGAAGAAATTACGGATTTCCCTTCAGCCGCTATTCCAGTGGCGGGTGAATCGTCGGGGGCGGATAGCAGTGGACATCGAAAATCGGTCGACTTTTCTTTCGGTCTGGTTCCTGGTCTGGTGTGTCTTCGGGGTTCATAATTTCCCCCCTAAATTCATCTAAACCCGACGTAGTGGGGAAAATAGGCCGCATTACATATCACCCCATCTGACGTCAGGCTCCGAAAATCGCCTGGGAGTGATCTCGCCTTCTTCTAATGTATCAGCTTCTTGTATGTATTAACAAGTTTATATGTGTTTATTTTGTCAATATTTAGTCTGAGGGAATGCATGTCAAAATGTGAATCAATAGATCGTGTTGTTTGAGAACAACACATTCAACTAAGCAAGCTGTTCTTCAACCCATTCAAGACATCCAATACGGATCCGATGCTGTTTGTACGAATACTTGGTCGTTTATGCGACATGTACAAACGCTAAAATACGACGTTTTGTGCATTTTTGTTTCTCTGACGTCACTCAGAGTCCCGAAATGTAATAGTTATTGTACATTTAAAGCAAATCGATTCATCCCCTGATCGATTTATATTCAATTCAAATCAGTCTTCTGAGGTTACAACCATATTCCACTAAGCCGCTGCATTCCACGTGATATATAAAAAACGGAAGTATATAATAAAATTGTTCTTTTCGACCTATTCATGGCAGACAATATGATTGCGACGTTTTACGTCAAAAGGCGGCGTCAATAAAAAACGACGATGTCTTTAAAAAAACGTCGCCTATATACCTCATTGTTTACGTTTCACGGTATATAGATTTCACTCAATTATCATTCTATTGACATTTTTTTATACTCTCCGAGTTTCCAATTTCGAGGTAACGGGAAGCACCAACTCAAAGCAGAAAGCACCTCTCAATCCTCCCTCTCTCCCTTCGCTCACGAATTAACATTTTCGGCTTGACAAAGAAATCAACGCCGAGGGGCCCCGGAGAGCCGGCTTATTCTGAAATGCTAATTTTTCTTTAAATTTGGGCGGCTTTCGGGAAAAAAAGGAGGGCAGGGAGTTGGGCGACAATTATTCAAGGGGACTGGCTTAGCGGGGGCTCTGAGGCTCCAGAAATGTGAGCTCAGGGCTGTCCTATAATTCATAATTAATTCAACGGGATTTAATGGCAGAGGGGGCGGGAGCCTTTTAACGAGGCGGGCCGATTCAGCAGGAAAACGCTCTTGAAGCGAGTGAATGAATAATTTTTCTGAGTGCGACGCTCGCCGTTTGAAGGATACAAATAGTTTATTAGTCCAAATAGTCACTATTGGATAGGAGGAAATGTATTCCCGATTCTATAGAATTAAATAGAACACTTGGTCGTTGTAACTGTCTAAAAGAAGGATTGTAATGTGTAATTCCTTTCGAAAGGGGAGACGGTAGGAAAGAAAGAAGGATTAAATGGAAATGAATTGGAAAAACTTTATTTACAAACGTTACAGTACTAGGAATACGAATAGTTTATTGGTCCAAACAGTCATTATCGGATAGAAGGCTATGTATTTACTGTTCCCTACCGAGAATTAGAACATTGCGCTGTTGCAACTAGATCCCAGAAGGTTTGGATCGTGTTAGACGGATTAAGGTATTAAATGGAAATGATTTACTATGTCGCAGTTCGAAAGATAGGTACTGATAGTTTATTAGTCCTAATAGTCCATTAGATATAAGGAAATGTACTCGTATTTATTACACGTATTTCCTGCCAGGAAATGGAACATTTCGTAGATGGGTCATTTCAAAATTCCGGTCACATTTATAGCATTAGTAAACTGAATTAAACCTTTCGCAAACTGAATTAACCCTTTCGCAATTAGAATTAAACCCCATATCTGTATTTGCGAAAGGTTTAATTCTAATGCATTCTGATTACTTCATTTACTGTTGGTTTACGAAATTCTTAGTGTAGACGAACATTTCGGGTGTACCGGTATGCATCAACAACACACCTAAGTACATTGTTTTGAAACCGCTGAATAATATCGCGATTACTTTGAGCAGTACAGCCCCACAACTGCACTCCATAAGTCCAGACTGGTTTGAGGACTTGTTTGTACAATGTTAATTTGTTCTGGATTGACATCTTCGAGTGCCGACCCATAAACCAGTACATTTTGCTGAACTTGTGGACCAGCTCCGCTTTTTTATTCTTGACATGCGTCTTCCATCGCAACTTAGCATCCAGGGTCATGCCCAGATACTTGGCCTCATTGGCGTTCGGTATAGTCTTGCCATTGAGATAGATCAGAATGTAGTCGAGCTTGAGTTGGTAAATTCACCTCTATTTGCCCCAGCTGTCCAGAAGAAGAAGAAACACTTGAACACATAATACTAGCTTGTCCAGCATACTCAAACAGCCGGGGAGATATGATCCGGAAACTACTGTCACTCAACACATCCATTCTGCACCCGTTCAATTTGGACTCTCTTCTGTCAAGTGGAATCATCGAGGTCTACAAGACCATCTTTGAGTTCATATCCCGGAACAATATAAATATTTAAGTGAATACTAGACATATTGAGAGGACATTTATTTAATTTTTACATTTTTGAAATGTAGAATTGGTAAAGCTGCATGTATATAATTATACGATACCAATAAAAAACACTGCAAATTTTTTCACTGGGGTTTATTATTCGATGATTCATGATTTGAATTTCTACTAAGCTTTCTAGTGTGCGTGTTTCACAGGCGATAGAGCGATTATTGAATTTCAGGAGACACGCATAGAGCATTTAAATCGGTTCTCAAACAAAATACCCATTTGGATTGATTTGTGTGCCTCCTGAAATTCAAAATCGCTCATTCACCTGTGAAACACGCACACTCCAAAGCTTAGTAGAAATTCAAATTATGAATCATTGAATAATAAACCCCAGTGAAAGAATTTGCAGCGTTTTTTTTTCAAAAGCGATTACAATGGAAAAATATTATATTTGAAAATTTTAAATTTCGTAAGACAGAGCATGCATATCAGAATGCTTCAACCCGTGTATTGGCTATAAACCCTTTTAGAAGTTCACTCCAGTATCCACATTTACTACATCACTAGGTTACTACTAAAAACCGCCGTTGTTTTCGTTTTGATCGCAGTAACCTAGTGATGTAGTGAATATGGATGCAAATGTTGGCACCATAAATCGGGCCATACATCGGGAATGGTTTGAGCTACGGACCTGAGAAGGGGCTCATTCGATTCCTCATGGAAAGTTCTTCAAAAAAAAGTCCAAATTTAGGCCGCCTTGACTGTTTTTTGAGGTTTTTAGGGATTTTACAAAACGTTGACAACCCATAAAGGGCTTTTTAAATTGCTTTTAAAGGGCTAAAGAATTGGGGCGTTGTCGGACCAAGATGGATTTTTCCTGAAAATTTCAGATCTTTTGCTCCAGCCGATTGGGAGAAATCGTGCGTACGGCGTAAAGCGGACGGACGGAAAAATTTTTATTCAGATTTGGATTCTACACCCATTTGGATTCTAAACCATGAAATTTTCAGGGGGGGGGTAAGCATTTTTTTTAAAGAGCGATTTCAATGGTTTATCATTGAATAATAAACCAAAAGGGAATAAAAGGTCAACATGAACTGATTTTGTTTCATTCATCCTGATTCTCCACTTTGATGTTCCAGCCTTGGATTTGCTTAATTTATCTTCTTAGTTTAGGAATTGTTGCATGATTCGTTTCACCGACTGCTAGGACAGCTACTTCAAACTTCACTGTGCATTCCTAATGACTAATCATTATGGTCAACTTTGGTTATTGGGTACATCACGTGGAATGTCCCAACATCTGTTCCTCTATCAGCAATCAGATTTAACAGTTTGTAGTACTTACACAACTGGAATCTCACCGTGCAAAGTGTCGGTTTGATTACTTTCAGCAAGTCGTTCAGTAGAGTTTTCTCTATCGCTTGTCCGATCGCTATAGTTGGGAAGAATAGACAAAAGGCTAATCACTGGATGGGACATTCCTGCGGCGACGTTTGTCACGTAGTTGTGCCGCCAAAGTTGGGAACTGGTATTGATTAGCTCGGAGCGAAACAGCTGGTTCAGCCGGAGAACTTGAGAGGCAACCGCTGGAATGTGGTGGATCCGCCTTCATAGAACAAACTAACAACCGGTGTTTTTTTGAGGAGCCCGGTTCAATTGAACTACTTTCCAACTCCGATTCCCCGAAGGGAAAAGATTGGATACGACCGCACTATCGTTTGTTGCCCTCCAGCGGAATCCTTGTGATTGGGTGAACTTTCGTTTTTGCTGAAGGAACCTTGACAGTTTTTATTTCTTTGAATATTGATAGCGGTCTCCCGAACGGTATGTGACCTCCATTCAGAGCTAATAATTGTGCTTCCCCAAAACAGTCGAGCGAAATAAAACGATTTCTAATCATGCCAGAAGATCGTAGAAACGGATCTCCATAAATTAACATAATTCGTTAGTGAGATGTGCCATTTTAAAAGCTCTTATTTAACTTGCAAATGTATGTACCCGATTTTGAATCAGATGCTCTCAACCGAGGTTCGTTGTTTGATGTTTCAAGATGTGTAGAATCAGGAACTCTCCTTGGACCTTTAGAAGTCAATTACAAGATATGGTATTCAGTGATCAACTAAAAGAACTAGCAGCTAATTTCGTTCTTAACGAATCCGTTCAATTGGATTGAAATTCAAACAAATAGAGCGCGAAGAAATTGGCAACTATCCGTTAAGAGGCAACTAAGAGCGTTAAATTTTCCATCTATTTGATGTCAGAAAACATTTTTTTAATTGCATTGAAGACTCAATCCGAAGTCCGATTGCTGAACGGCAGTTTTGTCAAAATCTTGAAATCGCCTGTTTTACATCTCGCCTAGCAACACCATTAATGCTTGACGCAGAACTGTACAGCCCCGGTAAAACGTGCGCCAAAATGTCAGCTTTTCAACGGTGTAGTCGTTTTGGTTTTTAAAAATATTTTTAGTTGAAGAAATGGTGTTTAACTGCTGAAAAACGTGTGTTTTCTGTTAAAATTGAGGTTTTCCCAACAAAAAAAGTTTGGAGGCGGTACGTAACTTTTCTCGCTGAATCGAATGGTGACAACGCCAGACCTCTTAAGTGACGATTCAAGTTAGTTTTGTCGGATGCATAAACCCGTTCGTTTGTGAACAGCGTTTACGGCAGTTCTAAGCTGTCCGGTCAAAGTCAAGATAATCGAAGAGCCGAGAGACCGGTATTATTTGTGTTCATTTACGATTGATTGCGATGAGCAAAAAAATGCCAAGATACATTTTTGTTCGGAAATGAGTTGTAGAACACGTAGGAATCGGATTGTGCGCAGTCCTGGGACACCCTGTATAACTAAAAAAGAACTAATGTTTGAAAATTGGGAAAGCTACGGAGGAGGCATTGTCTTGGTCAGGGGCAAGGATATGCAATGGCCCGCACCACCCCCCGGTCTTGAAAAAGGAGTTGCTTTGTGCGCCGTGTATTATAACCCCAATCTGATTTGGGCAGTGGGATTGGGTGTTGCAATGTTGATAATTTGTTGTTTCTGTCCAAATTCAGTTTTAGTAAAATGTTTTTTGACTCGAACATTTTATCCAGTTGTAGGACAATGGTAAGACATTGGGTTTAAATCGAGTTCACATAAAGAGTTGAAGTTTAAAAAAGATAGTATAGATATACACCAAAAAGTAATTATTCAAAAATGAAAAATGAAAATGAATTTAATGAATGAAAACGTTCGTTTGTGAACAGCGTCTACGGCATTCCTAAGCTGTCCAGCCAAAGTCAGGATAATCGAAGAGCCGAGAGACGGCTATTGTTTGTGTTCATTTACGATTGATTGCGATGAGTTGCTTCCAGTTGAGTAGCTATATCACAGACGCTGTTCACAAACGAACTGGTTTATGCATCCGACAAAACAAACTTAAATCGTCACTTGAGAGGTCTGGCGTTGTCACTATTCCATTCAGCGAGAAAAGTTACGTACTTCCCGCCTCCAACCTTTTTTCGTCAAGACTTTTGGAAAAACCTCAATTTTAATAGAAAACACACGTTTTTCTGCAGTTAAACACCATTTCTTCAACTAAAAATAATTTTAAAAAACCAACACCACTACACCGTATGAAAGCTGACATTTTGGCGCACGTTTTACCGGGGCTGTACAGTTCTGCGTCAAGCATCAATGGTGTTGCTAGGCGAGATGAAAAACAGGCGATTTCAAGATTTTGATAAAACTGCCATTTCGCGCAGCAATCGGACGTCTTCAATGCAATTAAAAAAATGTTTTCTGACATCAAAAACATAGAAAATTTAACGCTCTTTCCAACGGTTTCATCAAATTTGAGCTATCTCTGGAATTAAGGGAGTTATGACAGTTTTAATGACACAAGATCGAAAATCACGAAAAAAATCTTTAAATCGCGAATAACTCAGAAACGAGGCCTCTGGAAAAAAATTGCTATGAGGTATTTCTGTTTGGAAATGAGTTGTAGAACACGTAAGAGTCGGATTCTGCATGACTCTTGGGACACCCTGTATAGTAAGTACTCATGTTTAGTATATCACGGATTTTGGTGATGTCCCGTGTCGCTGCATTATGACTATGCTAGCAAGACACTGGAAACATTTAGTGATGTTCCCAGTCATTTGGAGGGTTTTTATTAAGCCCGACTTCATTTTATTATTTCGGTTCATAGTTAGAATTTTATTTGTCAATTTGATCTCGGCTGTGATGGCACAAATAAAAGGAAATTGAGAAATTGGCATTTGGAATCCGAAGTGAAACGATAACTGAGCGGGAAGATATCAACTTTATCGCTCTCAGTTACTTTGAAAGTAAATGATGTGAAAACACGTCCAAGGAAAAGACTTCTAGGTCGCCGAAGCGATCCTGGTGATTGATGACGGCACGGGGCGTTTCGGATGGTAGAAAGTGAGGCGGAAGACGCAAGAAAAGAGACAGCACGAGGAAAGGAGTGCGAGAGAGTGGGAGAGGACGAGTGGAAGGAGTGGGGGAGAGAGGGGTAAGCACTTTAATACCGAATAAATAGCGGTTGCTGACAGTAATGTCTGGCGAAGCGGTTAAGGAGCGGAACCACGAATTACAGCCTACAGGAACCGCTGCTTCCTGGGGAACGGCCGTTTCCCGAAACCGCCCTAAGGTTTTCCCAAGTAGGGACGAGTGTTTGCGCCATTATGCTTGAAAAAATAAATAAAATTTTATCTCAATTTACCTCCCTGTATAAAGAAGGAGCCTATTCAGCAGCCAACCCATGTTTTTATAACGAGCTGAAAGCTTTCCCTATCATTTTCCAGGTATTCGTGCATTAGCGTTAAAGAAATGTGTAAAATACAATCATAAATAATATGTTCATCGCCTATTTGATGTTAGCAGATATCGAATTTGTTAAATAAAAAAAAAAAAACAAGAAGAGCAGAGTGGAGCGTATATTTGTTTTTATTTCATTTGTTGGAAACGTTTCGTCCCACTACGGGGACTTCCTCAGTCCTGTTATTCATTTCTTAGTCATTCAATAATAAACATGTATAGCAAACCAACAACACATCCAGGTCATCCATATTTCAATTTTTGCAGGAATAGTCATATCCTTCAGAGCATTTCTTGTATCCCAAATCACCTCACATCACCTTCATTCCATAGGCATTATTGTGTGTAATGGTCTCCCAATCTATCCGCCAAACTTGCGATTAGTTGTATGTGGAAGGCATTCCCATCGCATAGCCACATAGGTTTCTCTGACAAGAAGAAGGTTCGAAGCGGTGGCCAGATCTATCCTCTGTTACGGTGCACAGGTCTGGGGCTATGTATACAGCGATAAAGTAGAATCCGTGCAACGCTCCTTCGTTAAAATGGTGTTTTCCTGGCCTAGCTCTAACCCGAATTATATCCTATATCTGGAGACTGCCATGGAGTTTGTATATGTGCATACACTGGGGATTCATTTCAAATTTATTCGAAAGTCCTCAAACATGCCCGAACATCGCTTGCCGCGAGTGCTGGCTGAGAGGTGCGTGAGCCTCGGTGTCTTTTGATCGAGTGATTGGGAACGTTTGAGAGACCGTTACGCCATTCCGTTAGATGGAAAGGAGGGGCGCGATCGGTGGGGTTCGAAAATTGTGGAATCGCTTGAAATGATCTCGGACAGCATTCAAAGGGATTATGAACGTAGGGCCTCGGAATCAACAAGGCACATACAGTAAAGCAATTTAAGAGCAGGAATTGGCGAATTGAAACCAGCCCTACATATGAAGAATTTCATTGCTTGTAGGTGGATTATAAAGCTGAGGGGAGATCTTATGGCACTAAAGTACCGGCATTATAGCGTGGAGGATCAGAGCTGTACGCTGTGCAGCTCTGGTGAAATAGAGGATGCATACCATTTTGTATGCAAATGCACTGCGTTAATTAACGTAAGAAAAAATTGTTTCAATGCCAGTGTACTAACGCGAAATTGTTTTGAGCAGTTGTTGAGGAAGGCTGATCCATTATTGGTAAGGTTCTGTACTGTAGCATGGCCCTTAAGGTACAAAGCAATCAATTTGAATGTTTGTTATTTTTTGTTTTTTAATATTTATACAATTCCTATTAACTAATTATAACTAAATATCAATAATTTGAAGGCGCGAACTCGCCTGACGTTCCTTATAATATAAGTAATATAATATACTATATTATAGTAACAAGGCTATTGCATAGCTCCCGGAAACGTTTGTAATAGTTTGTTATGAGATAAAAGTTCTCTCTCTCTCTCTCTCTCTCTCTCTCTCTCTCTCTCTCTCTCTCTCTCTCTCTCTCTCTCTCTCTCTCTCTCTCTCTCTCTCTCTCTCTCTCTCTCTCTCTCTCTCTCTCTCTCTCTCTCTCTCTCTCTCTCTCTCTCTCTCTCTCTCTCTCTCTCTCTCTCTCTCTCTCTCTCTCTCTCTCTCTCTCTCTCTCTCTCTCTCTCTCAAAACTTATGAGAAAGAGGGAGATGGAAACCTGGTTTTAGGAGTTTAATGAACGGCAATTTCTGGTTCATACTTGATTGGTAGAAACAAGTAACCTCGTTTGTCACGACGTGAAACTTATTCGTTAACTTCGTAGTTCGTAGAGAATTTATGAACAGAACGATAAGTTAGCGAAGGGATTCCAAGTGTGTTTCTCCTTCTGAGACTAACTCGCCACAGTTGACAACAGGGAATCTCAGTCGCCCCTACATATTACAATAAGCGGTCAAATGTTTACGCGCTCCGCCCCCAACTGGAGTCCCGAACAAATCCAAACCCCCCGGCGAATGAATTTTCATGAGATGCCTCCCTCGGCGGTGGTTCGGTTCTCCGTCACATCGGATCGAGGACGCTTGCACATTTCAGGAGCAAGGCCTCTTGGTACTTTCCCGGAACGTAATTGGTGTTTCGAGTATAAGTCTTGATAGATTCAATGGAACTCAACTTGATAGTAATAACGATTAAGTATTGAACACATTTCGTTCTTAATAGTTCATGCCAACCCGAAATGTTGAGCGTATGACGCCACTCCAATAGTGAGGCGATTCGACAAGTAACAGAGCGTTTCGACATGGGAATTTTGAACTGTAGAGAAGTCGTTTTGACAAGAAGCAGGGCGTTGCGACAAAAAGTAATTTTACCCACCTCAATTTCTTGACAGCATTATATGCTGTTGGTGCATATTATGTACCTACTTGTCGCATCGGAAGTCGGAAATTTAAAGAAAAATACGGAGTCAGGTCGGAGGGTGAACCTGAAAATCTATTCCCCACATCAGTCAGGTAGTTAATGATTAATGCAATGTCAGCCGAGATGGGCGTTATAATCACGATTACTTTTGAAGCAATCGTTATTCGTTGGTGAAACGATCAACGATTACAAGTGTAATCGTGATTGAAGAATTCTTCTCAGCGAATACTTTTAAAGTAATTGTGATTAACGAATACTTTTTTGCGATTACAGATACGAATAACGATTACTCTGTTTTTCGAAGTCTCAGAAGTGAGAATCTCAAGAAGCTTCGTTGTTGAGTGAAGCTAAAATTAAGAGGAAAAATATGTTTTTGTTGTCATAATACCCCGGAATGACCCCGGCCTGAGAAAAGTAAATTTGACAGTTTAACCATACTTCGCTCTTGAAATTGGAATCTTGAAACACATTCCAAATTCACTGCATAGATCGAAAACGATACCCTACACAACTTTGTTCTCAAAATCCCAATTTTTGCCCCCATTTTTCACTTCGAAACTTCGACAAAACTGTCAAGTTTCCGTTATCATTGTTCATAGTGTTAAGTATTCCATTTCAAGTAACCGTACTTGCATCACAAATATTTTTATGAGCCTGAAGTTTTTTCAATTTACCAAAAATTTGGAAAATGCAGAAATATCTAAGAAATTCTTCAAAATTGTAACCTTATGGCACACCACACTTTTCCGTGAAGCTAGAATGGTCAAACTTCACAAGTTGCCATTTGGGTCGATTTCACAAGGAAAAACTACTAGGTATGCACACACAATTATCGAAAAAGAGTTTCTTCTAATTCTTTTCTTTTCTTAAATATCTTCTTTTTTTCTCGCAAATTCACTAAAATCAGCTGTGAACTACGTTCAATAATATCGTTTCCCATAGGTAGTTGGTTGAGGTAACAGCAAATTGAACATTCGATAATAATGGTACCTACTTGAGATCACATAAAATTGGAACCAAAAGTGGCTACTAATTTAAAACTAAGAAGTTAAAATATAGAAACATCGTTTGATTTCAATTCTTAATTTGTTAATCTAACACTGTAATTTTTCATAAATTATTGTCATTTATTGTTCATTTATGAGCTATGCCTGATTCTGACTCTGTGTAATTTGCTGATTTTTTTCAGGGTTATTATAAAAGTCAATTTTTATTAATTAAATTCAGACAGGAGACCGTTTGCGACGAACATCAAAAATGAATATCAACGGAATGGACCATTGTAATCGCCAAAAGCATTCGAATACAATTGTAATCGATTACAGTTGTATTCGAATACTTTTGGCGATTATGAAAGCATTCGAAAAACGCTGCAAATTCTTTCACTGGGGTTTATTATTCAATTGGCTTGCGTTCATGATTTGAATTTCTACTAAGCTTTGGAGTGTGCGTGTTTCACAGGTGATAGAGCGATTATTGAATTTCAGGAGATATGCAGAGAGCACGTAAATCTGTTCTCAGCCAAAATACCTATTTGGATTGATCAGTTGATAATATTTGTGTGCCTCGTGAAATTCAATAATCGCTCTATCACCTGTGAAACACGCACACTCCAATGCTTAGTAGAAATTCAAATCATGAACGCAAGAAAATTTAATAATAAACCCCAGTGAAAGAATTTGCAGCGTTTCATGAATATCAGAGTGCTTCAACCCGTGTATCGGTTACAAAGCCTTTTAGGAGTTCACGCCAGTATCCACATTACTACATCACTACGTCACTAGGTTACTGATATCAACACAAAAACGATAATAAACCAAAATAACGCGGATGTTGGCACCATAAATCGGGCCAAAGATAATGAAACGCGACTATCCAAAAAGAGTTTCGCTTTTTCAAGAGCGTTCTTCTACAATCCTTCCAATACTTTTCTTTTCGAATTAAATATCTTCAATCAATTTTCGTAAAAGTATTCGTTAATCAGGGATGCCAACCTCTGAATGTCAGAATATTCCAGATCGGAAGTTGTTGCTAACTATTGTCGTATCAACTTGTTAGGTTTGACTGTTAGGTGGTCAGTAGCTTTTCTCTTGACACTTGAGGAAATATTTTCCCCTCTCGATCGTTCCGTCAAGCACACTAGGGATGGCCATCGAAACATAAAATTAAACATCGATATATCGATCGTAGGTTATCCTAGGGGTTGAAATTTGTCACGCCAAGTCTATGGATTTCTATGTTTTTGGGGTCCCTGAGATCGAATTTGAACTTCCAAGAGCCTGTAGGCACCCCTTAACCCCTTAATCACCCCCTCCCCTCCTAGGGGTTGAAATTTGACTGGGGGTAGTTTTCTCAAGTACTCTCCTCGTCTGAAGTTGAAAAGAAATTCTAAATTCACTTGAAAAGATGTCGTAGTTCATCCCAATCTCATGATTCAAAAAGAAGATTCTGACACCAATTTAAGGGTAGTTTTTTGGCCATAGCTCAAAATGTTGGGGGTCAGGGGATTTTTTGGACCTTGGATTTGAATGCAGCATCGAAAAATACATAGAAACACCTTAGTCTACTTTACGGATTTTGACATTTTTATTTATTTTTTTGTGGGGCTGTGTAATCAATGGTTTTATTTACTGGTTACATTTTCGAGTAACTAATAACTATTAATTATTAGTTAAAATTACTTTTTGCACCACTCCGGCTCGAGGCAGAGAGTTTAGATAGTGTAGCATCTATTGTACGTAGAAGAGTAATTTACGTGGAAGGGCTATAAGATGTAGAAATAATTCACAGGGCTTTGTGTAATAATTCGCAGCGTTTTTTCCTCCGCCGTCGGTTACGAAAGTTCATTATGGAAAATAATAAAACCAAAACCACTTAATGGACACAACGCCTAAAACAACAGCGCAATTTTATGAAGTTTGAATTAATTAATTGCTCCGCCTTGAAGGGACCCACTTAGGGCATCAAGCTGAGAGCGGCCTCGGGATAGGTTCGCTCCGCGTAAACATCGGATGTGACTCAAATGTTTACACGCCCCCGGCCCAACTCAAACAAATCTGAAACCCGGGGGTTTATGAATTTTCATGAGATGTCTTCCCCAGTACGACTGGTCGTTTTAATCCGGTTTTGACGGCGAGCTGGAGGGGGAGATCTCAGGTGACAAATTCCGCGTCACCTTGCCACCAATCTACCAGCGGCTACACGAAGCAGAACTCGTCGTAATGACCACTCATCGACTGCTTATCGTTAGAAAAACGACGTACATTGTTACATCAAACTAGACATGTATTAAAAATACACATAAATAAAACTGAATGAACTTTTCCTAAACTAAGCCACTAGTTGATCCCATCAACGGTCAACATCAACAGATTCTCAACATCAAAACACAAACAACATCAACATAAAAAAACTCTTGTGTTTGTTTTGATTGCAGTAACCCAGTGATGTAGTGAGTGTGGATGCAAATGTTGGCACCATAAATCGGGCCATACATCGGGAATGGTTTAAGCTACGGACCTGGGGAGGGGCTCTTTCGATTCCTCATGGAAAGTTCTTCAAAAAAAGTCCAAATTTAGGCCGCCTTGACTTTTTGTATGAGGCTTTTAGGGATTTTGCAAAACTTTGACAACCCTTAAAGGGCACTTTAAATTAAATGAGAGTGCTGGCTAAAGAATTGGGGTGTTGTCGGACCAATATTGATTTTTCCTGAAAATTTAAGATTTTTTGCTCCAGCCGCTTGGGAGAAATCGTGCGTACGGCGTACGGCGGTCGGACGGAAAATTTTTATTGCAGATTCGTATTCTACACCCTTTGAAACGTAAACTATGAAATTTTCAGGGGGGATTACAATTTTTTTCTTTCAAGAGCGATTACAATGGTTTATTATTAAATGATAAACCAAAAGGGATCAGAGTCCAGCCCAATCGGAAATGAACCTCAACTAGGGGTTACCAAGAGTTATATAACTCAACAGGTCCAGAAATGGGAGGACAAGACTCAAACAACATACTGGCAAGACACTCCTAAGCAGAGACAAGCCAAGCGGTTTCTTACAATCTCCAAGAACCGAGCTCACTTCCTAATGTCACTGAGACCTTGTCAAACTTGTGAGACTCCTCACTGGCCACTGTCCTCTAAGGTACCACCTTAACAAAATAGGTAAGGCCAGGACAATAGAATGCCGGCTCTGTTGCGAAGAAGCGGAGACAGCTGTACACGTACTCTGCAACTGTCTTGCTGTTGCATCGATAAGATTCCGGCATTTTGGAAAGGGTGCACCCGCCGATATTACTAAGGAAACACCTGAAAACCTCCTTCATTTTATGAATGAAGAGGCCATTAAAAAGATTCTGACGTAAAACTGGGAAAGTGTCACAATAGATCAAAGTGGTCTCAGTGCCCAGGCCCATATCCCATATCGGGAAAAAAATAAGCCGAGCTGAAGGAATGCTGATCATTGGACTGTACGTCTCACCATCGTCAACACCTGGCTCTTGCGTGTACCCTTGACCTACTAGTCTTGCCTTGTATCTTTCTACTCCTTCATTAGCCAAATATTGATTTTTGAAAACCCATCTGCATCCTACCGGTGTATTGCCCGGTGGTAGGTCAGTTAGCTCCCACACCTTCCTGCTGTTAGAGAAGACAAGAATTATTCTCCCTAAATTGCTGCGTTCCAAAGGTCTCGGACAGATCCCTGGACAAGGTGATTTTGCACTTCCTGCCTTACTTTCGGGTATACATTGGATTTCGTTGTGAACCTATTATTCGTAGATCCTTATGGAATTGCAGAAGTACATTTTCAACATATAATTGTCCTATAGTAAACAGCTTAGCAATATGAAATACATTAGGAGATGTAGTCCAACAAGGCAAATATAACTTAATTTTCATAATACATTTTCGGCGTACTTGTCATTTATATAGATGGGATGAGTATGTCCCACCCCAAACAATTAGGTTTACGGCAGACTGATGGAATCAAGAGAGAGGAACAGTATGAATCTTCTTGGGCTGGTCCGGGTACGCGTGTTCTGAGCCCCTATGGGTCCGTGACCGGGGGAAATCCTTGACCCTTCGTCGGTCTATTGTTAACCGCATGTTATGCCACAATTTTTGGGGCTTCTCCTAACAAATATAAAAATCGATCTTTCAGCAGTGATGAAATTAATTCTCTGAGATATTTTCTACTTCACCCTGCGGATAAGCGTTTTAGTTCGTAGCAGTTAGTTCAGGGGCTTTTTTCTAGTTTGGTAACAGTGGTAAAGTTATAGAAATTAATTATAAAAATACGTATAGTTTAATAGTAAGGAAAATACTGGGGATGAACAATTCATACAAACAGCATAACTAGGACGAACTAGGAGCACTTTTTCTATGAATCACCAGAAACTTTGTTGTAACTACCAGGATAGTGAAGTACCTCACTCATTGAGCCGGTACTGGAAGGCAACTTGAGATTAAAATCTGTCTACTCCAGACAAAATAACTTCCACTCTGAAATGTGTTGAACAGTTGGGCCCGAAACTCATTTAAAACTCATCCGCAACTTTTCACATCCAGTCGCTCAGAGGGAGAAATAGCTTCATTTCCTACTAATATTCTCTAAAAGGCCCAAAATGTGAGAAAAACTTGATACATATGGAGGTATTTGTGGCACAAAATCATTTCACACATAAGAACACCTGCTTATATGGTTTTGGAAGCGACCACGGTTTTTAATTTGATTTGGATAGAATTAAATTGAAAGAAATCGAATGATCTAACATTCTTTCGGGCGTACCGAGCCGACCTGGTCTACCATTTTAATTGGGACGATCAAATGTGATAGATGCATCAATAGAGGAAATAATCAATATAGTGTAAATTATACTAGTTATCCAATAATAACAGCATAGAGAAGCGATTTATACATCGCTATATATAAATTGATGAAAACAAATAATAGCAGTAATCAACTAATTCGAACTCTGACAGACGGGCATAGCCCAAAGTCATTCCATGTATTTTTTCATTTTTTGTTGTTTTTCCGAATTTCACATACATGTATTTTCTTCTTCTTGTTCTTCGTTCGTAAAGAACTGCAAGCATCGACGACCAGTAACCTGGAGCATGAAGATTTCAGAAGACTATGGGAGAGTACCACGCAAGAAGAAAGGTGTTAGCAGCTGCTTCTCGATCACTTGACGAAACCATTTCCAAACTAAGACATTCTGAGATTTTATTCAAGGACGAGAAATTTGGGTTCTTGACTCCCGGTGATATACCTATACTCACTACTCGCTCAAATCTTAAAACAACGTGCGATTCTGGCTGACAGTACTTTTTCATACTGTCCCTAGCATTTCACTCAGTTGTATACAGTCCACGCTTTTACATTCCGGTGATCTACGCCCTTTTGCAAACCAAGACGACGAATGGAATCATTCCGATTTGTATTGGTACATAAAATCGATCAAATGCCCGCAGTTCAAGATGTTTTTTTGTGATCCTAAACATGTTGGTCTGCCCAAACCGAATGATCCCAAACCCGCTGCTTTCTATCGATTTTGAGGGAGATCACACGTTTTTGTTGGTCGATCACTGAAGGTTATTGTACAGAATAATAAAAGAAAATACAAGTGGACTGATTCAGGTACTGCAATGCTGTTGGGTTATTAATGTTGGAAGTTCCAAACTTTGAACACGTTTTCTTAAAAATCACTACCATTCCGCACGTTACCGAGGAGAAATGACCATTTGTGAACAGAGCAACATTTTGAACGCCATTTCCCGAAAATCGGCTTTTTTGAGTTGTTTCCTAATTCCACGATGGTTGCGACATCAGAATATGTCTTTGTGAAAAACCTACAGTGAAAATGTAAATCAGTCTACGATAACTACAATGTTCTGTGTAGACAGGAAGGAAGATCAAGTAGGAGTATCGCATCACATCCTCTCAGCGGGGATAACCTACTTTCAGCCCGGTTGATAAACTTTCCCTCTGTTTGCTCTCTATTCTATCTATTTTCCTGCCTCCCGCGGGAGGATGGAGGAGGGAGGGGACGAAAAAGTAGGTAAAACGGATAAGGCGAGTGAATGCCGGTAAAAGCCGCGGAACGAAATGGGAACGGTAATCAACACAAGTTCAAACGGCTCTTTCAGGAAAGCAATGTTATTTACTTTGTTAGCCTTCTTGATCAGATAGGGCCGCTCCCCGCTGCCGACTTTTGTCAACCGCAAATAGTGTTCTTTTCACCTCTTTGTGATTCAATCAATCGAAACGGAAAATAGCCCAACCTATTTCCAATTCCACCGCTGAAGAGAACAGCAATAAATTGCGCTTTTGATGCTTTGACACGAAAAAGTAACCGCATTGTTGGCCGTTACAGTCCAAACTTTCAAGTCTCATTCAAGGTCTACAACATCTTTTGTTCTATAGACCATATTACAACGAAACATGGGAAGACCACTGTCAATCTAACTCATGGGTTTATTATTATTATTTTTAAATGATTGGTTGTCAAATGATTTGGTTGTGTCATTGTGAGGGTTAGGGGGTCACTTTTAGTTTCCAAATAGCTATAAGCTATGAGTGAATTCGTACCGACCTCAAACCTATCCTAGTTGGTTCGGAGTCCAAAATTACTAGGAAATGACACCCCAGTTGCCTATTTCAGTAAAAACCTCCAAAAACCACAATTTTGACATGGGCAAGTGAAATGTTACTTGCTAGGGATTTTTCAGACGCCTAGAAATTCATCAAAAGAAAATAATCGCAATTTATGATTTAAAAAATGAGCACCTACACCTCACAATGACACAGCAATCATCCAAGTAATTACGGATGTTGAGTCGACAGATGGATTGTGGACCAATCCTAACTCAACTGACTTGAAAAATTTCATTTTAAGGGCGATCAGGATGGAAATGGGTGTAAATTTCAACTTTATACTTCCGAATTTTTTTCATTTTCTCGTCTTGACGACTTTCGGCAGTAAAGACAAGTTGTGAAGGGGGGTTGGGGGGGGGGGGCTGAGGGAGAGGGTACGAGGGGGGCTTGTGAAATTTATGTTTTCTAATGTTCAATAAAAAAATATTTTTTTTTTTACTTTAAAAAAAAAAAAAAAAAAAAAAAACTACCTCCATGAATGTTGGTATAAGTACGTTTCAAAAAACGTAGATTTCAAAAGTCGAATTAGACAGTAATTTCAGTAATGACAGTAATAGAATTCTTTCTTCAAATCGAATGAGACCATTCCGGTTGCTCTACGATCATCTGTTGGCTCACCATTTGGAAAACCTCATCTACGGGAAAAGGGAATGGGGTCGTCTTGGTCAGGTAGCCGGTCGACCAGGAGAACCCCAAAGTTCAACGGGAGATGAGAGCTGGACCGCGTGGCTGGCGGCCGCTCAAGTATTTTCATCTTGAATTCGATTACAATTTATAAAGGCGCGAGGTGTCTAGTTTAGATAATGTACCACAGATTACATCAATGTTCATAGATGAGTGATTTCCGTAAAAGTTCTATCTAATGCAGAAATAATAAACCTTTGTGTAACCATTTGCAGGCTCTGGACTATGAAAATAGTTATTTCTAGTTTGTTAACCTATATTTGTTTGCTTCCCGATGGTGTAAACAGGAAGCGGGGGGGGGGGGGGGCTTATTCGCGGTGAAAATGGGTCAGGAAATAAATATTTTTGAGGTTTTAGACAATATATGCATGTGCCGTGATTTTGAATGCTTGTCTCAAAGGTAACATATCTTCAGAATAACAAAAAGTTCCAGATTTACAGCGTGATCGTATAAACGAATTTTCCTGAATCACTGAGTTAAAGTAACGTCATGCACCGGTGATGAAATTTCCTCACCATCCGTGCTTTCCCCTCACCATAGCAATTTATTAATTGATTTAATGGGTTTATCTAGGTTTGTGTAACTGCAGGATTCAATGCAAGTTATTTGTATAACGTTTCCTTTTTTTCATAATTTACGAGTGATTTTCGTTTTTCTGGAAAGTTGAATGTTAGAGTGGTACTTTTAAGTAGGATTCACTCACAAATCTGTGTCGCTTGTAGGAACATTACTGCTGACAAGTCCATACTACCCTAACCAATTACACCATCGAGTTGCTTCCGAATCACAAACACAAAGTGTGAATAATTTAATTTACCGGTGCATTTTATTGAGCAATAGCTTTTGAATTAGTTCATTCACTGTCAACGGAATCGTTTCGTATGTGACTCGGAAGATTTATTGGGCGCCGAGAGAGGCCTGCTTTAATATTTACTTTCAAAACGGGTTCAATTTCACAGGTGCAAACAATGGACTGAAGAATGAGGACAGAAATACCACGTTTGCCGACGCTGGGAAATTGAAGTGGAAATTCATTCTCCCTACGGCTGGTAGGTGGGGATGTTGGTGGGAAAGTATCGTTCGTACTACAAATGAGCTCATCTGGCAAAACCTTTGAAGACCTTTGAAGGGCTTATCTACAGCTTTTTTTGAGGAATCCGGCACATTTTTTGCTCCATTTTCGATCAGCGAAAGTTCCCAAAAGTCATGAGACCTAAATTTGGACAAGTTCTACGAGCTGCGACTGCCCATCAAAACGGAGCTACAGTTGGTAGAACTGGACGCATTATAAGACACCAATCTATCAGCTCTGGGTAATTATCGAAGAAACACATCTATGCAGGGATAATTTGTTGCCTGTACCGATAATCAAGACATCCCTGGGAATTCATATTCCCCATGAAACTGAATTCAATAATTTGAATTATTCATTAGCCCCTGGCGGATTGTTTTCTCATAATATTACAACAGTTGGTTTCATCCCTTCATGTTTGAGTTCCTCTAGTTTTCTAAACAAAGTTGGATCCGAGAGAGAGAGAGAGAGAGAGAGAGAGAGAGAGAGAGAGAGAGAGAGAGAGAGAGAGAGAGAGAGAGAGAGAGAGAGAGAGAGAGAGAGAGAGAGAGAGAGAGAGAGAGAAACATGAATTTATTTAAGAAACATTAAGTCAAACAAATTATCAATATATATCTTATTGATTGAGTAAATTATCCATTTCAAAGTAATACAATAATTTTACCCACCTGTTTCATTTTCATTTGTATATTTAATAGATATTTCACCAGTGAATGAATTCTTGGGTTCTTTGAAGCAAGAATTAATTATTAGAATGAATTCCACTTTGTTTATAATATTTTTTGATCCACTCGGTTTTTCGCCGTAATCTATTCGAAGTAATTGTGAGAACCTTTTTGATCTATTTCAAAATTAATTACCGTTTAATCCACCATTTCCAGCCTTACCTAGTTCAGTTTGTTGAGGAAAACAATTTTTGTAAGTGTTTCATGAACCAACCTCAAACAGTGCGAAAGAACAGATTTTGGTTTATTATTCAATAATAAACCATTGTAATCGCTCTTGAAACAAAAATTCTAACCCCCTTGAAAATTTCATGGTTTATTGAGGACACTAGTTTTTCACTGCGACAGTTTTATCACTGGTTGCGATCTATACGTACAACTGATGTGCATGTTACTAAAACTATTCATTTATTATATTTGTTCCTCCTTATTTTTGAGATTTAAGAGTAGTGTCAAGACGTCCAAACAAAACAGAACACTGACCTCCGTGTAACACCTGAATCGAGTGAAAATCCTCATATATGGCAATTGTGTGGACCCACCATCGAGTCTGTCGAGGTACCTACCTCAGTTCACACAATATTATTCATTGATTCCTCATATGAGTTGAATCAAAATTTAAATAAATTGGTGCTAGCAACAGAAAACGGAAATTTAAAACACAACATGGAACCACATGATTGGCCACAAGATCAACAAGTGAAGCCAACAAAATGAAGAAAACGAACTTACAACAGGTTGAAAAAAGGTTACATCGATAAAAAAAGAAAATTGAAGAATGCTATAGTGGTATAATAGAAAAATAATGCAAATAAGGAGATATTTGGTAATTTTGTTTTATAAAAGAACTAAACTTGAAGGAGGCTATACAGGGTGTAGAGCGTATGATCCGAAAATCTTCGTACACGTGTTCTACAACTAGTTTCCAACAAAAAGGCCTAAAAGAGATTTTTTTTAGAGGCTTAGTTTTTGAGTTATTTCACTTCCATGATTTTTTTCCTGTTTTCGAACTTAAGTCAATAAAACAACCGTAACTCCTTCGTTTTCAAAATATTTGCTAATCTAAGTATGCCGTTGGAAAGAGCATAAAATTATCTATCGTCTCAGTGTTTAATAATAATTTTTTAAAGGAACTAAGGGGTAAAAATGAGCCTAAAAAGTAAATTTTGTCAAATTTTGAAAAAAAAATTCTTTTTTTAATGGCTCATTAGTCCCCCTTAATTTTGGTGATACGTTTGAGCCTGTAAGCTTAAAAAATGCGCAAAAATTTCAGCTTTCCAATGGTATATTCAATTTTTAGGTTTTAGAGGGAACTTTTTTGAGGAAATTGAGATTTTATGCAAAAAAACGTGTATTTTCAAGCACATTTGAGGGTTTTTTAAAAAAAAGAGAATAAAACCAACATAACTAAAACTTTTTTTCTTTTTCTGGGTGTAGAATGTATCATGTCAACGACATTACCTAAAAAATTTAAGTTTGAGTGAGAGCATCCGCGGAATGAATTGATGTAAATCAACTGTTAAATGTCTCCCGTTCTTGCTGATATCGTGAGGTTTGATCCCGTTGTTTGTTATGATTTCCTCTTCTTATCGTTGATAGAAACATCGTCACGAGCAAAATGTTGAGTATGATAATGTGATTAACGGTCAGAGGTAGATCCACACACCCGTTCGATCACATCAAATGTGCTTAAAAATACACGTTTTTTTGCATAAAATCTCAATTTCCTCAAAAAAGTTCCCTCTAAAACCTAAAAATCAATTAAAATTAAATATACCATTGGAAAGCTGAAACTTTTGCGCATTCTTAAAGCTTACAGGCTCAATTGTATCATTAAAATTAAGGGGGACTACTAATGAGCCATTAAAAAAAGAATTTTTTTCAAAATTTGACAAATTTACTTTTCAGGCTCATTTTTACCCTTTAGTTCCTTTTAAAAAATTATTATTAAAGACTGAGACGATAGATAATTTTATGCTCTTTCCAACGGCATACTTAGATTTGAAAATACTTTGAAAACGCCGGAGTTACGGCCGTTTTAGTGACGTAAGTTCGAAAACACGAAAAAAATCTTTAAAGTGAAATAACTCAAAAACGAAGCCTCTATAAAAAAATCTCTAGGAGGCACTTTTTGTTGGAAACTAGTTGTAGAACACGTGTGCGAAGATTTTCGGATCATACGCTGTACACCCTGTATACAAATACAAAACGTTTGCTAAATGATTACAAAGGTCTATCATTGAAAATAATGAAGCAACCTAACTCATGATTTGTTGTTTTTCGAAAATTTTATTACCAAGTGAATAGCAAACTGCGCTTTCACGAGCCTGTTACGTCAACAGCAAACGGTCTAGGGAGACCTCAAACTCGGTCGTGTCTATGCCAAGAGAAACTCCAAAGTGGTTGAACTCCCTGATTGTAATTCGTGGGAAGATTCGATCAAAGGCACCGCTCAAAGTTTCGAAAACAACGTTATCTCAATAAGGAGCACTCCGAGATGGCGGGGCACTGGCCAAAATGTCGCACTACTACCGACCGCTAAAGACGCCGAAACCTTTGACGATTTGCAAGTTCAACGATTTGGAGAGATATGACCTTATTTTATAAACATCCCAGGAAAGCAGTGTTTCAGTATCTGAAGCAAATTCCAACCGCCTTTTAATATGTAGTTTAATCAATCGAGGTTGCCGGTGTACAAACTTGCACTTGAAAATACTTTAATAATCAATTTGTATGTCTATAGATACCTATACGCAGGCACGGGCACATAAGTGCATACTAGCATATGTTTTTCGGTTCATGTATTTTCGTGAAGGTTTTTTATTCTCAAGAACTTGATCTTTATCGTAATTCATCATTAAAAGCTTTTATTTAACTTGCAATGTATGTTCGGGTGGAATCTTGCGACCCGATTTTGAAGCAGATACTCTCAACCGATTAAGCTGAAATTTTGTATGCACGTTTAGATCGGATGAAAATACACGATTAGTTGTGTGACGTCATTCTAAATTCAATATGGCGGACGATCCAAGATGGCGGAACAGGCATTTTTGATGCATTTCTACAATATCGGTGTCAAATGAAAGGGCTTGTTGAATATTGGTTTCAAATGAAAGGGCTTGTTGAGAGGAAGTTAAAGTTCAGAAAAAATCCATGTTAAAAAAAAAGAAGCTCTTCTCGGAATCCCCCTGAAATTTGGTGTAGAGACCTCGTTTATTCTTGATTTGAACCTGTAAAATCGGTTGGTTAACTTTGAATGAGATGAACAGACTCAGAAACCTAGCTAGCGATGACTAAAAAGTAGTAAAAAATTAAACAAAAAAACCTTTTAAAGAAAGCTTTTATTTAAATGCCCTAAAAAGAAGGAAATAAATTGTTACTTACAAATTTCAACTGTCTACTAATAGCCTATATACACAATTCATAAAATCATAAAAGCTTGTCGCGACGTTTGCGTAAGTAGGTACTAGATAGGTATCTGTAAGTGTTTACCTAATTAAACTGAAATAAAAAAATAAACTTATCGGAATAAGTTGGTCGATGAAATAGGTACCTAGGAACTAGTTAATTTACACAAGCCTAAATCTCGCGACAAGCTTTCATGATTTTATGAATTTGTGCGTATGAGAAGATAGTTAAAATTTGTAGATAAGTAAAAATTTATTTCCTTCTTTTTAGGGCATTAAAATAAAAGCTTTCTTAAAAAGGTTTTTTTTTTTTTTTTGTTCAATTTATTTCTTCATTTAATCTTCAGTTGCCCTTTTCTGTCTTCATTTGATCTTCAGTTGCCCTTTTCTGTCTTCTGTTATTTCATTAGATCGGACATACTACTTTCGTTTTCGTATTAATAGACCATTAATGTCGATAACAGATCTAGAACTCCTCCGAGGAGCTCAAGAACTTTTTCCTTGGAGAGCAAGTGGACATGTTCTGTGTTTTTTTATTTTATTTTATTTTACACTGAACCTAATTCTCCCTTCTTCTCTCTTAATGACTGCACGCCTTTACTTTTTCTTTCTGTAAACATGTCTTCTTGACAATAAAAAACTTGGAATTCGAAACATACGTGAAACATCATTTTTACCTATTTGTATTCTCAGGATTCTTACCTCCACATTAATCTCACTAATGGTTGCAACAAACTAATGAGAACCCAATTAAATAAGATTGCTCAAGGTTAAGACGGCCGAACTCCAAAATCGATTTTTCAGTTTTGTACCCACCACATTTCGTTGTAGAATCTTGTTTGGATTCTGTTCCACCCATCGAAACTCAATTCACGATCCTCATACCATTCAACGTATGTCCATATTAACCGGATTAATTTCATGGAAATAATAATAATTTTGTTACGTATGGATACTTCAGGGATGTTGAAAAAGGACTGCAACTGATATCGTGATGACATGCTTAAATACTTTTGTGATTCAACTATTGGGATGGGTTCTTAGCGTAGAAAAGTTGAGGTTCTGTGAATTCTGTTTCGTAAGTGTACCTCACTGCGGCAGATTTTGTTAGGATTTTCTTTAATTCTCCATTCAGTGCACCGTTGTCCAAGAGTTTCCAGAGGTTCGTTCGCAGTAGAAAATTCCCGGACTGTTCGGAACTTCTGTGTCCGAAAAATGGCCGCCACCGGTTCTGAAGTATGTTAGGGAATCCTCATCACTGCGAACGCTTCGGTTCTCGACTCCACTTTCCCGTAGGGCCCGAAGTTATGTTTATATTTGCTGGAGTTGCGGTAGAATTCGGCCAATATTCGAGCGATATGGTGGCTTACTCGAAAATGCTCCAGAAATTCAGCATTATTGAACTGGCCGACGACGTTTTCGGTGAACCCCTTGTTTTTAGGCCGAAGCCTCGTCCCTAAAAACAACTCCAAATCTTCGCCGTCATCTTCTGACAGGTCCAATTCGCTAAACATCGGTTCGTCGTCGCTATCTGAGTCTTCTGAACCACTCCACATCATTTAAGCACAATTCTCAAATACATTCAAGTAGGTTTAAATGTATGGAAAACCGAACAAGAGAAACCTCTGAATGATAAGCTACGATGTGAAAGTTGCGCTCTGATAATAGCTCCCACCATCTCTCACCAGAGCGCTCTTCAGTAGCTGTCCCGAGTTCGAGAAAAAATCCCGAACTCGAAAACGGTGTTCCGAACTAGTCCGGAACTACTCCAAAAAGTTACTGCGAACAGCGAACCTGGAGTCAGAACTCGGAACACCTGCACTGCGAACGCGTAAAGCTCAAGGGCGCCTGCCCGGACAGTTCTGGAACTGTACTACGAACGAACCTTAGATGTCCTTGACTTTTCTCAGCAATTTCTTCTGATATCTGTCCAATTACTACATAAACATGTCATTTCACAGGATGAGGCACTTTTCGGCCCTAGGCGAGTCAAGGGATAAACATAGAATTGTTTCGTCTTTAAAATTTTCTCATGTAGAGATATTCTCAGGGATCAGAATGAGGGAGCTGGAATTTTCATAAAATAACCGTCAACACTCGTAAAAAAATCCAGAAAATGCCATTTCGTAACTTCTGTGACTTTTCCTCTGGTAGAGTTACGCTACTGTTTCGGTTCTTTCGCCATAAGGATCTGAAACTTGGCGAGAATTCCTAAGCGCATATTGCTTCAAGTTTTCCCAGCAATGTCATTATGACGAGGAAATTAAGTAATCATCCAAATGGACGTTACGGGAGCTTATTGAAGGCTTGTCTCTCTGCGTCTCATTTCCCTGGGAAGCCTTGAATTTGGTTGCCAAGGCGCGGATATCGACGTTTGGAGGCATTATCTCTTCTCTTATCACTGCTCACGCCCCTCTGAAACTTGTAACCTACTAATTGTATGACTTGAACTTTTTCTTTTTTTAATTTGAGGCAGGTTGTTTAAGGTCTGAGATTGGTTGTTAAATTGTTTACTGTCAACAAGTTTCTTACAAACCGAAAAAGAATTTTTTGGTGCTCATGTAGGGCATATCGGCGAAAAACAGAGAAGAGTGCGAAAAAGGAGAGGAAGGTGTTGATATTTGAGGTTGTTATTGTAATATTTTCGAACAGGTTTCGGAAGCTTACATTTCGATAAGCAACAAACAGGAGTATAGCATTACTTTCGGTTTATTATTCAATAATAAACCATTTTAATCGCTCTTGAAAAACCAATTTCTAACCCCCCCTGAAACTTTCATGGTTTACGTTTCAAAGGGTGTAGAACCCAAATCTGCAATACAAAATTTTCCGTCCGTACTCCGTATGCACGTTTTCTTGAATTTTGTTGAAATTTTCAGGAAAAATCCATGTTGGTCCGACGACACCCCAATTCCTTAGCCAGCTCTCTCACTTAATTTAAAGTGCCACTTAACGGTTGTCAAAATTTTGTAAAATCCCTAAAAACCTTTAAAAAAAAATCGGAATATGGACTTTTTTTGAGAACTTTCCATGAGGAATCGAATGAGCCCCTCCCCAGGTCTGTTCAAACCATTCCCCATGAATGGCATGATCTCATGCTGCGAATTCTTTCACTGGGGTTTATTAGTAAACTAAGTAAAAACAAGCCCGTAGCGGAAGGGTTTCGTGCGGGGTTCACAAAGACAGGTTCTCGCGTTCGTTTCCCGCGTTCGGCAGGAAAACGTTTGCCCCATATGAATGTGGTACACACACTTGGACACAAGAGAAACGTTTTGCCCGTAGGCACACCTAGGCCCAAGACAAAACAAAACGCTGTATGTACGCGTCACAAGTGCCATAAAATCATTTAAAAAATCTGGAAATTCTTTCACTGGGGTTTATTGTTCAATTTCATTCATTTGGCTTGCATTCATAATTTGAATTTTTACTAAGCTTTGGAGTGTGCGTTTTTCACAGGTGAAAGAGTGATTATTGAATTTCAGGAGGCACACAAATATGATCAACTGATCAATCCAAATAGGTATTTTGGTTGAGAACCGATTCAAGTGCTCTATGCATATCTCCTGAAATTCAATAATCGCTCTATCACCTGTGAAACATGCACACTCCAAAGCTTAGTAGAAATTCAAATCATGAATGCAATCCAAATTAACGAAATTGAATAATAAAACCCAGTGAAAGAATTTGTAGCGTTTTTTCGTTTATTCCTTCGATAGCTTTGTGATATTGATAATGCAGAAGAAACTCAACTTACCTAAAACTAAATCGTGAATTTACAAAACATGTAACATTAATAACTACTGTCATGATTTGATTGAATACGTTCACTTTGTTGACCATGCATTAGTTGACATTCGCCATTCATAATTAAATGTGGTTAGTCAGGTGCTAATACGTGTACACCGATATTATTATTATACAGGTAGTAGGTGAACAACCCTGACATACATAATACATGCAGTGTGAATGGGGAACTACGTAGGTAAACACCCTCGTGCAAATAAGCCACATCATCTATCCTGAAAGCAACCACTAACACAAGATACATACCATGGTACGAGAATACGTGACCCTCTCTACAATATTTAATGAAACCGAAATAACTTCGAGTGCGTTCTTACCTGTAACAAACAAACAGAAAACCAAGTTAGTCAACTTCCCTCAGTCGTATTAATGGAGAGAAACAAACGCTATTTCTACATTTTACTTCCGATATATCTAAAATGTATGCTAGTATATTCTAAATTGTATGTAGAAAAGCTCCAATCATGCAGCATGATCGCATGAGGGAATTTCCTAAAATTATGGCGGATATTAAATTCAGATAAATTGAGTTGAAATTGTCACACGTTCTGTGCAAAGATACAATCAGCTTTCTTATTTGAAAAAAAAAAACCTTTTCTGAAAAATGTTTGTCCATTCAAACAAAGATTTTGAGTTATTAGAATTTATCGCCTATTTATCACATTTTAATGAAATGTATATAAAATGTTCACCATAAGTTCGATCATCAATACATGAACTCCGAACATCGATATTCTTTGCGGATATTGACATCCCTACTAGCATGTATCCATATGGATACATCCGCATTGAGAGTGTTAAGCATCATAAGGTCGATTTTCACCAAATACCCAACTCCCTGGTGATCAAATCAGAGCGATACTGATAACACATTCCGCTATACGAAGCGCGTTATGATTAGCTTCGAAATCAATTGCAGGAATTCATCGATGATTCGGAATTTGTTTCCGTCTAGTAGCGAACTAATGAACGGGGATTCGGAATGAAGTTGTTATTCGGCGAAGTTCGGTCACGTAAATGAGAAGAGCGTCGGAGGGACTAATGGTTTTCGTACGCCACCGCTCGGTAGTAGTCCATTATTACTGGGTATCCTAAAAGGCGGAAACCGTGAAAGGGATGAGGAGAATACGGGGAATATGAGAGGGAACGCAGCTGTAGCTCGTGGCTGATGACTTGATAGGATTAATCCCATTACCTACAGCCCAGCGTGTCGAGTTGCTTCTTCCCTTCATCTTTCGTTTAGCTTTTGAGCTCACTCAGCTCCGCAGGGTAGTCAGTTGGAATACGTCCGTTTAGCCTGTTAATGACCTTTTCACGATTGTTTTGATGAACGCAGTATTTCTCCTTCCTACAGTACTACATACGAGGCGGTGGATTCCAAATCTTCCGAATTTGCAATTTTTCAGGAAACAGGAAAAATATGCCTCAAGTAAACCAATGACTCGGGGGTGAATAGGGGCACGCGATTTCTTCTGTATTTGACTCATATACCAGCAATAAAACGCTGCAAATTCTTTCACTGGGGTTTATTAATTCAATTTGGGGTTTATCATTCATGATTTGAATTTCTACTAAGCTTTGGAGTGTGCGTGTTTCACAGGTGATAGAGCGATTATTGAATTTCAGGAGATATGCATAGAGCACTTAAATCTGTTCTCAACCAAAATACCTATTTGGATTGATCAGTTGATCATATTTGTGTGCCTCCTGAAATTTAATAATCGTTCTATCACCTTGAAATACGCACACTCCAAAGCATAGTAGAAATTCAAATCATGAATCATTGAATTGAAAGAATTTGCATCGTTTTTTCAAGAGCGATTACAATGGAAAAATATTCTATTTGTAAATTTTGAATTTCGTAGGACGAAGCATGCATATCAGAATGCTTCAACCCATGTATCGGTTATAAACCCTTTTAGGAGTTCACTCCAGTATCCACATTCACAACATCACTAGGTTACTGCGTTCGAAACAAAAGGCGGGAAAAAACGCTGTTGTTTTTGTTTTGATTGCAGTAACCTAGTGATGTAGTGAATGTGGATGCAAATGTTGGCTATGGTTTGAGCTATGGATCTGGGGAGGGGCTCATTCGATTTCTCATGGAAAGTTCTTCAAAAAAGTCCAAATTTAGGCCACCTTGACTTTTTTTGAGGTTTTCAGGGATTTTACAAAACTTTGACAACCCTTAAAGGGCACTTTAAATTAAGCGAGAGAGCTGGCTAAAGAATTGGGTCGTTGTCAGACCAATACGGATTTTTCCTGAAAATTTCAGATTTTTTGCTCCAGCCTTTCGGGAGAAATCGTACGTACGGCGGACGGACGGAAAAATTTTTATTGCAGATTTGGATTGTACCTCCCTTGAAACGTGAACCATGAAATTTCGGGGGGGGGGGGGTTAAATTTTTATTTCAAGGGCAATTACAATGGTTTATTATTGAGTAATAAACCAAAAGAGATCCTGTAAATTAGAAGTGAAATACACTGCGAAGGAGATGGCACAACAGCTTCCTCGTTAAAATCAAAGTGAATAAGTTAGTGTAGTTCTTTCTTCTAGCGGCGTTTTTCAATTTCGGAAAGAAGCACCACTGAAGAAGCACAATAGCAAGCTTGTATAACGCGGGTGCCATGTTCGTACATTTTTGCGGGAGCTTGGTGGAATGCTCGAGAACTAGTGCTCGTTCGGGCGTGCTACACCGGTGTAAACGGCAGCCCATCGGGATTGTTCGCAAATGTTTGAGAACGTTTGCAAACGTTTTCGAACTCGGTTGGTGTAAACGCGCCTTTCCTGGAATCATTTTGATTTGTCAAACAGATGGTAATCGATCTGGGGGAATCGGGGGGCCGGTGCTGTTATAGAAGGAAATCGAACTGGGCAAAGGTCTGGCGATTGAACTGGGAACGTTATCGCTTGGCTCGGTCGGCCACATCTAGCCAGTCAGCTTTTTAGTGTGTATATTAAACGTAAAATAGTATTAGACGTAAAAAATACTTCTGGGATGTAGCTACCCGGTAGAAAGTGGACGTCTGGAACCCACAAATCGACGAATAAGTATCTAGGTCGTTCGTAATTTGACCGATGTTGACGATGTTCGCGATTTGACTCAGAAGTTGTGGTGACAGTACCATTTTTATGGGTTTATTAAAGTAATTAGCCACTTCAATATTAGCAATTTTCCAGATTTCGTCATTCCCCCAGTTCAACGCGGGTCCCAGAAAACCTTTCCCTAGTTAGATGCCAAAAATTACTCCAGTTGGATTGCGTTTCGGAAACTTTCCCCCAGTTGAAAATCCACTGTCAAACAATTGATGGGTTTCCAATACAGAGTGGATATCGATCAAAACAGGAGAAATCCTGTTCCTACAGTTGATGCGTATTTTCAATAAAACGCCCCGGGACCACTGTCGAGTGTCCTCAACCAGGAAATAATGAGACGAGCTCGACATTCTGACCAGGACGGCGGTTATGTGGATGTGGAGGGCCGATAAATTGAGGTGAACGGGGAAACGAATGACAAGGCGGACGGCAGTAGTAACCATGGAGTCAGTGCAGGACCCACGAACTGTAGTGGAGTCGCTATGATGGGCGGAGGAGGTCGATGAGGCCCCAGAAACCCGGGTAGGTAGGTAGTGAGGCAGGGAGGATATCCCGTGACAGGTTAGATTCTATTTCCTCTGTGACAATCATCGCTACATCCTGGGCCCGCTTCGTGACAGCGAAGGGTTGTCCCCCTTAAAAGCTTCATCCCTCCAGTTGTTAGCTCTACCTTCCTTCGCAAATGGCACCCGTTTAGCCCGCTCTATCAACCCAGGAATTATTCTCTCCGTGTCACAAATGCTTTCCTCGAAGAACGTACCGAGATAATAGAGATTTAACGAAGTCTCAAATAAGTGTTTCAATAAATGGGGGAGCAAACTTGTAATTGAAGACCGCGGCCGAACAACCGTCTATGTTATATTTTTGAAATTTTACAAGAGAGCAAAAAAAAACGAACGCTGGAACAGATTTTTCGCAAATCGGTAGCTGGAAAGTAACATGGACATTTGTTCCACAGCTTGGGAGCAAGAATCATTAAAAAGTTTTAAATGCTATACAGTTTAAAGTTTTGCTTATATTCTCTTGGAGATGATGAGCTTTAAAATGCCTGTACATTTTTGAAATACTGAGGTCTGGACTAAAATAATTTCTATTCGTCTTGTTGCGGCTGTAGAGAGATTCTTGCGTAGGAAAACTTGCTATGTGTTTCTTCACCAGCCCCATGACAGCATGAAGCTTTGCAACCGAGCATGGCACATGCTTATCACGCCTCTCTAGGAGCAGTGTCTCCATCCTTTATTGAAGTTTGTAAGCCTTGAAGAAGACCATACCCAATTGAAAATGTATTGAGAAATGTTATCTTACAAACCCTGGTTCGCCCAATATAATACTGAAAGCTGCACAACCTTCTGGAAGAATCATCGGTTATCCCACTTCTCCTACGAGTAGGTTCAGCAATCTTCACGCAGTAGAGTAGGTGGAGAGATCGCTCATCATACGTTAGTTCGTAAAATCTTTTGAAATGGAGCTTTTTAGCTTCTAAAGTGACTTGATCATAGTAAGAAGGGTCACCACAAACACGTTCATCTTGCGGAGTAAGTTTCCCGGGAATAGGCCGATTCCGCTTCAAGATGTAGGGTTGCACGGAATTTTGTAACTCATTCCCGTTGAAGTCTTTCCAGTGTTTGAAATTGATAGTTCGAGTCTTTGATTAGTTCAATCTGTCCTCTTTATTGGAAGAAATTTGCAAAGAGGCTGACATGATTTTTGAAAAGAACACGCATCGGCAAAAAAACGGGGTCTTAGGGAGCGGCGTGGCACACTGATATAACATAGTTAGTTACGCGGTTGTACGTGGCGATTTGACTATCACATTTTTCATCATCTGGATCACTATGGTGTTGTATCAGGTGGGAAATTTGCATATTTTTTTTCATAATTGATGGAGGAGACCTTGAAGAGAATATTGACTCCGAAACCCCATTTTCGAGAAATTGTAACATAGACGGTTGGTCGGCCGCAGTATTTATATTTCATCATTGCATATACGTGCCTGCACCCGATTTGAGCAAAATCTCATCAAAAAAAAAAATAAGAAAATGGCTCAAACCATTTTGAAATACATTCAAATTAATTTGGTGGCGGAGTTGAAATTTGAGTCAACCATCCAGGGTTAACCACAGGATCATAGTGATTGTTGTTGATCCTCCTTTATAAAAGAGAGAAGTACGCCTGTATGTGTAATTATTTTGACGCCAAAATAGACCGACCGGTTTTAATGAGATCTTTCTCAAATTCCGGATTAAAACCTAGGCTATGGGTGGGTTTTCGTGACGTCACAGATAATCGATATGCTTCCAACAATCGAACCTTCCAAGATTCTGCTATGTTTGATCACTGTTCTCAGTGCGTTTACAGCCTTATCGAAACCCTTTCCAGATGTTCTCACAAAATCTAGAAGCTATTATACATTATTTTAATGCTGCTTTATTGTCTAACGTTCGTTTTCTGATTTTTGTCTTATGAATAGAGGTAGTGCAACATAAATATTGAAACAACAGTATCATTGTGGTACTGTAGGGTGCAGAAAAAGATATCGCATTGGTGAAGAAGTGGGGCTATGCCGTCTTCCGAATATTATCAATAATTGCAATAAAACTGTGGAGCTTTCTTCCGAACGGTTTCTTCTGAATGGTTATCCTGAACCAACAGAAATATGGCTGGAAAAATGTGAATGTCTATAACGTCAGAGTGTGCGACTAACATCATCATTGGTGAGTAAATTAAGTACCTACTACCAACTAGTTTAAGAAAATCATACCCAAGAGTCTGCTGCAAATAGCGCTTGACAGAAATCAGTCGTGATTTCAGACTAAAATTTTAACCTAAACAGTGGTCTGGACTTCTAAATAGAGTGTACGGGGCTGAAACCCCTTTAACCCTTGATTTAATGAACGATTCCAGGAAACACCTTAATGTTCGATCAGAGAGTCTGAAAGTCCCACAATTCGATTCAACGTGACAAATTACGTAGAATCAAACACTAGAAATCGTTTGGTTTTGAGGAGTAAGTAATTTTTTCTACTTTCAAACGTAATTTTCCTTTTTTAATCAGCAAAATAAAATCAAAATTGATTAAGCTGTTGGAGAGGTTTCATCGTTTTTACCGTTATTTCATAGTGATTCATGCCTCAATGGAAAGAAATTTCGACCAGAAAATCTTTATCATTTTGCATTTTGGGGTTCAGGGGATTTTTGGACCTTGGATTCCAATTCCGCATCGAAAAATACATAGGGATGCCCTAGTCTACCTCACGGATCTTGACATTTTTTTGTGGGGCTGTTTAATGTACCACAGACTACGTCTAATAATGCACATAAATCAGGTAAGTAATTTACATGGAAGGTTGTTGTGATACAGAAATAATAAACCGCTGTATGATAATTCGCATAGTATGTTTTAATAGTGTGCTCCATCCAGGACTGTTGTGGCAATAGGGGACTCTGGGAATGATCATCAGCGCCAGAGAAGCCTGTCCTTCGTCCTCCGCTTCTCGGCTTTGAGTCATCCAACTTAAATCGTGTTCGTTCTTAGTTGTTCCCAAGCTCCGTGACTTGATTTCAGGCGAATCAATCCGGACGGGGGAAGGTATCATTGTCAAGCTATTGATCGTCAGCGAGTTCTCATTCCAGCTGAAAGGCAGGCGTTTCGGTAGCATATTAGTCTATGCCCACTCCAGCTCCGCTTCCCACGTCGAAAAGTTGAGGAAACCTCGTCGGGAAGGTGAGGAGAAGAGGTGAGGGCTCCCACATCCACTGGCACCCATTGTCTCCCGAGTTTAGAAATGTAATCAGAATTGAATCAAGTTGTCGACTCAGCGCTGTTGTAAAGTAAGGATACGTGCTGAATGGGATTCCCCTAACTCAAGAGCACCTCCGCAGGGCTTTATAGCTTTCCGCAAGCTCTGCCTTCACGGTTGGCGCTTGTAGGTGCCTATATATATTTCAGTGTCCGCCGCATAAATAACAGATTAGATTACGTCTTCTGAATACCGAGGGGCTGCAAACACGATTCATCCGCATGCAACCCCCATGTTAGTGGTGACGTGATATTCGCAATTTTCAGCTTGGTAACCCAAAACAACCGAAACAGTAGAAAATATTTTACAAACATCAACTTCACAAAATTATTCATTGGTAATATGAACTATCATTATTCATTCCCACAATAAATGATCCTTGTGTTACATACATCCCTATAAGTAATACGGGGAAAAAGAGTTAAAATAATCGGTGGAATGATTACAAAGCTGGGAAGAAACGAGAAGATACTCTCCGAATGTTAAGAGAACGTTTTCTGTCAGAAACAACCCCACATGATAGAAGCGGACAAACTCTTTCGATTGATAATAATTATCTATTATTGAGGAAATCCTGGAGCGAATGCCGTGGAATTAAATCGATCCTCGACAGTAAAAGAAATTTGGCCAGAGTTAAAATAATTAGTTTGGCAAAATCAATTTGAATTTTTGGCAAAATCAATTTGAATTTTTGGCAAATTATCGAATTGGAAATTTTGGCAAATTATTTTGAACCTTTGGCACATATCAATTTTAATATTTTTGGCGTCTCAATTTAAACTTTTGGCAACTCAATTTCAACTTTTGGCATACCACTTCGAGCTTTTGGCATATCAATTTATACTTTTCACAAACCCAACTAATCCAACATTCCACCCCCATATAATGATCAATAAATGTTTTTTCTCTCTCAAACAGTAGGTATTTACCTACGTACGAATTAATTTGTCAGGGAAGGTAAAAGGATTGAAGATTCTAGGACTTCCTTGTGATATTCCAATCCCCTTATCCACACATTTATCTCAACTGGAAGCCAAAATTGTCCGTTTTATATATGATCAATGGTCATCAAACCATATTACGCACCGAGTATGAATTAAGTCCCACGCAGGCGTCGGTCCCAACGAACATGCCGATAACTTAGCTAGAAAGGGTTCTCAATGGGATCAGTTCAGTGACATACCTTTCAGATTCCGACACAATTATTTGGAAAGGCAGTTTAAACTCAACATGTTGAGAGATTGGCAAAGATTATTTCATGTTTATCCATCGGGATAGGATTTCCGATCGCGTTTCCCTTCCATAAGTGGATTGGCTTGTTCGAAATGATTAGAGGAAAGTCCAACTTTTTTAATAAAACCGTTATGAGATAACGAATCGGCCATGCTTTACGAACAAATCGTATATATAAAGATGAAAGTATCAGAGTAGGTATATCCGTTTTTCATCCAGGGGTGGTTGGACGTTGGGCGGGTGGAATTCACCAACCCCCCATAACCCCCCGACCCCAGTGAAGGGGAGAGGGCCCCAGCGGGGCGGAGCGTCTCCCCGGGCAACCGACGTGCTCCCCTCCTCGGGGACTTGGAACATACAATTTGTTGGCTTTGCGTATTGTTTTTATACTCCCTCATTGTGTTTTTCACCCATTTTTTTTAACCTGCGTAGCAAGGTCTTCAAACTAGTATCAATATAAAATCCAAAGGGGACTAACGACCATCTGTGACCACCAGAGCACTGGGGCATATTTTCTTGGCTTGCAATATGTATGAACACAAAAGGATACAACTTTCACCCAACTGAGCCCTTAAGTAACTTCTCCTTTCAATCTTTCCTACCTGATAGCATCATGTTTGGTACGGATGAATAGGTGGAGCATTGAGGGAACTTTGGTTTGGATTGCATGTCAACCCCCCTCTACTCCTTGCTCTTCAACTTGTCCTATTCCTACTATTCCTTCATGAGGGCACTTTTGCTTCTACTCCCGGCCCTAGGCCATCTTGACTACTCCACGTTTATATTTAAAGTGCACGTTTCCTTGTTCCTACATCCGCGGATTCCTGAATATCCTTTTCAGTTGGCTCGTTGTGAACCTTTTCATCGAAGGATTTGCTGCCGGATGTCTGCGGGGTCCCCCAGGAACAAGGAAGACTCAGTGAACATAGATCAGATATATGGACATACTACGTCTGCAGAAGATAATAATTAAGTTGTAATATTCAAGATGTTTTGATGCGTAGTTTTGATATATCATGGCTATATAATTGTCTTAACTAATGCTAAATAACATTTTTGCTCCTGTAACAAGACTTTGTGATGCTCTTCCTTACGATTTAAATCCAAAGGGGCAATCTATGTGACATCATTAGAGGTGAGGATATTCGATGAGTCGTATTCATTGAATGATTGTTCAAATTCACGACAAACTTCTCCAACGTTTGACGCTTTAACATCTGCTACACCTTGGATAGTACATTTTCTGAACATTTTATAACCAGCCGCGTCAAGAATTGCGTCTCAACAAGGAATTCACTTGCTTCCTTTCAAAAAGGGACTTACTCAGCCGCAAATGCTGTTAAATACGGTCAAATCAATATTGAATACTACTATTATTCTATTGAATAATGTAAAATGTGAAGGAGAAGACGTAATACAAATTGCCAATCTATCTAAACTATCCGTCTGGGCATGATGACACCAACAAATTCGTCTTCAGCGGGAGCATATGATGCTCTGCAGCTTCTACCTTGCATTTTGCAAATTTCGTCCGTTTCGAGGGTACTTTTGTGTTATAGTTATAGGTTTGACCATGAAACACAGGGAGGAAACACCTCATAAGGCACCTGCAGAGAAAACGTGTTGATTAGGAGATGAGAATCCTCGCACCAGGTGTTGTATTTCGCGATTTAAAGAGTTGATTATTGAATAATAAATCGAAAGGTTTAGTATATCGGCAGCCGTTTTAAACATCCCGTAGAGATTTTTGATTGACGCTCGTATTTCCCATTCTTTGTGCCAGGTTCCCGTCTACCGTTGGAAAGCATCAACTTCCATCGGAATTATTTTTTAATTGACCTGTTGGTCGAGATTATTTGTCTTCCGAGTTGTCAGTCGTCCCAGCATCATAGAGAAGCGGTAGGAAGGCGACGAGGGGTGGGTAGAGGGTAGATGGGGCGAGGGAGGTCGATTAATACGAAAAGAGAGTTTCCCATTAGCATCTCCACTAGAACAATCCCAACCGACCCGGACGGGAAACTTAATCAACTCTCCCTTGTAGTCAACAATATGACACTGATTCCCGTTTCATACGGGCGAAGGCCATTCACTGCCGCGCTGGGCGATCTATCATGAAGCGGGCGTCGCTTTGATCCTGGGTCGAGCGCTCTACTGTACAACTACATCTCCGATGCCCCTTTCAAGTCCATTCATCGGACATTAAACCGTTCGAACGAACCGTTTTCAACGTTTATGGCTCGGATTCGTAGATGCACAGCAACATTTGATGTGGTTTCAATCGGAATCTTTATTAGAATGCAAGTCAGATTAGGATATACCGGCTGTTACACTGAGTGACTGACAACGGCAAATAACCTATTTTATATACAATTTCTCAGTACTCGAGTAATGTCCGTAAGACGATTTTGTATCGTAATTTGCTATAATGAACCTTTATGGGGGGCTTGAAAATATCCGTTCACAAGGGACTGATGAGCCTGGTACACAACCCCCTGAGGTTTTCTAGACCTATCCACTGTTGTTCCCATTCGACGAATTTGAGTTGTGAATAGAAGGAACCATACACCTACTGTAGATGCCTTTCAATTCTTACAATTAATTAACTTTTCTTCAACTGAAGGTCTAAATTTCAAGGGATGCGGCAGAGTTATTTCGTATTCCCTAACATCGATAGTCAGCCAACTATCAATAGTCCTATCGATAGCGTGAAACTATCGATATATCGATAGTGTTGAACTATTGATATATCGATAGTCCTATCGACTATCGGCCTTCCCTACGTCAAAAGCCCAATTAAATTTGAAATAACAAGTCGAGTGTAAATAGAATGTACATTGTAACCAACTAGAATTGATTGGTGTCGAAAATAAAGTTCAAATAATAATTCAAAACATAAGAAACGATTGAAAAATATATCGTGTTCCTATGAAAGTAAAAACGGGACAGTAGACCTCTATAGTTCTGCAGGCAGATCATTTAAATGATTCATTTTACGCACCGAAAATAAAAAATTGCCTATGCAACCTACAAATATGGGAGCTCAGAGGAGGGGAGCTAGTAAACAGAGATGAAAGCTACGGCTGGGGGGAGGGATGGCAGGTACACGAATGACCCCCTTGGGTTGACGGAAAAGTGGTGATGCCGGGATAACAAAGGGCGGAAGGAGCCCACCTGAAGGTTAGTTGAAGGAGTGTTGAGCGGGGGGGGGGGGGACTGTCGGGTCAGTACAGTCGCTAAGAACTGGATTGTACTCCGGATAATCATTGGAATGATAATAACATCAATAACCCTTCGGGACCCACATAGTTTTTAATTTATTCCACATTGTAATGTTGGTTACTGTTTACCGTTTAAATTGATCAAACTTTGTAATTGTCAGTATCCCGTATGCGCTTCTTTAACTTATAAAGTAACAACCCCTAAGTAGTTAGTAAGTAATACCTTGGGGCCTTCATGTTTTTGAATTTCTTCCGCACCGTAATACCCCATTGTTTTGTACAAATACACGTTTTGATTTTCTTAGAGGTGTATTTAATTTTAGCAATGTCCCCAAATAAATTATGATTAACCCCAAAACAAAATCCATCGCTATATCTCATTGTTATCATATTCTTAACTCGAATTTTTGAGTCCCAATACTTATACTACCAACCCCTAGTTTTTATAGCCATTTAAGTAATTCAATCATTATCATCCCGCTCGATAACTGATCAACTATAGTGTTTTCAACTGTACTTCGATTAAAATTGTGCGTTAGCTCATGGCAATCTAAAATTTTTTTAATGAAAATAAACATTTATTTTTATTGTTGAAGTTTAATGAGGATTTTAGTTAATGTTACAGATCATAGATTCTTGAAATTTGCCGCGCCTTTACTGGTGAGTGAAATGCCACACTATACCGGTGTCGCTTTTAAAAGAACAGCAAGGAGTAGAGAATTTATATAGAAACTAGAAATAATTTATAAGGCAAAACAACTAGTAACACTAACTTCTAAATTGTTGAGTTGGAAATTTAGAACAAAATCTACCTTAATTCTGCTATGTATAGTATACAAATATTCTGTGTTTGTATACAAACATACTACATTTTCATTGCATCTGGTTTCAAATACGATCCATCGTACGTGTCCATCGTACGATCCGAAAAACTCCGCACACGTGTTCTACAACTAGATTTCAACAAAAAGTGCCTCCTGGAGAGTTGAATAGGTTTTTGCGATGGGAGCCCCCCCCCCCCCCCCCGCCGAAAAGCGACAGGAAAAAGTGAGACAAAAGTAGCGCGTATTTTTATAATGATTTTCACTTACAACCGATCGTTGCTAAGGAACTTTATTTTCTCCATTTTTCATCGCACAAAAAAAATTGTTTGAAAGCTGTGAATTTGTTGGACACCAGACCACATCCCACGCTGCCAATTTCCCCCTCCCTACTTCCCGCAGAACCATTGGTTACGAGTTCGTTTCGTTGACAAAACTTCTTATTGGAGTGAAGCTTTGTGACCTATGATTTTCAGTTACAACCGATCGTTGCTAAGGTACATATTTTGTGCACATTTTATTCTCTCCTGAACATTTTTTGCTCAGGCATTTAGGTCGTTTTGCCACTGAAATAACTGACGTAAATTTTAGAGTCGATGTTTTCGATGTAACGAGCGAAGATCGATGCAAGATTCACCGCGAGTGGTCGATAAAGCCGGATTAGTCTTGAGTTGAAATCCAAACGTTTCGTTCATGAAAATTTCCAAATTCGCACAATTCACAGTTTTCTATGTTCCGTACCATCATTACAAGTTATGGCCAACATTGGTTTGTGATAGGTAAATCAAGTAATGTAATTTTTGGAGTAAATGTAATCCATGTCCCGAGCGAAGATCACATCGATGCACGATCCTCCTTGGTTAGGTGCAAGCCATTAGATTCGAAAATCTTCGACCTCTTGGTTTCCTAGATCCTAAATCGTTTTGGGGTCCCTGGAAAGATTCAGGTTAGATTGGAAAAGTTCCAGGCCAGTTACCGGGGTCAGATCCTTAATAATACAATACAGTGAGAGCTACAAAAAGGTATCTTATATAATACAGTGAGGGAGAGATGAGAGAGAAAGAGCAAAAACCTTTTCAAGGTACATCACATTATAGCCGTTACTTTTTGAGCGGAAATCATCCGGGGGTGCAGGGGGCGAACCGAGTTCCCTTTGGAGGACTCGTTTTCGAGTTAGGAATTTCACTTCCAGATTTTTTTCGTGTTTTCGACCTTTCGTCACTAAAACGGCCATAACTCCGGCGTTTTTGAAGTATTTACAAATCTAAGGATGCCGTTGGAAAGAGCATTGATATTACCATCGTTTCAGTCTTAACAGTAACAGTAACTTTTTACAGATGACTAAAGGGTGAAAAATGAGCCTGAAAAGTCAATTTTGAAAAAACAGTTTTTTTGATGAACCATTAATCACCCTTAATTATAATGATATGTTTGAGCCTGTGAGCCTAAAAAATGCAATAAATAAATAAATCAGATTTTATTGTACAAATACACGATTTGATTTTCTTAGAGGTGAATATAATTCTAGCAATGTCCCCAAATAAATTATGACTAACCCCAAAACAAAATCCATCGCTATATTTCATTGCTATCATATTCTTTACTCGAATCCCAATACTTAGAGCGGGGGAAAATAGGAACTCTTCTGAACAGGTGGAGTTATGTTATTCAGTGAGTTACAACAGGTGGTGTAGTTATAATATGTAAACTCAAGTCGATCCCATAGTACGTTATATTCAGTATATATTCAGAAAAGCGAATTCGAATCCAAGAAGTTGACATTGCCGACTGCTATTCATAGCCAGAGTTCGCGTTGCCTCTTCACATATTACTAAGAGTAAATTTTGTTCTATTCGCGCAAGTAGAAGAGATACGCCCGGGACGGAATATCGACCGCCGGAAGGTTTAAGTTCTTCCATCATAACTAACAATAAATTTCACCTCCCATCCCGTTTCTCTCTATTTTCTAGGGTAAAAGGATGTTGTGTGGGTGGTAGCGCGAGCGGGAATAAAAGGTAACCAGGTTTCCCCAGCTCCGGGAAGTAGGAAGACTTCCCACTTTATTTGAACCTCCCCCCCTGCAACCTACATAAACCGTTTTGCATTATACGGGCACGACGGACTGCACGGACGTATAAGATATACATGGAGGTAGTGTATCGTATAAGGGCCGGGAACTCTCGCTATGTCAAGGGGCAGGACGCACTTGCATTATGTCGACTAAGCTGGTAATATTGTGGGATCGCCCTTCCGACGAGAGCCTAAGCCCTATGGTGGAACCCATTATGCGGTGTAACACCCATTGTGCGGTGTAGTAGCAGTGCATCCCGTTCAACAGCTGCTCTTTCCAAACAGCAAATGAACAGTTAGATTTACGGAAGAGAACTGTTACCCTCATTTAGTGAATTTTTGGAATTCTTTCACTTTTCTTATTGGCTCATATTGTTTTAACACCAAGTTTTCTTAGTGGAAATACGTTCCGATTCATTCTGAAGGGTACCTATCGACCAGAGTTGGGTATAAACTAATTTTCAACTAAAAACTAAAACTAAAACTACTTTAGAACCGGCCAGAACTGAATTAGTTCTTAGTTTGATTGGAGAAACTAAAAATAAATTAGTTCCAAAATTAGTTATATTTGGTTCAACTAAATTAGTAGTTTCCGCTTTGGTTCAACTTGAACATGGTTTAAATTTCAAAGGGTGTGAAATCCAAATCTGCAATAAAAACTTTCCCGTCCGTACGCCGTACGCAGGTTTTCTCCCAAACGCCTGGAGCAAAAATGTGAAATTTTCAGGAAAAATCCATATCGGTCCGAAAACGCACCGATTCTTTAGCCACCTCTCTCACTTAATTTGAAGTGCCGCTTAACGGATGGCAAAGTTTTGTAAAATACCTAAAAGAAAAGAACTTTCCATGAGGAGTCGAATGAGCCCCTCCCTAGGTCTGTAGCTCAAATCATTCCCGATGTGTGGCACGATCTTATGCTGCCAACGTCCGTCTTCGCATTGCTAAGTAAACAAATCAGAATGTCTCAAAGAAGTAAACAAATTACTGGGACCAGTAGCGCAGGGGTTTCGTGTGGGACTCACAACGTCCGGACCTCGGGCTTGTTCCCTTCGTTCGGCAGGAAAATTTTTGCCCCATACACACTTGGGCACAAGAGAAACGTTTTGCCCCACAGACACACTAGGCCCAAGACAAAACAAAACGCAGTATGTAAGTGTCACAAGTGCCATAAAACCATTAAAAAAACGAATTCAAAAACGCTTTGGAGTGTGCGTGTTTCACAGATGATAGAGCGATTATTGAATTTCAGGAGATATGCATAGAGCACGCAAATCGGTTCTCAACCAAAATACCTTTTTGGATTGATCAGTTGATCATATTTGTGTGCCTCTTGAAATACAATAATCACTCTATCACCTGTAAAACATGCACACTCCAAAGCTTAGTAGAAATTCAAATCATGAATTTCCAAGAAGCCAAATGAATAAAATTGAATAATAAACCCCAGTGAAAGAATTTGCCGCGTTTTTCATATACTGTAATGTCAATAAAACGGTCGATGTATAGAGAATACGGTTACTATTGATTATTTCCGACAAACACTTGAAACACGTGATAGGCGCGGAGGGTAGACTGAAATTCTATTCCGGCCTTGGAACACCGCAGGGTTAAGTACCAATTTACTTGGGTATCCCAACTTGGATGAGGGTAAGCTTGATACATTTAACGGAGAACGTATATTGTTGCTTTGGTGGGTTTCAGGGTGTGTTTGATTGACGTGCAACAATACAGAGGCGTTCACGCCTACTTCGCATTCCATAACTACACTATCCCTCCAAGGGAATATCAGTTGATGCGTGTGACACTAACTGGAGGAGGTGAACTTCTCGAATGATATTCGAAACCCAAGTTTGCGGAGGAGGAAGCGACTACCTCCACGCTCAGACTAACTAACGCCTTCGTATTGGAGTGTTGGAGTAGATGGAGACAACCAACAGACTCGGAGCGTTAGGATAGAAGCTTACGAGGAAAGTGGTGGGGGAAGTGCGAGGAGGGGAAGGGGTGGAGGGGAGGGGTTCGCTAAAATAGCACGTGGGACTCGCAGCTGGGAGCAGATTGCACTTCCACTCCTTACATTTAAATTGTCCGTTCCGCCCGAGCCACCTTCCCCGTTACAAACCATCCCCCTTTTATGAAAATAATATTGCAAACAGTTTTTTTTTATAGGTGAACATCTGTGCGAGGCTTCGAACTACTTTTTCAACGTTTTTCCAATATACACGGGTGTTGTTTGTGTATCGATGAGCATTTATTATTATTACGGTTTATTATTTTCAATAACACTATTCTGCAAAACATATATTTTTCAAACTCCTTTAGTGAGGACCTTTTTTAAGCCACAATAGTCTTTAGGGAGACAAATTTGGTCCGTAGTTTTTTTTTTTTAAACTGTTAATTCAGTAGGAGCTTTCACTCCCAATTGTTCATCTTCCAATTGTCCTCATCAGCTACTTAGATCTTAACAAAATTGAAAATGACGAGGTTTCACTGTACTCACCAACAGCAACAAGGTGGTCCCAGTAGTACAGTTTGAGTTACTATAAATTTACTATTTATCTTCTTTACCATTTAGTCCTGTTTCATACTAGTCATCTCTCACCTAGTTTAGTGATAATAAACGGTTGTGCAGTTAACTGATGGAGGCTATATTTCAAATGAATGCGTACATGCTCAATGAACGAGTATGGAAATATATAATTCAATTAGTATTCATCAATATAGTGAATCAATCAAATAAATAAAGGTGTTGTTGAATAAGACCTTGGGGGGCTTCTGCCAAAGTTGAGGTTTCGCGGGTAGCCTAAATTATCACAAAATATGCTGCTTTGCCACTACTTAGTCAGGAAAGTGAAGTCACTTTGATAACTATGATATGAAGTCAGTCAAGTTAACAAGGGTGTAAGAGCCGAGGATAAAACGAAGGAGAGAACTCACTCCTGATTTATTAACCAAAAACGAGAAAATTTTGTTTGGAGGGAAAGTGAAGAAAATTTAGAGTGGGGAATCGCGGGGAGCAGAGAGAGGGGGATAGTAGAAACCAATCAGGGACGGGGTTACAAGTACCCCAGGAAACCCCAGTGTGCTAGGGGGGAAACTACGGGTGACTGACCGTTTCCCAGTAAAAAAGGTTGGCTTGGGAAAAACCAACGGGCCAAAGCAGCTTGGGGAATTTGGAGTCCATTAAAGGCTTTAAATATTTTCACATAGAACAGGGTTAACGGACAATAAGGAAACCAACAGCGGCGAGTATGGTCCCATTACCTGCGGGCCTTGAATATGCGTCAAGTGTGGTTTTCAAGAGGTATTGACCCAAACACCGAAAAACTCTTCATGATCCAAAACCATTTCAGATACATCTGAACATTTAGTCCTCACACCAATGAGTGAAACCTCGTCATTTCCAATTTGGTTTAGATCTAAGTAGCTGATGATGACAATCGAAAGATTGTGGAAAGCTCCTACTGAATAAACAGTTTAAAAAAAAAAACTACGGACCATTTGTCTCCCTGAAGACTATCATATATGTTTATGTGATGAGTAAAAAGAAATAGGTGGTCCTAAGAGCATTTACCTTGCTGAATTCGTCTATTTTTTTGACAAATCACCCATTTAAAATGAGTTTGGGTGTATCCCACGGCATGTAAAAATGTAGTTTGTAGTATCACAAAAGGACACTCCTTTTTTCAATCGAATAGCTGACTCGCTAATAAAACAACGTTGTGAACCGTTTTTCATTTACCTATTCCATTCTTATTCTTGCAGAATTCTTGGATGATTCTAAGAAGAATCGCCATTCTGGTTGTTTGTACTTGAAAGAACCTTATCAAACTTGGTATGTTCCAGTATACGTAGTCAAGTATGGAGAGGTGAATCGATAATAAAACAACGTTGCAAATTTTTTTTTTCGATCTGTTCGAAATTCCACTCTTATTTGTTCAGAATTCTTGGGTGATTCTCAGAAGAATTGTCATTCTGATTGTTCGCACTCGAAAGAACCTTATCAAACTTGGTGTGTTCCAGCATACAGAGTCAAGTATGAAGAGGTGATTTGATAATAAAACAACGTTGCACATTTTTTTCCATCTGTTCGAAATTCCACTCTGATTTGTTCAGAATTCATGGATGATTCTAAGAAGAATTGCCATTCTGATTGTTTGTACTCGAAAGAACCTTATCAAACTTGGTGTGTTCCAGCATTCTTAGTCAAGTATGGAGAGGTGAATCGATAATAAAACAACGTTGTCAAATGTGTTCCATTTATTCAAACTCCCATTCTTATTTGCTCTGAATTCTTGGATGATTGTATGAAGAATTGTTTGAACTCGTGGCTAAATATCTCTATTCATACCATTTGGCCTGTACAGGAACATGTCGATGATCAGATCACGACCCTTGTCAAGATTGAAAAATATGAACAGGCTCCAACGTGTAAGCCACGACCGCTGCTGTAAGCTCTGAAGAGAGTTGGAAAACGTGTTAGAGTCGATGTACTCCTTCAGCTTGTTCAAATCATCAAGTGCAGATTCAAAGTTTTACGGTGAGTACCTGAGGGTATTCCTGCATTAATTCGTTTCGGAAACGTTCGTCAGATTGTGGGAGCAACCAAGTTAATTAAAGTAAAGTTAGTAGATGTTGCATTCTTTACGGTTGTAACAATAAAAATTATTTTTTGAAAAGTTATAAGTTTATTAGGCGTTGGTAATAACACAGCACATGAGTTCCATTGTGTCGAATCGAATCGAAAAATGTTACTTCGCTGTATTTTACCTTCACTGTTGTACGAGTGGGGTGCTATAAATTGTTGACCAGTGAGTCCAATGTAGGTAAAAGCTAGTTTCGTACGTGGAGTAAAACACATAAGTACACATCGTGAACGATCCCGGCTCAACATCCACAAAGAAAAAGTAAGAAGAAGTCCGCGATATGAAGGGCAGGAAAGAATCTACATATTGAAGACGTTCCCTACATTTCTTCGGGAACAAACGATTCATAAAGTAGAGCCCCTGTCGGAGGTTTGAGACTTAAAGGTAGTCCCAACTGTACTTCCCATTTCTGAGTCAGGGGTAGGCAGCCCCTACTAAGTCCTCTCTGCCCTCGAACTTTCCCAATCACAACTTACCACTAAACGATATTGGTAAGTTGGTTCTACGTGCCCGGAATGCTCCCCCCCATCACCGGCCGTCGGTCGGGAGACTCGCCCAAACAAACGGCGCTCCGAAAGAAAAACCCTTTTTAAAGTTGTTGAACCGCGTCAGCTCCGCCAAAGGTCCGCACGAGAGAGCGAATCAGAAACCGGGGACGATTCAATTTCCGTATATAATAAATTGGAGTCATTCTGAAAAAAGATGAAGCTACACAATCGTGCTAAAAGGCGTAATGTACTGTTTGATCCATATTTCAAAAAATCTGGTTTATTGATTTGAAATTAAACCAGTATTGCTGACGGATATACTTTTTTTGTTCCTTCTGCTTTTTTATTTTCAATTAAAGACCAGTGATAAATAAATTAAAGTCATTCTGAATATGATGGAGCTTTATAATCATGCTAAAAAGACGTAATGTGATTTTTGATCACGAAGATTTTTGATTGAGGAATAGTGACCGAAATTTGTCTATTATTTTTCGATATTCGAAAAATAATCATTTATGCCGACTTTCGACTCTCAGATTAAGATGATTTTTCACTTGATTTTGAACAAAGCGTGCCATTTACACAAATTGCCAGTAGTTTGAGAATCACCGTTCTAGATGACGACGATCGAAGAATAATAAATATGACAATGAAAAACAGATGGTACAAATCGTATCAAAACGCTGCAAATTCTTTCACTGGGGTTTATTATTCAATTGGCTAGCGTTCATGATTTGAATTTCTACTAAGCGTTAGAGTGTGCGTGTATCACAGGTGATAGAGTGATTATTGAATTTCAGGAGGCACACAAACATGATCAACCGAACAATCCAAATAGGTATTTTGGTTGAGAACAGATTTACGTGCCCTATGCACATCTCAAGAAATTCAATAATCGCTCTATCACCTGTGAAACACGCACACTCCAACGCTTAGTAGAAATTCAAATCATGAATTCAAGCCAATCGAATAATAAACCCCAGTGAAAGAATTTGCAGCATAACATCATGCCACACATCGGGAATGGTTTGAGCTACAGACCTGGGGAGGGGCTCATCCGATTCCTCCTGGAAAGTTCTTAAAAAAAGTCCATATTTAGGCCGGCTTGATTTTTTTGAGGTTTTTAGGGGTTTTACAAAACTTTGACAACCCTTTAAATTGAGTGAGAGAGCTGGCTAAAGAATTGGGGCGTTGTCGGACCAAAGATGGATTTTTCCTGAAAATTTCAGATTTTTTGCTACAGCCGTTTGGGATAAAAAACGTACGGACGGAAAAATTTTTATTGCAGATTTATATTCCACACCCTTTGAAACGTAAACCATGAAATTTTCAGGGGGGGTTTCGAATTTTTTTGTCAAAAGCTATTACAATGGTTTATTATTGAATAATAAACCAAAAGACTAATGACATTTTGTTCCCAGGCAGTATGCAAACATTTTTGGGTTTAAACGTTGATCCAAATCGATATTCATTGGAGGGTCAAACAACGAAAATTCTTCAACAATATTGCGTTGTTAAAGATTGATTGCAAATTGTTTGTGGTGTGATGGTCGTTCTCTCTGAGCTAATGCTCTTTTCTCTCGTCCATCATGGGACAATAATTATGTGACAGAAATCGCGGAAAGCACATTTTCAAAGGGTAGCTAGCGTGATAGCGATTTGTGACCACTCATACAACACAGGTGCACTCACTCAGGGAATGGTTTTTGGGATGGAGGATGACGGATATCTGACCACAATACGCGGTGTTCCATTGTCATGCTCGGAGTGGGCCATTATATCGGGTTTCATCCGTCCCATGTTCTCTACCCCAGTTCCTCTCACACTGTGGTCGGATCCACGGCAATTCGACTCAGTTGCAGAATGAGCAAGTGCCTTCTGAAAACGACACCGAGAACAACATTTGAGAGAAAACAGTAGTTTGAAGAGAACTGTATAATGGACAACGACGTAGATTCGTATTTAAACATTGAAATTTCGAAATAACTGTGAAACCGAAGAGCAATGCCAAACCTGCTACAAAACATGGATCTGTTTTCGAACTAACAACAAACTTTTGTGCTAATAAACAAAAAAACCTTCTTAAGAAAGCTTTTATTTAAATGCCCTAAAAAGAAGGAACTACATTTTTACTTACAAATTTTGACTGTCTACTAATAGCCTATAGACACAATTCATGAAATCATAAAAGTTTGTCGCGAGATTTAGGCTTGTGTAAATTAACTAGTTCCTAGATACCTATTTCATTGACCAACTTATTCCGATAAGTTCATTTTTTATTTCAGTTTAATTAGGTAAATACTTACAGATACCTATCTAGCACCTACTTACGCAAACGTCGCGAAAAGCTTTTATGATTTTATGAATTGTGTATATAGGCCATAAGTAGACAGTTAAAATTTGTAAGTAAACATTTATTTCCTTCTTTTTAGGGCATTTAAATAAAAGCTTTCTTAAAAAGGTTTTTTTGTTCAATTTATTCATTACTTTTTGGTCATCGCCAGCTAGGTTTCTGAATCTATTCCGCCATCTTTGATGTTCCGCCATATTGGATTTAGAACGACGTCACATTACTTTTGTTTGAAGCTGAACAAAAAAGTTCCCATCATGATAGTGATCAACTTGAAACCCCTTGATATCATATCACTTGATATCATTGACAACTTGATATCATTTTGATACCGCAAAAACGACCGAAAAAGTTCCAGTTCAAGATCGTTTGAGCGAATTTTCCTAAATTATCGAGTTAAACTCTTGATAAGAAACTCAAACCAAATTTGAAAACGTGTCGTGGTAAAAAAGGTCATTTTCAATTTTATTGGGAAGAGAAAGAAAGTTATTCCAACGTAAGGTTAAAATGTAAAAAAGTTTAAAAAGTCAGAAACGGAGCCTCTTAAAGGAAAAGTCTATGAGGCATTTTTGTTGGAAATGACCTATGAAATAGGCCCCTGGATTTTTGACCGTTTGATCAATTACACCCTGTAGAGCACCAGGGAACATTAAACGGGAATTATCGGATACTGTGATCATTGTTCATCTTCTAATAACGCTTATGATCTGTGTATTAATTAATGATTGAATAACACATATTTATCGCTTTCGAACCCAATAAATTGCGTAGAAATAAGTGAGTAACAAGCGCTTTTCTTGGTGTAAGCCCCCGTGCGACGCCGCTCTGTAAGCGCTGGAGCTAATTTCAATGTAAAGTGGAATTACAATCCAGGATCATGACTGTAAACGATGCATTTAATCAGGGATACGGAATCGTAATCGACTCCTCGACTGTTTATACCGAAAGTTCCTCCGAAACGAATTTCTTTTCTTCCCCTTTTTAAAACATTTCCTCGCTCTGTTCTCAATGAATAAATTTCCTCGGATCTCCCCGCCCCCACCCCTCTTTCTCCTCTTTTTTGCAATTTCTTTGATATGGAGATTAATTTAAAGCCACGATGTTCGGGATTAAATTTTAATTTGCTCCGTATTGTGCCTATAGTAAATTGAAAAAGAGGCGGAAGGTGAAAAAGGGAAGTTCCACACGCCAGAAGTGGATTTCCCTGGAAGTATCGATCGGTTTCTGATCAAATCTGCGATCACGTGAGTCCCCTGGCTTTGAAAAATTACCGCTCTCCCTTTTATCCGTCTTTGCGGCCAACGGGGGCCGTTCAACCGACACAAGTTCCAGTCATGCAGCATGATCGTATGAGACAATTTTCCTTCGAGTATCAGTAAAAGACTATGCTAATCATTTCACATAGGTTGATTATTTTTGAGGGACCCTTCATACCACGCACACACACACACACACACACCCTCCCCTGCCCAAATTCGTTTGATTTCCAAGTCGTCAAAAATTTTAAATGCGATGAAAATGAAATGAAACATAACATAAAATTTTAAATCCTGAAGTTGGTTGGTATAAAAACTACATTTATCTGGATTAGTGGCCACCACAACATCTATGGTAACCATATACCTCCTGTATACATGCGATTTACCAGAGTTTCCGGGAAACATCACAGCAACGTTCGCTGACGACACTGCAATCCTGGCAGTTGGAGACAGCAATCACGAATCAATCACATAACACTCAACAGATGTATCTCCGAAATCAGTCATTGGTGCCTTTCGTAACTTCCAACAAATAGGACATCAGCTAATCGACGAATTTCTGAGTCATACTGGATGGTATCTGGAAGCACTCGTGCCACGCAGGTATCTGCAGTACATACTATACACACATACATTATTATGTATGTAAAAATTCTTTTTTCGAAAGTTGTTCAGGAACACTTTTAATTTTTTTTCCATCTTCGGTCATAGAATGATTTGGAACGGATTTGTATTCGGTTACTGTTTTTTCTCATGTTTGTATTAACCTGGATCGATTCTATTAGACTTCCCTGTTCTGTGGGAAGTCCGTGACCGTGACTGGAAAAAAAATGAAGTCCTGAAATTTTTATGATTCTAGACTTCCGATTTTTTTTTTTTTTTTCGGTGGCAAAAAATGAGATCCTTTTTTATAATTTTTATGATTCTAGACCTCTGGTAGTTGCTATTGCCGGGTGGTTGGGAGTCTTGATTGATCCTTCAGTAATTCCCATGAACTCCAGTTTGTTTATGGTGACTTTGTTCTTCCCCTTATCTAAAACAAATGGTCGAGATTGTGTCCGAGATTCCCAAACAGAAACATAATGTTTTATATCAGCTGGAACCTAGATGTCCGAATTAGCCTGCTTGGGTAATTAAAAAAATGACACATTTCTGGGGTGTACGGAGACATTTTTTACTGAGTGTATTTGCTAATTAATCACAAATTGTAATAGATTTAGCTGTAGAAATTAAATCTAGAAGCTAATAAATGTTTTAAAAAGTCGTCAAATCAAAACAAATAGAAGAAAGTGAACGGGGGAGAGAGGGAAAATGAGAGTGCCAGGGTGAAGGAGAGAGATAGATGCGGATGGGGGATGGTGGAGGTCCTTCGGTGCAAGGGTAGGATTTTCCCGGAAGTAGGTCGACCGGAAGTTGATCACCTCGCCGATCAAAAGAGTATCCGGCTTATGGACGAGCTCCCTACCGGCTTCCGTCTTTATCCCCTTGCCCAAAGCGGCAGTGGTGATTAGGATTTAATCAACTCTTTCGTAAAATGGTTTTCGGTTTCAAGTCGAGCTGGGATCATCTTTTAGCTAACAAAACAAAGAAAGAACGCGGCGAATTACTACAGAAAGGTTCATCATTTCCGTATTAGAGAGCCTTCCTGCGTAAATCACTCAATATTAGCCCATAACGCGACAGGTGGAAGTTTGAAGGCCACAGGGATGTTTGACTTTTTATATTTTCAACACTGCGTCAGCCCAAGGAAAAGGGCCCTGATGTTCCATTCCTACCAGTTCATCATCAAGCGCTAAGGAGTGAAATTTTGCTCCCAGTCTCACCCTCCGAAGGTCAGTAACCTGTTTTTCCCAAACTTAACAGTTAACGTTAGGGATGGGACATCGAGGGAAAACATCGATATTGATATCGATGTCGATGTTTGAGAGCGGCATCGATATGTCCTCCAATATCGGGTGGAAACATCGATATTATCGATATCGGTGTCCTATTAGTTAACAGTATCCTTATTACACGCTACTACAGATCGCTTCTTGCTAGTATTCTGAGGATTTTGTTTGCTCGTTCGTTCAGCGTTTGTGAGTGAATATTCCATAAAAATGTCTCCAAGTAAATGGTGGCGTTTTTATCAAAAGACCAACGCCAAGTCTGCAAGATGCAATATCTGTGGGAGTAAATTATGAGGAATATTGACGCAAAATCGACAATTTTATATTTAGGGAAATTATATCCTCATTTTATAGGCTTTTCAACGTTGAAGATGATATAAAATGTTCCAGTTATGCAACATGACTAAATGAGCGAATTTTCAAAGTAACTAGTTTTGCAGGAGGAAATATCTCCCCTTAGAGTGAGGCGATTGTGCTCATCTTCAAACTTAGCCTTTTGAAAGCCTAGGTAGTTTTTTGTGCAAACGAGTTTTAATCTCAATTTTATCGAGAGTTATCGTCTGGAATGTGTTTTTGGTGTCTTTTGACAGTGGATTTAGAATGCTTTGAAACGGATTTTGATGCAAACATTTTTCGAAAATTCTCATTTTAAATATTTTAAACCGAGAACAATAGGTAGTTTCTTTTTCTTCGAAAATTCGCTATGCCGTAGTATTAATTTTCAACTGCCAGTTGAAAGAATTTTTAATATTTCTTTTTTTTCACGTTAATTAGCAAGCATACTAGATGGAATTCTTTCTGTGAACCAAAGAGCAAACCAAACCAAAGAGTAAACCAAACCGATGTTATCAGCCAACACATCGAAAAGCCACCTGCTTGGGGGTTTTCGAGTAACTTTCCCCCATTTGAAATGCCCCAAATCTCTCCTTAGAGTGAGGCGATTGTGCTCATCTTCAAACTTAGCCTTTTGAAAGCCTAGGTAGATTTTTCTGTGCAAATTTGAGTTTTAATTTCAAATTTATCGCGAGTTATCGTCTGGATTGTGTTTTTGGTGTCCTTTCACAGTGGATTTAAAAATGCTTCAAAACGGATTTTGATCTTAACATTTTTTGAAAACTCTCAAATATTATATTCCGCGAACAATAGGTAGTTTCATTTCCTTCGAAAATTCGTTAATACTACGGCAGTTGAAAGAACTTTTAATATTTCTCTGTTTTCACCTTAGGTAGCAAGCATACCTATGTTAGGTAGCAAGCATAGATGGAATTTTTTCTGTGAACCAAAGAGCAAACCAAACCGATGTTATCGGAGCCAACACATCGATATATCGATATTATCGAACATGGCAAAACATCGTAATATCGAATCAAAACATCGATCGATGTCCCATCCCTAGTTAACGTATCCTGACTCCTGCCACTGCAACGTACTTGGTTTTGAATTCTTTCTACCCAACAGCGTGCGTTCATGTGTCGTGGCCTTCCAGGATCCAACAACAATCAAATGATTATTGTTTATTTACACCTACATAATAATTGATACCTATATTTTCAATCACTAGAGTATTTGTGTGCATGAAAATATCAGTTAGTATAATACCTAAATTTGTATTCATTGTAGATGCCCCCAAAAAGAGAGCTGCTTCGAACGAATGACGAAATTTAAATATTTATTTTTTAATGCTTATTAAATACGCAATTTTACGCAATAATCACAATTGTGATATTATATTTCTTCGCTCTTTATGAAACATGACATACCTTTTTCAAAATCGTTTCCTGCTCAATTGTGATTCGAAAGAATAGATTGATTTGAAAGAATAGTTAGAAGAAGAGTTTGATAAGACTGATAGGCAATATAATTAATATGTTGGATAAATGAAGTTTTTGTGATAATTTTCGATATATCAATTAAATGAGTTGTTTCTGATTTTACTGAACTAAACACCCTTACCCTACAATATAATAATAGCAAGTGGAATGAAAACATAGTAGGTATGTCGTAGGCATAGGAAGATTTGATCCATATTTTGTATGGTGAAAAAAACAAAATTGATGACTATATTTTAATAAGGTGAATTAATGCAGCCAACTCATACCCGAATTAGCACAGTTAGCCATACAGTAAAGAGATTATGTAAATAAAGTACTTACGAGTAAAAATATGAACGAAATAAGCACGAAACAAGTATACATGGGCCCCAGAGGCCCATCTGTCATGTAAGTATCACAAGTCCCACCTGTCACAGAGTGAGCGGAAGTCCTACCTGTCACAGTTTGTACAGAAGTTCACCTGTCGCGTTATGGATTAGACTAAGTCTGAGGTGCATTAGGTACCTAAACTGGACACACAGTGGTCCATAACCGTCAAGAAGCGCTCAAAACTGAAATGTTGAAGTGTTTTCATTTAACAAATCGGTTTTAAATATGTTTTAGAGATCTCTTGAGGGTGAAATTTATTGAATTATAGGCCTCCAAAACCCAGAATCATCAATACTCTCAAAACTGAAATTTTGAAGTGTTTTCATTTAACAAATCGGTTTTGAATATGTCTAACAGACCTCTTCAGTTTTATGGCCCTTCCGTTGATTTCAGAACGTTGGTTGAAATTAATGTACTAGAAATGAAGAAAATCATTCGATCTTCATCCCCATGCCCTCGCGGCAGTTGTGATTAGGATTCAATCAACTCTTATGTTAGATGGTTTTCAGCTTCAGCTTTTGTATCCCCAAGCTCCAGCTACGCCCACGAATGATCGCAGTAAGGGTTATGATCATCATTTAGCGAAGAAAACAAAGAATCAACGCGGCGAATTGGTACACAAAGGTTTATCATTTCCGTATTATATAGCTAGGGGTGGCCCCCCCAGCTTCCCCCCCCATGTAAGTTGGAACCCCCAAATGTAAGTGGCATCCCTTATTTTATCCAAAATTAAAAGAATAGGTATGTAAAAAATGCATCAGTCAACAATAGTCTTTATAAATTTATAGACAAAACGTGTATATTTTTTGAGGTTCCCTAGGATGTAGTTTAGTTTTCCCCCCGTTTAAATCCACCCCCCTGATCAAGAGCCTACATGTATAAAGCACTCAATATTAAATGTAGTCTGTCGTGAGTTATCTAAGCCCAAATCCAGAATCAAGATGCGTTCAAATCTGAAATTTTGGAGAATTTTCAACGAACTCATTTTAAAACGAGGTTTTAAATATGTGAGACCTCCTGAGGGTGACATTTCTTGGGTTTTAGGCCTCCACAATCCAGAATCATTAAGACGCTCTCGAAACTGAAAATTTGAAGTATTTTCACAGAATACTCACTTGCTTTAAATATGTCTTAAACACCTCATCGGTTTCAGGTTTCATCCGTTGATTTCAGAACGGTGGTTAATCATTAAAGTACTAGCAGAAAATGTCCATCATCATTTCATCTTCATCCCCTTGCCCTCGCTGCAGTGGTGATTAAAATTTAATCAATTTCCACGTCAGATGGTTTTCAGTTTCAGGTTTAGCTTCCCTTCTCTAAAATATCTCGGTTCCCGTTTCAAGAAAAGTGCAAGGATTTCAAAAACCGAATTTAAAAAAATCCGTCCGTCCGCACGTTGTCTTTCCTCCGAGTCTAAAAATATCCCTCTCTCTTTCGCAAAAATCCTGTATGATCTGGGATGTGAGAATAATCCGTTTGTTGTTCAATAAGCTCTAGATGTTAGTGTTTACCAATCCCATCGGATGGATCACGCGCTTAGCGAGTGATGTGGTATCTCCATATACACCATTTTTTCCCTCCGACAAGGGATTAAAGGCTCGAACCGTGTTCATGCCTTTATAAAAAGTCCAGACTGCGGTTAAATGGACCCGTTTTTTTCTAAATTTTTATTCAGCTAAAAATTAGTTTTTTTCTTTAATGGAATGATACCACCTGGGGTTGTTGCATCATTCGGCTCCCCAATTGAAAAAAAACCTAAAGGTAGTCTTTAGACGCGAGAATAATGGTCAGTGGACACTAATATGGCTAGCGACAGAAACTGAGCATGGTGGATACTATACCACTCTAATTACCTAAAGTCCACACATCTGGAAGGGAGAGATACAGAAATAATTAACCTTTATTTGATCATTTGGACGGTTTTCTTAACCCTTAATGACGCAGAGTGTCTTTCTGGATAGCTTATCTTCAATCTCATTTCCCGCGAATGAGAATAAAAATTATTTTAAAAAATGGGTTCTTAGCCCACTCAAAAACCCAATTGGCATGATAAATTATCTCACAATAGTTGTAATAGCTTTTCTTCTGGTTTCTAAGTGGGTAACTAAGATTAAGCTATATGTTAATTAGCCTATATTCCCGTTTCGTTCCCAAACTGTTACGTTTGAATGTAACGATATTATTTTCCTGCATTTTTGGTGTTTTAGTGTTGGTTATATCATATTTGACAGAAATATAAATCGAGTTTCAACGATGTCTTTAAAAAAATGAGAAAACAGAATATTGGTGTGAACTACACGATACCATGAGTTTTGAGTGTTTCAGAAAGATATCTGACAAGACACATCTAAAATTGAATTTTCTAATTAATTCTAATTAAAAATTATGAATCAAAACAAGAAACAAAAAAGAAACTCGGAAAAAAAAATTTGGAGAGAATTGAAATTTACTTAGATTTTAGGATCTTGGGGTATTAAGATGATCATTGAGATGATTAATCTTGAGATTAATAATTTTTCTAAATACAAAATTCTGTGCATACATTGTCATCTCCTAGTTTGTACTTGATCAACTTTATTTGGTCGTTATTCTACTCAAAATGGTAAATTAGTTGATTTTTAAAGGTATTCTGCTATTTTGATTACTTTTTTGGTATTTTTTTGAATTTTGACTAATTTAGTGTGCTTAAAAAGTGCTGTCCAACGAACTTGACCTGTTGATTGCAAAACCCATTTTTTGGAGGAAGTGGGGAGAAATTTCATTGCTAGGTCCGTAAAGGCTTGGAATTCACACTCTGAATTGATTCTTGAGTCGTGACCGCTTCTAGACTAAGCTGCTAAAGTGGATTCATCTCTTCGCTCTTTCCAGACGAAATTGTCGGGGGAACCGGACTGCCGGCTCGGAGACCGGAGTCTCGGCTTTCCTAATTAGAACTCGGAATCTTTCATTAGATAGGGGAGCACTTAGCTATTCCCACATACCTGCTAATTCCCTGGCCACACAACACCGCAGTGCCTTAACCTTAGCGAGGCAAATCCTTTGAGCCGCGACCATAATCCGGCGGGGAGGCCGTACCACCGACGCACGGCCGACCTTCCGTTTCCGTTGAATATTCTAGGTACGAACGTTTAAACGTTTGAATGCTCCGCCAGACATTTGGTGGTACAAACGTTCACGTATAGAATATTTATACATATAATACGTCTACATACCTGTGGGCAGTAACAACCCACACAGTAGACATAAAGGGTCAGCTGCTCTTACTTTGTTCGACTAAAATGATTTCTTTTAATTTTCAAAACTTGACATACCATGGCAGTGGTACTAATCACTGTTATTTGGCGATTCTGAAAGCCTTAACGAAACTGAAGATTATGAAAGCCAGTATTTTGGAGTAATTGTGAAGTGTTGTGTTTAGTCGAAGTTGAATCAGCATAGGTTGGATACATTATTGATTTGATTACGAAGTTCGAATAAAATAATTTATTTTGTTTTTCAAAATTTAACATAGTTACAATTTTTTGTTAAAAATTCACTATGTCCATATTAAAAATGGTTGCCTCTTCGTTATTTGTCCGTCAAAAATTAGTTTGTATATTGATGATAATCTGTGAGTAGGCTCCACTGCTGCATAGTTCAATTATGTCCAAAATCTCCAGTAGAAATTAGCTTTTATGCTTCCTGGACTATTTTTTTTAACCGATATGTTGAGTTGATCCCCTTAACTATTTAATAGATGCATTTGTGACGGGTAAGCCCTAAAGTTTTATTTTTTCTAGATCAAATACCAATTTACAAGAATCTTATTACCATTAAGGTAATTTACAATCATACATTCATCAACTGTTTGAAAAGTCGATAGCGCACTATCTCCATCCTAGGTAGCACCATTAACTACACTGAATCACTCACCACGTGATATCACAAGGGTCCAGGGCCCTATCACGACGCCGCGAAATGGGCCAGTCTATGTGTTCTAAGGTCAAGTTGGAAAATGGTGTTTTTCTCATCAGAGGTTGTTGTTTATTTGTGCGAAGCCCATATCTCAGCATATTGATTCCCCGGAGTCGTTCTTAGGTGGTAAACCAAGTATCGAACGTTCAAGTTTGAGCAAGTGTCATCGATTCCAACCCGACGTTGGTCTGCCCCTGTTAAACCATCAGTGGCGTCTAGTATGCAGAATAGAACACGGCGGAACATTTTCTATCATGGGTACCTAATCTCAACACTAGTAAGTATCGAGTTAATTTTTGGTTTATTATTCAATAATAAACCATTGTAATCGCTCTTGAAAAAAAAAAAAAAAAAAAATTCTACCCCCCTGAAAATTTCATGGTTTACGTTTCAAAGGGTGTAGAATCCAAATCTGCAATACAAAATTTTCCGTCCGTCCGTACGATGTACCCACGATTTCTCCCAAACGGATAGAGCAAAAAATCTGAAATTTTCAGAAAAATCCATGTTGGTGCTCTCTCACTTAATTTAAAGTGCCCTTTAAGGGTTGTCAAAGTTTTGTAAAATCCCTAAAAACCTCAAAAAAAGTCAAGGCGGCCAAAATTTGAAATTTTTTTGAAGAAATTTCCACGAGGAATTGAATGAGCCCCTCCCCAGGTCCGTAGGTCAAACCATTCTCGATCTATGGCCCGATTTATGGTGCCAATTCGCGTTATTTTGGTTTATTACTGTTTTTGTGTTGATATCAGTAACCTTGTGACGTAGTGATGTAGTAATGTGGATACTGGAAAAAAAAAAAAAAAGTCAAAAAAACAAGGAATTTCACCTTGGATTTTCGTTTTTGTAGCGGACGTCGAATAGCCGTCCTCCAGAAGTGATGTAGTGACGATTTCGCTCGTGGCTTCCCATTGCCTCACGCCCCTGGGTTGGGAGCGTTTTGGATTCACGTGATATCGAGATCAAAGGTGAACTTCTAACGACAGGACAGGTATATACACTTGATAATCATTGGGGTTTATTATTCGAAGCATTCATGATTTGCATGCTCCGTGTTTCACAAAATTTATTTTATATTTTCATATTTTAAATTTATTTGTATTTTTCCATTGTAATCCCTCTTGAAAAAAAAACGCTGAAAAAACTGGGCTTTATAAAAAAATGATTTGAAGCAGAATTCGCCGTTTTTTTTAAATATGTTCAACTGATTAATTGAAATATATTCAAATGAATATTGCTGCAAATTCTTACTGTTTATTATTCAATGATTCATGATTTGAATCACACAAGTGATAGAGCGATTATTGGTTGAATAGGTATTTTGGTTAAGATTTACGTGCTCTATGCATATCGCCCGAAATTCAATAATCGCTCTATCACCTGTGAAACACGCACACTCCAAAGCTTAGTAGAAATTCAAATCATGAATCATTGAATAATAAATCCCAGTGAAAGAATTTGCAGCGTTTGTTAATTATTATTATATCTGTTGATTCAGGATTCAATATTTTCCAGTAATTGGCATATTCAACGGAGTAGAAAATGGTGACGACCTGAGTTGCCCAAGGCATCGAAACTGATAGTGGTTCCTTAGAGTGTTTAGTTGTCGTCGATCACTTCAAATTTTTGTGGAAGTATGCAGAATTAATTCACTTAAACAAATCTGTTGCAGAATGGGAGCATCATGGTGGTTCACGGCACACCACTAGGGCCAATCTCGAGTGAAGAGGACCATACTTCTGACAATGACAGTGCGTAGGACGCGAGTTTTTGATATTTTTTTAAACTGATCAATTCTTTAAAACAGAATGAAAATAACAACAATGATTTGAGTAAATATTTGTGATTCCTCATTCTCACTTTTATAAGACACCTACACATAATGTTTCTGTTTTTGCCCAAAACACATTAAAATTTTATTGTTATAAACTCTCTTCAATTGTCTATCCATTTTGGTTTCTTCTGGAAAGAAAAGGGAAAGTGATAGGTAACATTAATTTTCAGCTCTAACTCTATAGGAACAGGTAACTGTTTTCAAATAGTAGAAACCTTTGAATTCGGTAGCTCCCTTCTAAATGGAATATTTTGGATTTTTCGTGACCAGTGGAAACGGAATTTAATGCTCTACAACTTTTCTACGTGAGTAAAATGTTTGCAATGGGTTATCCTGACCATAAAATGGGAATTATGATTAACAAAAAAATTTTTTTTTTTTTTTTCAAAATTTTTGTCCAAAACGGGAGTAAAGAAGTCATTTTGGGTATAGGGACATTGGGGATATTCATGATCAGCGTTGAATTCCCTATAAAATAGGCTTATGAAATAATTTAGAACGCCTAAATCGGTTATTCGGCCCACTGTGCGGCGGATGACATTGCTGTTATCTATGTGGTGGAGCGTTTGAATGTTTATGTGAGCAAGACGTTGCTCTTCAAGTTTGATTTCAAGCTCAGTATTCCCTCACTCAACCGCCGATGCCAACCCAAAATAGGAAAATTTCCTTCCGATAGTCGCTTGTATGTGACTTATAATACACACTCTCCTTGAATCTCTCAGCTCAATCACGTGATTAAGCGAGGGGTTGAATCTTTGCCTCCTAATCTCCCCTCTTATTTTGGAAAAGGACTCAGTTCACTTTCGGCCTTCATTGAGGGTGTTTTTTCTGTGTAACGCTAAGTTGTACGCCTCACATACATGGTACTATCTACGTTATTGTTTCACAAATGTATCAAGGGGAAGAAGAACTACCGGAAGAAAAAGGTACAAACCCTGCTATCTGGAAAACCAAACCCGGATAGCACTTTTCTCTAGCCAGAAATGCAGAAAATACATTTGCGTACAACATTCAACTCCTATTCGCTTCGATTGCAGTGATTCTCAGCCAAACTAAATACTTCTTCAGATTTAAAAAAAATAAGTTTGATGAGTTTATAGGTCTAAATTCCTTTATAACATTCTATATTTGGCTAAAACCTTCTAGGTACATCCCCTGAAAAAATGGTCGCAAAGTTTAGAAATGCCTACCTATGTTATGCAAAATGTTCTTGAATTTCATTCCAAATTTTTTCAAAATATGTATTCGGATTTTTTCACCCGTCTTCATTTAATAATTCCATCCTCGAATTCCTCCAATGTGGACCAAAAATAAGACTATAAGGCTCAGGATGTCACACCATACAGATACCTACTGCACTATGTGGTCAACGTACGTTCTACGTTCGTAAAAATTGGATACCTAGTGCCTTCCTTGTTATGAATGCATCTCTGTGAATAGTCCTTTGCGTGCTGTTAACTCATTTTCCCCAAATCCTTGTGTTTTGGCTGAATAAAATGCTTGAATCTATTTTGTGTGTGTGACACATACGCGCGACTATCCATGTCGAGCTGGAGGCGCGACTATCGGAAGGTTAAAACGAGGTTTTCAGAAATTAAATGAGTGAAATATGAACTGAGTAGTGAATTCCTTTTCCGAATTCCCGACGACGAAAAGTGGAACACCCAAAAGCTGTAGTTACTATGATATCTGTTACATAGATCCTGTTGAACTTCAGATGACGTGTTGGCTGACTTACCCGTGACAGTAGGAAATGAAATCCATCATATCATCGGCTGCTTCTTACCTGCACAAAAAATAAATAATCAAATTAGTTATTTACTCAGTACAGAATCATCATGGAGAATGTGGTAAAACTAACGCTTGATTCCTCATTGATGTATTTTGACGAAAAAATACAGATGCATGCAAATGATGAAGAATTTGAAAAAATTCGAAATCCAATGCAAATAAATAATGAACAGCTATCCAAAAAAAGAAACATAACTGAATAACAGGTACATTACGTATGAGCACGAAAACGAAAACGCTGCAATTCTTTCACTGGGGTTTATCATTCAATTAACAACTTGCGTTCAAATTTGAATTTCTACCGTAAGCTTTGGAGTATGCGTGTTTCACAGGTGATAGAGCGATTATTGAATTTCAGGAGGCACACAAATATGATCAACTGATCAATCCAAATAGGTAGTTTCGTTGAGAACAGATTTACGTGCTCTATGCATATCTCCTGAAATTCAATAATCGCTCTATCACCTGTGAAACACGCACACTCCAAACCTTAGTAGAAATTCAAATCATGAAGGCAAGCCAATTGAATAATAAACCCCAGTGAACGAATTTGCAGCGTTTTTCTTATATATTTTTTTAATGGTTAACAGAATGTTCAAGCCGTGTATCGGCTACAAAGCCTTTTACGAGTTGACTCCAGTGCCCACATTACTATATCACTACATCACTACGTCACTAGGTTACTGATATCAACACAAAAACAATAATAAACCAAAATAACGCGAATGTTGGCACCATAAATCGGACCATAGATCGGGAATGGTTTGACCACGGACCTGGGGAGGGGCTCATTCGATTCCTCGTGGAGTGTTTTTCAAAAAGAGTACAAATTTAGGCCGCCTTGACTTTTTTTTGAGGTTTTTAGGGATTTTATAAAACTTTGACAACCCTTAAAGGGCACTTTAAGTTATGTGAGAGAGCTGGCTCAAGAATTGGAGCGTCGTCGGACCAACATGGATTTTTCCTGAAAATTTCAGCTTTTTTGCTTCAGCCGTTTGGGAGAAAACGTGGTTACAGCGTATGGACGGAAAATTTTTTATTGCAGATTCGGATTCTACACCCTTTGAAACGTAAACCAAGATATTTTCTTGGGGTGTTACAATTTTTTTTTCAAGAGCGATTACAATGGTTTATTATTGAATAATAAACCAAAATTAACTTGATCCGCTCTCGGGGGAAAGACAATCGACGGGAATTCGCTGACAACATCCAGTGCCAACAACCTCGTGTTTTGCGAATACAAGCAAGTAGATTATTGGTTACCTACTCCAATCCAGGGGAACAAAAAATTCACTGTTTCCCCACTCCCCTGGAAAGTAGGAGGGGAAAAGGGCTGGATTGGAGAGTAGGAGGTGTCAAACTTGGAAATTTCGAAATTGGGCATGCGCTGAGGGAATGTACGCGCATGTCCAAGAAAAAGGAAAAACCGAGAAGAAGAATTCGAAAAGCTTGCTTATCTGGAAGATGTGGGGTTTGCAGGGCGAGACCACCGCGACGATTCAAATGTTCAATTTTTTTCAAGAAAATTTTTTTTCTCAATTTTGATATGGAGTAGGGAAAATATGTTGCCTTGTGACTCAAAGAAGATAAACCAGTTTCAGAGTGATCAAAAATTCCTACAGGTTCCATAACATAAATGATTCATATGGGCAATTTTCACAAAAAGGGCAACTTTTTTTTTAGAAAATGACCAAAACAAAAAGTTGGAAGAAAAATTTGATGAAAATCAGGGCTATTCTCTGACAGCAGGGGATGATTTCAAAATGCTCAGTTGAGATCAAACTCCACTATCCACCCAGAAAATTTCAAATTCAAGATTTTTTACTCCCACAGTAATCAGAATCCCACATATTTTCAACATGTCATCAATTGAATTTACGATAGCTTCTTCGGTAATAGCGTATTTTCCTGTAAACCAAGTCTGTAGACAGTGTTGTTGAACTAGAGGGAGTTTGTTAGACCAATGGCAAAGAGGAAAAAATTATATTGACAATAGGTCCCAAAAATTATACTGTTTTATTTTTATTTTTTATATACGTACCTTATACGTAGGTATACGACAAAAAAGAATAAAAAATCAGAGGTCATGTCGATTTAAGGACCGAAAATAGTGGACTGGGGTGGGGCGGGGAGGAAATCGTGATGATCAAGAATGGAAAGCTAATTATTTGATGCCAAAAGGACTGACGCCTTAGCTCGCTCGGACAACTGTCCCCTTCAAACGTTAATTTGTTTGCGTTTCAAAACCATTCGTAAGCTTTATGAATCTAACAAGTCCACCAAGATTCCGGGATGAATCAACAAAAACAGCATGACAAAACAGAATCACCATGTTGAATCTCAGAGAGAAAGAAGATGGTGGTGGTGATGGGTGGTTAGGCGTTTTACAATGCCTCTACGTCTGAATGTGAGTTGGGCACACAACCGGGCGACTCCGCTATTCAAAACACGAGTTCCGGGGGCCCTTTTCCTGTCAATATGCCAACAAAACAGTGTTATCGGTCGGTTGAATCTCCCGCTCTGCTCGCGATTTTCAAAGCCGACTTGTTGTCGCCTGAGCGAAGCGAGCTGACGTCGCCAATCAAAACACAATTACTTTCTTCCCGCCAGCAGAACCGGCCCACCCGGGAGTCGGGAATGCGATTACTTCGTTTTGCTCCTAAAATGGTCGAGGACAATCGCTGATTCGGCCAAAACCCATCCGCGGTCAAAGAGCGCCACAAGTCTTATCTAGCCAGATAATCCGTCAAACAGCTGTGAGCTCTTGACCATTGTCTTTAAAACGTTCAGATATAGTAACATTACTTCAATGTAATGTTCCAGTGTTATTTATAGTGTCCAATGTACACTGTACATCAACTCAATGCCTGTACGACAAGAAGTGGGAATGATTTATTTAGCCTATGATACAGTTGTTATAGGAGCGGTATCAAGAAAAAAACTGGAAATCCGTTCCGTGATCCGATTTTTTACCCTAAAAGTATTACCCGCGAATGAAATTCATCGAGAACTCACCTCAGTATACGGAGAAAACATTTTGAGTATCCAAAAAGTTCGGAAGTGGCGCGTAAAGGTCGCGGAAGGGCGAAAAAGTGTGAGTGATTTGCCGTTTGAGCGCTCGCTGAAAGTGAGAATGATAGAAGAAATTCTGCTTAGTTTTTCTTTTTTTAAATTAATTTATTTATTGTTACAACTGATTTAATAAACAAACCATCCAGCAACTTAATTTATTGAAGTAATATAACTTTTTGTGGTTCAGTAGTTCATTATCTAAGACCACTACAAGTCACGAACACTAATCAGCGTCTGGTCTCAACTGGGTCCAGCGGCTTGGTCCTCTTGAGTTGCCTTACCTCCTCTCTGTTGTCCAGGAAATACAGGATTTCGAGATTTTGGTGTCTGTGCAGCCGAATTTCGTGATCCGCTGCAATTCTTTTTTTTCTCGCCATTTCCACTTTGAGGTCGCGGTGAAGATCAGTTGTCCTGATATACCAGGGTGCGTTGACAATACTCCTTAAGATTTTATTTTGGGGTGTTTTGTTGACATTCCTGTTCTCGTGCAGATAGTTGGCAGCCATAGGCCCAGACGGGCTTAATCATTTGCCGATACAACAGCAATTTGTTATGGGTGGACAGTTGAGATTTCCTACACAGCAACCAGTTCGTCTTCCTGAGCTTAGCGTTGACCTCTTCTTTTTTCTTTTTGATGTGTTCTTTCCAGCGTAGCTTGGCATCCAGCGCAATGCCCAGATATTTAGCAGTAAAATTCTGCTTAGTGACATACGGTTCACAATCGATGAAATCGAAATCGAAAATCGACGAAAAAAATGAAAGGGTTTTTACAGGAGCATTGGAAAACTTATTTTCAAGGCGTAAGATCCTCAACTTGAACGAGGAAAAAAATTGCGTTCATAGAAAATTTATAGGTGCATGAAAATAAACTGCTGAGTTGAGTATTTAACTTTTAGACCAACCAACCACGACAATGTGAAAAGTTGGGTAAATTACCTATTTTCGGTTCTTTAATAACCAATTGGACTTACTGTTGTCAAAGGCTATTGAAGAACCCATCAAAACCTGTAACTAGGGTAAAATTAGAAATTAGCAGAAATCACTCTTTTCCACCACGTTTATTGTTATTAACGTACTTGATGATGATATTATAACCATTGTATAGATTAAACCAGGTGAGAAAAACGAAATCAGTAGATATGCCAGTTTAATTAAGTTTAATTCGTTAAAACTCGAGTTTAAATCGTTAAAACTCGAGTTTAAATCGTTAAAACTCGAGTTTAATTCGTTAAAACTCGTTATGTGTTTCTTGAGCTCGTAAACGAAATTACAGTTTTCCTTGTGCCTAGACTAGTTTATTAAAAAAACATTCGCTTTTTCGTCTAGACGAATTTGACGTACTCAGCAGATAGTGAATTTAGGGCAGTCTGTTTTTAGTTACCTTTATGTCAAGAAGGATCTGAAGTAGTTCTTTGAAGGGAAGGAAAGCTTTAATGTCTAGACATATCTGACGTACCTTGGTAGGATCTTGGTAGGACCTGAAAAGTCTTTCGTTGAGACGGATCTGACGTGTTACCTTTCCTAAATATAGTGGAATTTTAGTCTAGACGAATCTGACGTATTTGCTAAAGGAGTAGTCGAAAGTAAAAGAGTTTTTGTATGTGTTTGAGCGAAACAAATAGCCTAGCTACACCGGAAGAGGTCGGGAGAACGATTAGCGCCCTTAGCTAAATGCTCAGGGCTTAAATAGGGTTCCCCTCCTCGTCCCTTGTCCGACCAGGAGAGGGAGCGGGCCTTCCAGTTTGACTGGGGAAAAGTTGAATTGGACTAGGAAAAAGGGAGGAATTTGAATCGGAAGATACTTTTAACTGAATTCAATTATTAATGTGAATTGTATTTTGTACTAGGGGTCGGTTGTGGGCACTTTTGTAATTTTTTATGAAAATATGATAAAAAATAAATATAAATGATGAAATATTATAAAATAATGAATAAATTATAAAATGTATTGAATATACTTATATATTTTTGAACATTTAATTAAAATTTGCAGAAAGGTTTTAGGCCACATTAATACATTTCCATTAGTCGCCTCCAAACCTAAATGGTAATAAATTATAACCTAATAATTTACCATTCATTATTATTACCGAACACAGCGCATCTAAAATCAAACGGGTACGCATAATTTTTTCCAATGGTAGCCTTTACTAATGAATTATACTAAATTAATGCTGCACCCTCCTTGGTTGTGCTGACAAGCTGTATTGAGGGCATTACATTAATCTGTATGTAAATTAATCAATCAAAAAATGAATAAAAAACGAAAAATTTAAAAAGAAAACAATAAATAAATAGATAAAAATTAAGAATCTCATGTGAACATGTGAAGTGGTCGCAGAAGAATGCTGTCATATTTTTGTATATCTAATGTGTCTTTGTTCTATATAAATATAGAACACAAATTTGTGTTAATGCTTATTTCGATGGCGCACCTCCGCCAGACGGTATTGAATATCATAGCTTATGTGGATTTTGCCATGCTCATTGTAAATTATCGGTATTAATAAATGCATTTTGAATCTTGAATCTTGAAGGTTATATTAGACTTTGGAAAGGTTGAATTTGACTTGGAAGCGCTACACATCAACTACTGAGCGGTTTCTGAATTAAGGATTCATCACTTCCCAGGAGGTTGGATCTTCACGGCTTAGGAAAGTGATTGAACATTTTAATGTCAGGTGCATTCTAACGAGTAACGTGTTATGATTTTTTACTGCGAAGAAAATATAGGTTGCCTGTGGAGCTCCTGAGGTAAAACACAGTAATGAGTTTTGATGTATTTTCCATTGATGTGAACAACTGAAAGTTACCTTGTAGGTTCCATTGTGAAGCCTAAACAAATTTATTGTTTTTGGTCTTTTGTCCAACCCTTGACGTACCGTGTGCCGCTAGCCATCAAACAATAACTTTGAACTCGCGAGCCTTATTAACGAATCGTATTCCAGAGACAGGAGCTACGAAGAGAAATGAGAGCAGGAACGCTGTTGGAGTTGTGACGTTTAAAACGCACCCGCTTTAGGTGCTCTCACATCAGCGTTGTGTAATTCTGTTTTATTACTTTCGACCGGAGTTATACGCGTGTTATGTTTGGGGTTAGCACCGTCAGTAAAACCGTGAACCAAGCGCCTGCGGTTTGGTAAGTGTTTGCGAAAACGGCTAATTGGTTTATCTTCATTTTCGAGTGAAGCAGGGAGGAGGACTCGGACCGAGGGAGTCCCATTTTCAAATTAAGGCCAGCGACCGGATTTGCGGCCTAACCACCTGCCAGGGATGAGCGCGTTGTTGCGTTTAGGGCGTCATCAACGGAAGGGTCGAAATGTTAGCGGGTCGTGATGTGTGGGCCGTGCTCAAGTGTTTACGCCCATGAATGGGCATTAAATCAGGACGTTAACTGGCAGGGTAACGTTGGAATGATTTATGCGAGATCCTCCTTAGATCTGCACGGTGCAGGCGGACTGTCCCCGGGCCCGACGGCCATTTCGCGTCTATCAACACTAACGCTATGCTGGTAAGACAAAGCACTTCCCCACCCGTTCAACACACACGAGGCTACGAATATTATACTCCTGGCAAAACCTCGACGTAAGGTCTTTGATAAATGGCTTCTTGTGAGAGTCGAACTACCCTCCACACTACTGGTCAGCAGTCTGTGACAAGGAGGTGATAGATATGGTTGAATTGCCCCTTTGGAGGGCTGAGGTGATAACTACCCGCAACACCGAAAGGATATCCCAGACTAAAAAAGACACCAGGTTAGATAGGCACAGGATTCAATAATCAGGATGGGGTAACTATATATGTCCTTCACAAGTTTTTCCAGCGGGAAAGAAGACGCGACGTCGCACCTAATGGCTAGTTAGTGTATCTGGTTAGTTTGCCCTTCCCGGTTCTTGAATACGGCGCCTCGGAAGATATACCAGACGCATTCTAACGTCTGGGACATCCAGTGAATGTTGCGGGAACTAATCCGCATTCAGCCGTTAGAAGGGGCACCATTCTCTATACCATTCCATAACCTCCTCATGATATAATACATGAAATTGAGGAGGGTTTTCCTTTCCTTGCGTTAGTTTTGTATTCTACATGATTTTTCACGCTGAATCGAATGGTGATACTCCCAATCCTCTCAGGCAATCCCAAAAGAACGTATCGGGTCTCGCGTTCCAACAGGCATTCTGCGTGAAAAATCATGTAAAATACAAAACTAACTTGACCCGAACCTCCAAGTTTTGAAATCACAAGAAAACTCGATTTTGCTTTTTAAAAAAAACCACGCTTTCTTTCATTTGAACTCATTTTTCTCCTAGAAAAAGACGTTCAAACATAAAAACGAGTATACCGTTGGAAAGCTGAGCGTCTGGGCAAGTTTTTCCCGAGAAGTGTCCGACGAAAAACCTCCCTACAGGTAGAAAAAAAAACGATGATTTTAAAGAAATTTTCAAAGTTTGAACTTTGGTCATACCAATAAGGTCTGGCTAAAAAATTAAATTTTATATCAGGGTTATAGGAAATTTCATGCTCTTCCTAATGGTCACCTTATTTTTTCGTTTAGACGTTTAGAAATTAAGGGAACTACTGCTGTTTTAGTGAGACAAGGTCTGAAAAGTTACAAAAATCTCAAAAATTAAATTGCGGGGAAACGAAGCCTCTAAACGAAAAATGCTAACAGACACTTTCGGTTGCAAATTAAACGTAAAATCGATTCCTTGAATTTGTCCCATAATTTTACTATACACCCTGTATAGCTGCTAATTTTATATAATCACTAGCTGACCCGGCAAACGTTGTTCTGTCTTATAAATTATTTCTGGTTTCTAGTGTAAACAGTGTAAACAAAAAGTACCTTACTTAATATAACTGTGTAAGTATGAGGTATATGCAAGAAATAGGCATGGAGCGCTATGAATGATCAGGGAATATAAAAATAGCAAACGCCAAACAACATTATTTTTAAATGATTACAGTTTATTTCTTAGAATTACATATCAGATATCAATTACGACCGCAACACTAACTCAAAACAACAATCTTTTAATGCTACAGCGTGAACAGTATTTTTTGTTAGCCCATCTTTAGCGAGCACAAACAAACTGGATGGTTTACCCATGTGAAAAACATGTTGTACTCGAATCTAAGCCATAAATAGAGATCGTTTGGCCATGGGATTCGTTGATTGTCTTTGATAGCAGTACGATAATTGTAAACGTTACTACTGCACTTGATGCATAAACAATAACGAACGGCCGAAAACTGTGTAGGGAGTGAGAGAAGTCTTATTGTGTGAGTGGAACAGGAGACCGGTCTCATCCCTACTCCTCTAAAAAATAGGGGTTGGTGATTAAAAAGTATAAATTTAGGGTCCTATGCCACATTTAAAAAAATAAAAACAAACATTTTTTCCAAAAATTAAAAGAAAACAGTTAAGGGTGAACAACCCTTATCACTTAGGGGTTTGAAAAATAGATAGTAGCCGATTCTCGGACCTACGAATGGGCATATAAAATTTGGTAAAAATCGGTAAAGCCGTTTCGGAGGAGTACGGTAACTAACATGACTTGGAAATTTTATAAATTACTCGTAGATTAATTTTTGATCATAAAGGACTCATGCGGGTTATCTCTTATTATTATATTTTGTTCGAAATCTTCATTCACTGTTTGCCTCTGTATTTTGTCTTCATTTGAGCAAATTCATTGTTACTCTCAGCAACTTCAGTCTGCATGATTTTGATTGCCGCTGTCTCACATCAGCAGAATACATAATTTTATGTTTACGGATTTGTTTCGTCATATTAAACGTGTACAATTGATGCACAGTTAACAAATTAAAATCTTGAAATAATGTATCGATCGGATGGCGCCTGGGCTCATCAAACAATGTCCTTAATGTCAAATGGTGGGTCCAATTCATTTGAGAATAAAATTTCACCCCAGCAGAAGCATACTTGTTGTGTGTATTTTTATTTTAAAGTAAAGTAAAGTAAAGTAAACAAGGAATTTCAAGGAAACAAAGAACAAGGAAAGTAAGGAGAGGATCGGAACTAGGTCTGACGATTTCGCTCGTGGCTTCCCATTGCCTCACGCCCCTGGATTGGAAGCGATTTGGATTCACGTGATGTCGGGATCAGAGGTGAACTGTCTAATGACAGGACATGTATACAACACTTGATAGGATTTTGGCCCCAATCATTGGTGCCTGTCGGATTCGAACCGGGATAATCAGTACTCCCACTGAAAGTAAACAGCCAAAGGACTGATGCCTTAGCTCGCTCGGACAACCTGTCCCCTTCGTATTTTAATTTTATCTTGCTCAATTTTAGCTGGATTTCTACGTTTGTTTCCGAGTGCACCTTTAACGAGAGTATTTATATCTCTCGACGTACAGCCTGTTCTGGTAGACCGGTGATTCGGGTAGTAGGGCAAATTAATACAGAAGTAATTAACATTTGGGTAATCATTTGTAGCATTTTCTTGGTGAATGTCAAAGGTTCATATTGAAAGGCAATAAAGCAAAGAGATAAACTGGAATCTGGACTGGTTAAATTTTAATGGAATAGATACCAGATGACTACTCGCGTTACGGAGGTCGCGTTAGCCCTGAAGCGTAATAAATCAGTTTACCTATTTCGCTAGGGAGAGTTTTGAGAGTTCACTGCAGCCAGCGAACCCGCCTTTTCTGATTGATAACGAAATATCGCAAAAGGGAGGAACGTAGGCGTTGGCCGCCCACCTTGCCTACCTCCGGGAGCGCAGCCATTCATCCTTTGGGCCCCGGAAAGCTGTAGCTCCATCCTCCAGTACATATACAGGATATATATATATATACGTAGTGCCTCCACCCCCTGCTATCTCCATCTCCTTGTGTTATAAGAGCCGGGAGTCTAATGCGAGTTGACTCGAGTCTTCTGAACGGAGCTGAGTAAATTATGGCGAACTCCCCGACCTGACACAACCACTTACCTCCTCCGCCGACCGGTTTCCCGCAGCGCAGCCGAATTTCGGGATCAACGATTCAAAAAATAAAGTCAAATAACTGTTAGTGTTTCATAATAAAGATGACCCAACGGTCGAAATCGAAATTTAACTTTGCCGTTATTTTATTCATGTGGAAATAGACTATTTCTTTCAAAAACTCCGTGTTTTTCTTGAAATGGCTTTCCACAATGTCATCGCGAATGGTATAGTCCGTATGCAGGGCATAACAGATCTGATCGTCAAAAATTCCAGGGATCGATTTTAAAGGTAATTTCGATCATATCATGCCTCCTAGACCTTTCACTTTGAAGACTTTATTCCCGATTTATTTGTTTTTTTATTTTTATTTTTTATTTATTTTTTTTGTTTCCAGTGTACGTCAGTAAAATGGCTATAACTCCCATAAACTACTGTCTAAAATAAATTTTGAGAACACCTTAAGAAATAGCGTTCTACTTCTCTGTAGTGCAGAATAAGACAATTTTGGTACGACTTGAAAGGTGAAAAATTTGTGCGAAGATCAAATTATGAGGGTTTAAAAATAAAACTCCTTTTTCCTATATTTTTTTGCGCATAATTCACAGGTTTTTAACTCCTTTCTTCCCAGGAAAAACACAACATCTCAACTTTCAAACGGTTTGAAGGAAAATGTGCTTTCATATGGAGTTTTTAAACATAAAATTACATTTATTGCGGAAAAAAAGGGTTTATACCGTAAATTCCACGTGTTTCACCCAAAATCGAGTTGCTATAAAAAAAGTGGGGCATCGGGTTTTGTGTTTATGTGTGTAAACACAAAAGTATATATTTTGCTGTTGTGAGACAGTGGCAATCAAAATCATACAGAAGTTAATTCGATTTGCCGCCAGTGAAAAATCAATTTGTACAAATGACGACAAAATACAGAGGCATGCGAATAGTAAATAAAGATTTTGGACAGAAAATTATAAACCTAATACAGATAAATAGTGAACAGCTATTCAGAAAATAAACTTTTAATGATTTTATAACATTCACAGCAAGTATAAATGACGTATCTATTAAATACATCATTCCGTAGAAATGGAATCAAAATCGTAATACTTAATGTAGTGTAAATACATAGTGTTATATGAACTTGATGAAAATTTGGAAGGACCAACTCTGGGCTGGGCCATGGTGTTACAGTATTCAGCTCGGTCACGTTATTATTCAATTGAAGAATGTAAAAAAAATTTAAAACGATGTAAATTAACTATCTATCTATCTATACCCCATTAATCAATCTCGAGAATTCGCCAGAAATGTATGTGGATCTTTTTAACAAGCATAATTCAGACAGATGTCAACAGATATTGGTGAAATAGTGAATATTTAAGGTATTCGGATAAGAACTGTCTAATAATCTCATAGAAATGTCAACAAGCTCGTATCAACGTTTTATCAGCTGCAGAAATACCGTGCTAGACCAGCGATACATGTCGACTAACCTTTTGAAGGCGATGATCTATTCCGGAATATGTCCCGCGACATTCCTGTCAGCCTAAGCATTGTAGCAAACTTATATGCCAAACCATTCGAGATTATCTAAAATATTTCACAATATCTAGGCGTTTACGTGACTTAGCTAAAGAAGCAATATGCAAAACCCAACTTGGCCGTGGTTTTTATCCGAGGTAGATTTCTAACGTTCATCATTGAGAAGAAGAAATCCAAATCAAGATCAATCCACGTACAAGGTCTACGTGATTATTACATTGCGTCAGAGTTTGCAGGGTTTTTGCTTTCATTAAATGCGACGGCATCAGCTCACTTGCGGTTTTAATATTCACTGGCAACGTCTGGACCGTTCATCCGGGCTCTTCGTAAACTCACGCACTTGATTTCGGCGGGGGAGGGCCGGCTTCCCCAGGTTAAACCGTAGGTTAACTCAGAGTTAAGCCACTGAAGTGAATTGTGATAATCCGAGATTATTAAACTCTCGCCGAGCGAGCCTCACGCCGACACCGTGATGAAAGAGACGCTTCCTGGTTTTAACCCTTCGTACAACTGTTTAATTAAAATCATAATTTCTAGCTTTGCGAGAGTTATGTGTGAGGTAGGCGGTTTCCCAAACTTTTGATGCCTAACGAAGCCAATAAGCGGAGGTCATAAACAATATACCCACAACATCCCAAGCCGTTTCTATATTTATGTATGATTGACACATAAATAATAATTGACTAAAAATAATATATTTGTTGCAGATGGCAATAAATATGAAATGTTAAATGAAAGCTTGCCAAAAAATAACTTTATTTCTAGTTCAATTTTGGTCTATTACTCAATAATAAACCATTCAAATCGCTCTTGAAAAAAAAAAAATTTAACCCCCCCCCCAAAAAAAAATTTAAAATTTTATTTTATTTTAAAATTTTCAAAGGGTGTAAAATCCAAATCTGCTATAACAATTTTTCCGTCCATCCGCCGTACGCCGTACGCACGTTTTCTCCCAAACGGTTAGAGCAAAAAATCTGAAATTTTCAGGAAAAATTCATATTGGTCCGAAAACAACCCAATTCTTTAGCTAGCTCTCTCACTTAATTTAAAGTGACCTTTAAGGGTTGTCAAAGTTTTGTAAAATCCCTAAAACCTCAAAAAAAGTCAAGGTGGCCTAAATTTGGACTTTTTTTAAAGAACTTTCCATGAGGAATCGAACGAGCCCCTCCCCAGGTCCGTAGCTCAAACCATCCCCGATGTATGGCCCGATTTATGGTACCAACATTTGCATCCACATTCACTACATCACTAGGTTAATGCGAACAAAACAAACACGTTTTTTTTTTGATCGTAGTGACTTAGTGATGTAGTGAATGTGGATAGTGGAGTGAACTCCCAAAAGGGTTTATAGCCGATACACGGGTTGAAATATTCTGATAACCATTAAAAAAACGCTGCATATTCTTTCACTGGGGTTTATTACTCAATTGGTTTGCGTTCATGATTTGAATTTCTATTAAGCTTTGGAGTGTGCGTGTTTCACAGGTGATAGAGCGATTATTGAATTTCAGGAGATATGCATGGAGCACGTAAATCAGTTCTCAACCCAAATACCTATTTGGATTGATCAGTTGATCATATTTGTGTGCCTCCTGAAATTCAATAATCGCTTCATTACCTGTGAAACACGCACTCTCCCAAGCGTAGTAGAAATTCAAATTATGAATGCAAGCCAAATGAATGAAATTTGATAATAAACCCCAGTGAAAGAATTTGCAGCGTTTTTCCAAATACAATGCCAGCCCAAGAAAAAAAAATATTACTGCAACGAAATGAAATTCATCGACAGCGTAATGGACGAGTCCCCCCCCCCCCCCCCCCATTGGCATTGTTATGGACGTAAATTACAAATCCGAATTTGGACTTTCTAAAGGGATTCATGAGCTGCCATTGCGGTTTTGCCTTAGGGGCCATGACTAAAATCTATATAACAAAATTCCTGAAATTTTGACAACTTTTTTAATAAAAATTTTCTGGTAGAAATTGAACCTAGTAAAGAAATTACTCGTTAAGAAATAAGTAACGAGAAGTTCAGAGGTGGCCACTGACAATGGTTTGTGCACGTGTAGAGATGAAGAGCTGCTGCGTCACCGCCTATAGAGGCCGTGACGAGTCACCGTTACTCCCTCGCTTACTGTGTTTTGGATGTTCCCGAGGGAAGGGAAGGGGGCGGGGCCTTGCAGCTGTCAATTACCGGACAAAGGGAGATCCGTTGTGGGCGGTAATGTAGTCTCCCCGGTCCCATGATAATGCGGATCCAATCATATCCAGATCATTATCGTAATTATCGCCGTCCGGGCGGTGGGATTTATGGGGCGTTAAAGGTCCGTCATGTCAAAGGCCGGAGAGCACGAGAGAATGCACGGTGGGCGAGATGTAGGAAGTCCGGAATTTCTCCTCTATTTCCTAATTCCCCTCGAGCTGGGCGTTGTCTACACCGGTGGTCTGAAAAAAGTTGCCTTACCAGAAGGGCAGGGTGAGAATATTCATCTTTCAGCCTCATGCATGAAATGCATTTTCATACATGTAAAGATAACACACGCCTGCTTCACTCAGGAAGTGTTTCTTTCGGATATGCTACTACAATTTGAAAATGAGTGACAACGCGTTATCACGACGGCAACAGATAAACCAGTTGGAGAACATCTGAAAAACGCTGCAAATTCTTTCACTGGGGTTTATTATTCAATTGGCTTGCGTTCATGATTTGAGTTTCTTCTAAGCTTTGGAGTGTGCGTGTTTCACAGGTGATAGAGCGATTATTGAATTTCAGGAGGCACACAAATATGATCAACTGATCAATCCAAATAGGTATTTTGGTTGAGAACCGATTTACGTGCTCTATGCATATCTCCTGAAATTCAATTATCGCTCTATCACTGTGAAACAAGCAAAGCTTAGTAGAAATTCAAATCATGAATGCAACTCAAATGAATAAAATTGAATAATAAACCCCAGTGGAAGAATTTGCAGCGTTTCGTGCGTATCAGAATGATTCAACCCGTGTATTGGCAACAAAGCCTTTTAGGAGTTCACTCCAGTATCCACATTACTATATCACTACATCACTAGGTTACTGCGATGAAAACATAAACAATAATAAACCAAAAAAACGCAAATGTTGGCACCATAAATCGTATATCGGGAATGGTTTGAGCTACGAACCTGTGGAAGGGCTCATTCGATTCCTCATGGAAAGTTTTCCAAAAAGACGTCCAAATTTAGGCAGACTTGACTTCATAAGAGTTTTTATGGATTTTACAAAACTTTGACAACCCTTAAAGGGCACTTTGAATTAAAAGAGAGAGCTGGCTCAAGAATCGGGGCGTTGTCGGACCAATATTGATATTTCTTGAAAATTTCAGATATTTTGCTCCAGCCGTTTGGGAGAAATCGTGCGTACGGCGTACGACGTACGGCGGACGGACGGAAAAAATTTTATTTCAGATTCGGATTCTACACCCTTTGAAACGTAAACCAAAAAATTTTCAGGGGGGGTTAGAATTTTTTTTTTTTTCCAAGAGCGATTACAATGGTTGGTTAGATTATTGAATAATAAACCAAAATAAATCAAAATCGATGAGAATGACGAAAATTCTAAAACTCCGAAACATAAACTCGTAAACCAATGGATAGTTATGAATTGTGTCGAAATAATCTTTCCTTCGATGGTCAACGGATCTCAGCTAAGCCCGGCTATTTTATTTCCCAACTAATATGAAGAGCTGAGCTAAAAGCTGATGATTTAAGCCAAACTTTTCTCCAGTAAACTGTCTAATGTTAGTCTCTGTATACGAACATACACAGCTCCCTCTCGACCTCCAACCGAATCCCCTTGATTCCCTCTCTCCGTCATCCCTTCATTCAATCGAATTAGAAACCATTCGACGTATTTCTTTTCCTTTCTCCTCGAAAAGGAGACAGAACCTTAACTCGGGAATTTCGTTGTCGTAATTGGAGCTCCGCGAGGAAGGTTTTGATAAATTATTATAACACAACGGCAATCTGAGAGAAAGATGAAGCCCTTTGCCGGGAGAAGGGACAGCAATTACTGATTCTCTCTGGGTCCCTGAGGGGGATTTGACGTTTTGGCGAAGACGAGAGGAGGGGAGTGGGGATGAGGGGAGGGGACGGAGGGGAGGGGATAAGTAAGGTCCTTAATGTAATTATAATGGAGGACGTTGTTGCTGATTGTTGAAAAAGTCCGTCTGAATGCGGGTCAGGGCACCTACTTGGGGTCGGGAAGATGCACGAGAATCTTGTGGGCGTAACTGTTAGGAGGGGACATAGAACAGTGAGAGAGAGAGAGAGCGGGAGAGAGAGAGAGAGAGAGAGAGAGAGAGAGAGAGAGAGAGAGAGAGAGAGAGAGAGAGAGAGAGAGAGAGAGAGAGAGAGAGAGAGAGAGAGAGAGAGAGAGAGAGAGAGAGAGAGAGAGAGAGAGAGAGAGATATAATTATAAAATGAAAATTATAACATCAGGCTCCATTTATCAATAAGAAAAAGTGGTTTGTTTAACTATTTCAAATAATTCCCACACAATCACATCAAGAACAACAACAAAACATAGCATACATCCATAGTCTTCTATAATAACAATGATAATACTGAAATTCAAACTAATATTCCAATTAATATAACAAATTTTAAGTAGTATAACAGCTAATTCTCAAGAACAAGACTCATCTCATAAATCAGGAAGAACACTTTGCATGCTGTAGTTTTTGATTAAAATATCCTTTAAGCGCTTTTTGAAGTTCATTATGGAAACGGATGATGCAAACAGATCAGCATTGTCATTGTAAAAAAATTGATTGCACATGAATCATCATGAGACGGCGTTTGCACAGTCTTGATCCGTTTTGGTTTCCCATTCAGCGACTAAGAGCCGTTGTTCTGTGTGCCTTCCAATTGGCACTGGGGCAGTTTTCTGGTAAAAACAACTAGTTCTGTTTTGGCAGCTGCTAATTTCAACAGATGAACTTCCACCCACCTGGTGGTCTTTGCCACGACTGGATTTAGTTGGCTCTCAGCCACTTTAGTAGTTCTAGCAAGGACATCATATGTATTTTAAATAAGATAGCAGTCTTCAGGGAATCCCTGTCGTAGTACACACAGCTGTGGACCCAAAGCTAATCCCTGAGAGGAACCTGCTGTGATGTATTTTTTCTTTATCCTTGAGCTGTCTCACAAATCAGGAATTGGATTTCAAAGCTGCTACTTTGAAGGGTAAGCTTGGGTCATGGTTATGTCATGTTTGCTAGTTTCTAATGAGTAATTGAGTCGAGTCATTTTGGATTTCTTTAGATGAACATTGAGATCATATAATTAGGGACGTTTAGATATGATTAGGGATAGGGATTTTGGTTTTAGAATAAAATTTTTGAAAAGCTTGTTAAATGTTAATGGAATGCTTACAAAAATAACATTTACCGAAGATATCTTCGTTTGAGCCGTGAAGGATAAAAAGTCCCCGAAAAGGCACCATTTCTTCTCACTCAGAGCTGTAACAATGTTTCATTCAATTGCCTCTCCTGGCCCCCTTAATGTATTTTAGATGAAGATAGGTGCATCTGCCTCTGCCAGGATCTCCGTCTTAATTCGAACTCGATTTAAGGGGGAGGATCTCGGGGGAGCCCCCGGGTGAACGATGTTCCATGCATTTTGAATATCCGGTCCGGATAATTCACGGCTGGTCGCCATTTATTTTGGCGATTATGATGGATGAGGGCGGGCGGTGCCGATCTCTCCTAAAGGTGAATCCGCCCCGACCAGCTCTTGAATTCGGTTTGGTCAGACGTGTTTGAATTACCAACTAGGAAACTATTCCCCTACATCCCACTCTGTCCTACCGATGGTAACCTTTAAAAAGTGGATACAAAAATAGATGACCAACCCAGTATGTGAATTTTTGAAAGATGAACTAGTTGCAAATAAACTAATTGAACCCAAACTGTATCCGAGAATCCACAAAAACTTTTTGGTTTATTAGGTAATTACTATTATCAATGATGAATTTTTGTAATCGATTAAGAAAAATAATTGTTTATTCCCTTCCGAATTGGTTAATTTACATTTCAAGATTTTTTTTTGAAGACTTTATTTTTATATCAAAATCTAGTTTTTACATGACTAATAAGTGATATTATTCTGACATGATGTTAACTTGATTAAAACATGCAAACGTGAGCAATTTTGTATATATACTGATAGTTTGGCGTCCCTACGTAATCACTGGACACTGTTACACTAGAACTAGGTTCACAACACTAATTCCTGTGGTTTTTTCCTCTTCAACCTTCTATCAAAGTGTTCAACGTCGAGAAGACGGACGGCCTGTTCGTTTACATGCCCTGTAGCCTCTGTTGATGGGCTGCAGCAAATCGGTGTATTTCGGTTTGAACCAAATCCAATCCAAGATCACGATGGAGGTTCTCATTTCTTATGTACCAGGGAGCAAATATTACTCTTGGCTGCACAGCCCCATAGCTGGCATCCATAAGTCCATCCAGGCTTGAGGACTTGTTTGTAGAGCAAAAGTTTGCCCTCTATTGGCAAGACTGAGCGTCGTCCCATGAGCCAGTAAAGTTTTTTTGTATTTCAGGCATAGTTCGTTTTTCTTCTTTTTTACATGTGATTTCCACCGCAACTTTGAGTCGAGCGTCATCCACAAGTATTCTGCCTAGTTGGCGTACGGGATGATTTCACCATTGAGAAAAGTCGGAATGTACTGTAGCTTTCGGTTAGTGAAGTCCACATCTATCGACTTGGTCTCATTCATTTTGATCCTCCATTTCGCAGTCCATCTTTCTATTTTGGCGATAGAATGGTTCAATTTAGTAACAGATTCGTTGTTGTCTTAGCCGATGGCTAGGATGGCAGTGTCAACAGCAAAGTTAGCTGTCATGTTATTTTCCACTTCTGGAAGGTCAGCAGTGTGTATGAGGTAGCAGTGGTCCGAAAACACTGCCTCCATTTCAAGATGACCAGAATTCAAAACTCGAATTAAAAATAAAACGCTGCAAATTACTACACAAAGGTTTATCATAATTTGCGTAATCATAATCAGCAGACTACTAGAAGTGGATTATACACCTAGATATAATGGTTCCTAGATACAATAGGTAACACACGTAGAAATCCAACTTGAATCTGACAAGATAAAACAGACAAAGCCTCCGGCACGTTGTTCAAACGTCCAGAAAGTGGTCCAGAATCGTCAAAAACCGGACAAAACCCCAATTTCCGAAGTATTATTTCTTACCTTGTCGGTCTCAAATATGTGTTGAAAACATCCCAAAGAGGTTTTTCCTTGAGTTTCAGGCTTACCAAATGATTTGGGACCCACCAATAATCGTTACAATCACAACATTTGTGGAAATGTCGAAAATTGTAATGCATGTTTGCAGTTTTTTTATTCTTTAATTTTGACAAGATGTGATAGGAGCAATTTTTTCTTGATACATTTTTTCTTGATAAAATTTTGTCTCGTAATTTGAAGTCTTCTTTGTGAAGGGGTTAATGAAAAATTGACAGATTTTCGAATGTCAGATTTCTTTTTGACTTACACTTTTTGTGCATCTGTGTCCACCTTCAATCCTGGCCTTGTCCACTTTCTAAACATGTATAGAAAGACCGCAAACAGAAATTAGCTGCGACCACCTGCGACCTAGGGAAAACGTGATCTAACGGACTCTCGTTTTCGCAATGTAAACAATGAATCTGAGGAGTAAGTTGCCACGAACTGTTCAACCCTTATTGGAAACCTGTCAAACTGTGATCATTTTTGAACTTTATTTGAAAAAATTTTTAAATACATAAGTGGAACCATCATTTATTGGCTTTTCTTTATCAGGCACACCTGTACAGTGAACACACACTGCCAGATGCGACTGTGTACACTATGTATACAAACACAAAATTTCCCTTAGATGAAAAATTTGAGTCAGCATCATCATCATGGACTTGGCAACTTTGGGAGTTCCTTTTTTTTCTTTAATAGCCCTTCAAATATTGGAAATAGAAATGAATATCCATCATTTAGGCACATCCTATACAAATACAAATTGAGAAATACGATGAGCACACCATCACCCTTAACCAATCTGTAAAAGTAGTTTTGTTCACCATGATGTTTTGTTCAGCAAGCTTCCTTGTGATCCACTCTGATGTACCATGCAGTTTATTTAGGATGAAATTGAAGAGAATTTTATTGTGAACTGAACTTCGTAGTGTAGAATCTTTTTCTAGGTGGTTGCGATAAATGGTTGCTCAATTGCATAAAGTGTAGGTTACCGATATTATTAAAGTATTAGGTGATTTTCGTATATGGGTGACGGGAAGCTTCGATTACATTAAGAGAAAGTTAGCAGGGAGCTTCACGTATAAAAACTCGCTGATGGTTAGCTTCGGGTATGCGCCCTGTTCTCAACGCATGTTCATCATATTTGAGACCGACAAGGTAAGGGAAAATACATCAGAAATTGGGGTTTTGACCGGTTTTTGACGATTCTGAACCACTGTGCGCTGGTGTGATTCGTCCCTGGAGAGATTGTAGAAATACAATTCCTACAAGACCAGATTAAACAGTAAGTAATTCAAATGACTCGCGAATTCTTGGGGCGAATTACGTCCCATTAATTCACCAAGAACCGAGGCAATGAGTTCAACACGCCCTCCCGCCCTCACCTAATGGTGTTTCCTCGACTCGTTTCAATTTACAACCCAACTAAGAGAAATATACTTTGCGCACTCGCTAACCGCCGCAATATTTTCAACCGAAGGCGTCCGCCCCAAACAAAGAGGTGCTTAATTGTCCGCAGGCAGGAATAGGAAGAGGAGAGTCGCACTGGGGCGTCGCCCCGCCCTTGCTCAGTCTCGGCCCACAGGTTCTGGGCAGGAGTCGTTATCACCCGAAACATCTTCCGTTTTCTCGCGGCGCCTTTTCTTATTTTCTACCCCCGCCCTCTCAACTTGCATATCTAGGAAATCCTCGACGGCTTTCCGGGACCCCTCTAATCTCGTCGGTTCTTCCAACGGCAAATCCCATTTCAGCGTTTTAGAGGAACCTTGTATTCTCCGCAGTATATTCACGGGAGCGAGCAAAAAAAAGAAGCTAACTCCACTGAAAAGTTTCAGGTAGGACGAAAGAAATACGCCGGCGGACGTGTTTTATCCTTCTTAGAATACGTAGGTATAAACTTGGCGGTACAGTTTATTCACTGATACCTGATACACTGACATAGTTTCACCGAGTTTTCCTTAGAAATTCACATTGTTACCACTTGACTTCTAGTTTCTGAATTCAAAGCGCTCTCTCAGTCCCTGTAACGTTGGAGCTCATCCTTCTTGCTTTGTAATATTTCGTTGCTCATCTGTAGATGCCAAAAGTGTACAAAATGTTGAAGGATCGGCAGGACAGCCTTTCCAACACCCTTAAAAATATTGTAAAACGTGTTATGTACAAGGAAAATAATCCACGGTCGAAGAGGTTTGATTAAATTTGTCTCACAGCCCAACCAGTTAGAGAGTTAATACTATTTATTTATTTACAAGAACGGGAAAACTCAATTACAAGAAAATAGAAATATGAAATAAGTTTAGAACCACCGGTAAAAACAATATTTATAACTATATTAAGGATGTGAAACCAGATGCGAGATTATAGCTGCGAATAAAAAGTCCACCCAGGATTAAGATGAACAAGGGAGTTGGCTAAACGAAGAATGCGACATAATCGAGAAGGTTAACAAGGATTAACAAGGCACAAGGGGGCCTATCTCTCCGAGCAGTGCTGGCCAGACTATTCTTCATTCACTAGAAGAAGAAGAAGAAAAATGTTTATTGAAAATAAAGGTGACCTGGGCCTGTGCCTGTGTGTTTATTGAAAATAGTGCCTAATAAACATTACGACATGGTATCTGCTATCTTGTCATCAATGAAGTTGAACAAAATTCTTTCCACATCAGCTTCAAGAATCGAGCCATCGAAAGAGGTCAAGTTGTTTAGAATGCCATATCTTGAAACAAGGTCTCCCCACTGCTTAGCCCAAAACACTCCTGCATTCGCAACCTCCTTAGCAACGATCCTTGGCAAGCGAGAACTTGGCATCTTTGCTACCTTCACTAAGTAGTTTAGGTGCACTTGTAAAGTGAACACCGAGAGTGGGTTCAATTCTGTCATTCAATAGTTAGTGCAAAAATACCAGGTCTGCCATTCATCGTCGGCACTCCAAGGGCAGATGCGACACACCCCCATTAGGGCAGCACAATCAACTTCATCCTGAGGAATCCCAAGCTTAATTTTCAATTATCACGTATGTTTGAGTTCACCGTGTACTCTGTTTTCACATACTATGTTCTTCTTGGGGTATTGGGCTGGCCCGTGATTTTTAATAAATAAATAAGAAGAAGAAGAAAAGTTTATTAATACATTTCAATAATTTGATAAACAGTTCTATGGATCAAATAAACAATACGGCATGGAAGTTCCGTCTGCCGGAAGATTGGGCCTTTTTCTTTTGTCGTTCTTTTTGTACAATTTGAAAAAATAATATTATCCTGCTTTAAATGGTAAAATTAAGTACAATTGAGGTTCATCACAAATCTTCAAAAATTGAACTCCTTGATGAGGAAGGAGCGATACCGCCAGGCTGGCTTACAAAATTTCTCCAATCTCACCCAATCAGGACCGTTGAGGATGGCAATCGCTTCGTTCCGTGATAAAACGTGGCAGCCAAAAGCCGCAAATCTGAATTCAGACAGAATTGGGCACCTGCAAAGGAAATGATAGACGTCATCTCGTTCGTGCAGGCTACACATCGAGCATTCCTCCAATCTGTCCGTCTCGTAAGGCTTGCCATTCAGATTCAATGACTCCGCGCGGATCCTAAAAGCCCATCGTGCTACGTGAAGTGGAATTTCGGCATTATTTACATTGGCACAACTAGTCCCAGGATCCAGCTCGCGGTACAAAGTGAAATTCTCGGAGGTCTCAACACGATGTCGGAACCACGATCTTCTTTCCGCTTTGAATGCAGCAACCAGCAGATCCATGTCCAACTTGAGGGCTCTATGGTCAAGGGAAGATAAATTATCTGGAATGTTCATTTTGTTACAGAGCGCCCCATAATGCTTTGCGAAACTTTAGTAGTATCAAAAGAGCCATCCGATACATTGCAAGATGGGATTACCACTATCTTTTATAACACTTTCAATAATTCAGGAACCTCAATTGTCGCTTAAGGTCGGCTAACTTGTGCCGAATCAGTGCCGAGTCGCTGACTGCTGCCGTCAGTCATCGCGAATCAGTTAGTGTTTTTTTTCGTTTCGTCCCCGCGGTTGTGACTTCCCCAGTCGGTAGGTTTCGAAGAGGGGGAGAAAAAGTGACGTTGATTGTGATGTAAGAGGCGATGGATTGTTCGTGATCAGGGACCCTCATCAGTCGCCGCGTCGGATGGCTGTCACGTCGCGACGGGTAACGTGAGATACGCCCCACTCCATCCAAGCCCATCCGAGCCCCTTCATTCCGCCGGATTAACCAGATCTTCGGTTTTCTGACGGGACATTCTCGCCCGTCACGGGATCCTAGGGAGTAAAAACGGGCTGGAAATTTGGCTGAAAAACACTTTCAAGGCACTTTTGAAGAACAGCGCTTCTCTATATTAGTCACAACTTTTTCATACTTTGTACTCAGTGAAGCTTTTTTTCTAATCAACGGTAACTACTGTACAACAAATAAATACATTATAGTTTTGAGTAGATCGTGTAGTTGTATATGTAACATGTGGTGGTGTGCTATCCAGCCATAGAAGAAGAAGAAGAAGAAGAAAAACACATTTATTACAACATCATGCCAAATAATATCCTTACAAACAGTTTAGAGGTACTGAACCTTGCGAAAACAAATAATTACATTGTTATTACATTATATTATTACATTATTAAAGTAAGGAGAATATGTGTTACGACTAGGGACTTTGTCCGTCCTTCGGAGTGAAGCAAGTCGCCAAGAACAACAGGCACATTTGTCGGGAACGAGAAAACGAGTTAGCTTAGATAATAAATGAAGTACATAATAATATTATGTGAATAATACCAATAGTAATAATGGAATAACTAGATAAAGAAAAGAGAGTAAAGATAAAGAACAGGAGATCAAGAGTTCATAATCAACGCTGAAAGGGAGTACGTCATGCTACCAGTTGAATTCCGTCACCACCATTGCTCTATACTTCCAGGCCACCGAACCAAACCTTGACAGAGCCAACCAGTCACCCTCGTCAAGGAGCCTCACCATGGCGTTTGCGTCCAGTGCTGCACACCCAAAGAACCTCTGCGTGAATTCCCCAAGAACCGGGCAGACTCCCAGGAAGTGGCTGATATCTTCTTGGACGCCCATGTTGCATAAAGAACAAATTATGTTAGGCCCTTCATCCTGGTCATAGGGTTCACAGTTAAGCTGCAAAATCGCACCTCTGAAACGAATGACCCAGCGCACCACCCATAATGGATGCTCTTCTCGTTCACTAGATAGTAATGCTGGTTTGCGTTCATGATTCAGCAGCTCGACTCCATGGCCTTCACAACCATTTCACCTTTCCAGGTGTCCTTTACAGAGCGGACAAGGTTCTCAAGCTGAGGCATCCAATTACGCTACCAATACTCACTGAATTCAAATGAACAATTAGGAACGGTAAACATAATGCTCGATTACTTCTGCGTAGATAGGAAGCGAAAAGAAACAGAAGAGGTCAAAAGCGACAGAAAACACGTCCGTACGAGTTGGCGACTCGCGCCACTCTATCCAGCCATAGTCCTACATAAATTTATTCAGTGCGGAGATCTGAGTGGTGCTTCTTTTCCCTTTGAAAGATGAGGTTTTCTGTGCAGTTTGAGATGCTCGCGTTTGGATGATTAGACATGTCGAGGGGGCATGACAGTTCTACAACATCGTTGATCAGAGGTACCTATTTCAAGGTCTCGGTGAAGAACTAAATTCCTCACGTATTCTCAGTCGTTTTTCATGTTTCCTCTTGCTCGATCAAGAATTTGGTCTAGTTTTTCAAATATTCATAATCTAATAATTACGTTAATTAATGTCAACATATAAAAACCCCTGTAACGCAGGAATCACTTACCAACATGTTTAGGCTAACTGCATGACTATTCTTCAATCGTTTGGAACCTTGAAATTAGATGTAAAACTTCGTCTAAAGTGGTGGATTTGATATTGATCAGGGGAGAGAGTGGTAATGACATCCACTTGACTTTCAGATGCGATATTTCCGCCTTGTAATGCATAACAAATGTGCTCATGACGTGATTCATCAGCTGGATATTTTTATTTTTGAATGATATGTTACTTTGTTAGTGGATAAAGAAATAAACCCGATAAAATCAGCCACAAGGGGTAAAACCATCCTCCTCCAAAAACAAAACTCTTAACTCAAGTTTTCAGTCCTATTTATTGGGGAACATTAAACTAATAAAACGTGGCTACAATACAGTTTTAAATAAAACTGTTAAATAAACAAGATTTTCCTGGAGAGAAATAGCACCAAGATCAAAGGGAAAAGTCGAAAATAGGTTTATTCACCCATTAAGACAATTGCATTAAAATTGTAAAACTTGTCCATTTTGGCTTGGCGTTTATCGATGAGGGCTGTTTTTTCGGATGTGAAGGTAAGGACACTTGAAAACAATGTTTTTAAGCACATCTAGAGGAGTTTGACAAATTCAAATTAGGCCTAACATAGGTTAGAAAAATTAGTTTTTAGTGATTAAATATATATTTTTAATTCCATGATTTCATTTTCGTTGTTAAATAAAAATTTTAACCATTGAATTTTTTCAAGAATTGGAAAATTTGGAAAATTCATTGGAAGATTTTTCAAGTCAGACAGTTGAAATTACGGTTTTAGTAGTATAGAAGAATTTGACAAATTAAAAATTAGGCCCAATATAGGAAACAGAACTTTTTTGTATATAAGAAATATATTTTGTAATAATTTATTTAAAATAATTTACATTCAACAAAATATTTTTGGAAAACCAATTTAATGTAATGCCTGCAATTGTTTGTGCTTGCAAGGTCTTTCCACTTAAGATCATAGTTTGTTGTTCCAATCGTAAGCAAATTTTTCCAAGTTTTCTTCTGAAAGCACTGCTCGATATTTGGATTTGACATGTGTCATTTTTGGAAAGGTTTGTTCGCATAGATACGTTGAACCAGAAATTGTTATCATTTGTCTGGCAAAACTCTTGATTCCCTTGAAGTCATCACGTTCTGACGGTAGCCTAATTTTTTCCATCCATCCATGTTTTTTCCGCGGGCGGCGTGCCGGACCAAATCTTCCCGCGGGCAGGATCTGGCCCGCGGGCCGTAGTTTGGAGACCCTTGGTTTAGAGGATAAATCCCCTCATATTTAAATTCTGGGTACTAATATTGATGGTTTGATGTTTACATGACAGCCTTCATACAACAAGCCTTGGCGAGTATACGCCTGTTGCACATCAGTCGAAGGGTCAGCCAAGGCAATGAGAATTACCCAGTCTCCGTGGTTATAGACACTCGGAAGTAGGTGGTTATGCACGGCCGATCGGAGGCCTCCTCGCACTTCCGATCCCTCCGGGCCCGTTAGACGAGATCCCAACTACAATCTAATCCCATTAATTCACCAATGCGATCATCATGGGCTCTATAAGCCAACTTGAGGTTATCGACAGCCTCTGCGTTTCAATAGACCCGCGAAAGGCCGCCCCTTCTGCCCTAGGTAGGCACTAACAGCATTTAACGGATCCTGTATCAATCAAATCACATCAATTCAACATCCATTATCTTCTATTATTGCTGTCAAGATGGTGATCAATCGCATACGTGTTGCCAGCAGCTTACACATTTCATCGAGATTTAAGACCCCTCTCATATCTGGAATTCTACAGTTGTGATACCAATATTTGTTCGAATACTGAAATTTTTGTTAGATTCCTATTCTAAGTACTCGCCATTTCCAAAACATATTTTGTAGAATAGTTGAGTGTCGGAATAGAAAATACCTTTATGTTCTGACGATAATTGATAACAGTATCGACCTAACTCGAGAAACATAAACATTCCAACCTCCCTCACAAAATAGAAGTGTATATTTTGATGAGTAATAAAAGCAACCATTCCGCAACCATAATGATGTTCTGAAGGACTTGCCATATTGCGAACATGTACATGTTCCATGGAAAAGTATGTAAAAGTTGTGCCTACAGGATCGAGGAGAAAATACCAAAGTCCGTATTTCTCAATCCCTACAGCTGTCACTAACCAGAGATATACAACTTCCATCGTCACTACTCAGCGAAATATTCATTGGGGCAGTCATATCCACTTACACTATGATAGAATATACAATCTACAATGGATATCCGCCTCAGGAAAAAAATTGGATCAAATCGAGTAGCCCTATCAGCCCATTATTTGAGTGTCACAGGGTTTTTTCTCACTACCTACAATGTTTTGAAAAGTAACCCCCAACTGGTGGGAAAGGGTGTTTAAGAAGTTGCTTCTGTTTAGTTGACTTCCTTACTCAAGATGGTCCCAACGCTGGTGGTTGAATTTTGCCTAGACCTTCTCAGTCAGTTCTGCCGGGAAAACCATCCCTGGAGGCAACAGTGTAGGTTTTTGAAATCTCACTCCCTACTCCAGTAACATTCTGACTGTGGCAAATGAAACTTGATCGCACTTGTTGACAATTAGTGTAGTTGTTGGAAGTTCGTTGACAACATTTTGGTTCAACCAGTTTCAATTGATTTGTGGCCTGTAAAGGCGATGAAAGGCTATAATCTCACTCCCTACTCTCTCACTCCGTAGAATATCGAACCAATAGCCCCTTAAATTGTAGGGAGTGAGATCTGCTGGTAGCAAGTAAGATCTTGGAAAGGAAACATTAGATTTACTGTAGCCAAAATTAAGCTAATTTGTTCTGTTCCACTCACCTAAATGCCAATTGCTAATGCTGCTTTGTGCTAATTTGAAAGACTTGAGGGGCGATTCCCATGGAGGATGGAAGATCAAGAGGAGAAAAAATAGTCCCTACACACTCCCTACAAAAGTTTTCTTTTTCAAAATGGCGTATCAGCAGTACGGTTCAAGATTATGTGCTACATATACATATACGGTTCAAGATTGCTCACTTGGATAATATGCCAAGAGAACCGCAGGTATTGATCAGGGACAAGAAAGTTGACCAAGTTTCAACTTTTATTTTTTAGAAAGTCGACATCCGAATGTGACCGAAATTTTGAAATGACCCATTTATGTTAATTTGCGAACTTTGAGTACGAAGATTGATAACTACGAACATTCTACAACAAATTTTGTTTGAAACTAAAATCTTCTTTTCAATTCAATTGATTAAGTTGGAGGACTTCAATTAAGTTGGTGGCTTCTTAGCGCGAGTCATTCCAGACGATGACTCTGTTAACCCTGGAATCCAAGGAGGAGTCGACTTGACTCCTCAATGAGCATCAAAAGAGGAAAAGGGGGAAGAGGGGTATCCAGCTATGCTCCCACCAAGTCATTACCTTATCCTAGGGATGCAAGATTCTAGACGCAACACCCAAACGCAACGTTATCCACTTGTCATTTGGGCCAGTCGGACATACCCGAGAAGTAGGCTCACTCATTGATGATTGAAGTTGATTCCTTCGAATTGATAAAAGTGATAGTTGTTAATACAAGAGTTCAGCACTGAGTAATAGACAGTGATTGCGGTGATCCCATCATCTGTCGTTTTAATACGGTCTTTCATCGCAAAATACTCCCAATGACCAAATTAATCCACTCTTACGGTTGGACCGTTCGACAGCTTTTTAACATTTTCCCCCTTCTAATCCGATGAGGATCTTAAATGGATTAGGAGTGAAGCCTCGCCCTCCTCCCCAACCCTATCCTTTCCCCCTTCTCGTTTGAAATGGAAGTTGAACATTATGCGGAAGTTCCGGAAGAGAAGGCAGAACTGATATCCAAGTTTGATAGGCCGTGAGCTTAACTTAATCGTAGTCGTGATTCGACTTCTAGATAATCCATTGTCCGGAATAGCGATACAAACTCGATTTAATAAAGGAGTTGAAAGAAGGGAAGAAAAATGAAGGGGGGAGGGGGAGAGGTTGGAAATAGGATAAACGATACCTGCAGTAGCGATTTCCATTCTTATTTCCGAAGCCTACCCTTCTTCAAGATAGAGAAGAAACAATAGTGGACTTTTCACAGAGACCAGCGGGATTGAGAAAAGCGGGATTTCTGCCTTTATAATATAAACATTGACTTTCTGAATTAGATTTTCGCTTTCATGAAAAGGACGGACCTTGAATGCCGGTATTCAGCGACGGGGGTTAATTCATTCATTTCCATGATTGAATTTCGTTCCTGATGGTTGTTACGGAAAAGGGTTGACAATGTATCGGGGGAAAAAAATTATGTGCACCCTACAACTGAAATTACCTGTAGCTTCGCCATTGAACCGAACTTATATCCAATATTTTTCGGTACCTACTTTCGATTCAATCAAACATACATCTTGAGTCCAGGAGGCCGATTTGATCGCAGTACCTGTCTGTGGACAGCGTAAGTAGCCATTCGTTATTTTTTTTTTAGTAATCTCTTCAACTCCTCGACTAAGCGTTCTTTTTTTGTGAAGCTTTATTGCTCGTTGATAGGACTGACGCAAGGAAGCTCTATGGTTATTCTTCCTTAGATTCAGTTGGGATGACTTCCTCTCACTTCTTGCAAATCACCAAGTGCACGTGTATCTGTCACTGGCATTCTGCTGATCCATGGGACTTGTACATGCGAGTGTAGTTGGGGCAGGTGGAATCCGAGTCCTCAATAACCAACTCAAAGAGCTTGCATCTTGGTCCATGTCATGGGTGGATAGCTCGTTGTTGGTGATTGACAAATTGAAGAGCCGGAAACCGACGCAAGAGCATTTTACCTAGGTCCTTCCATTGTCGGTAGTTCATCCGAGGAGCCTCCTGAAGTCCAGGATCCAGTGATCTAGCGATCAGGATCGGCTGCAGTTTCCTGAGGATCCCATTTATCTTTTGAGCCCAATAAGAAAAGTAGTCACCAGTGGAACTCAATCACTTTTGCTGCTGTTTTTGTTAGTAGCGTACGTGGGATGGAACCATTCTGACTTCAACAAAGTGCCTTGGGTAACCTCTCTCCATCAGTTTGGTTTTAACCCCAGACAAACTGCCTTCCAAGCCCCCCCCCCCCCTCTCGTTGCATATTTGGTGGCCTCTTATGGATAAATATCATGGGATAGATCGTTTTGTGAGTGGAGAATGAAGACTTTCATAGCGAAATTGAAGCTGCCTGTCAGTAGACTTTACGTGCACACCAGTCGAGAGGTTTCCATCCTCCACTACAATGTCTGTATCGAGGAATCTTCCCGACGACCTTAAATACGACCAACTGAATCTCACAGAATAGCAGTAGTTCAAATCGTCCAGGAATGACTGAAGTTCTTCTTCTCCGTGTGTCCAAATCATAAAGATGTCATTGATGAACCGCTCTCCCTCAAAGGGTTTTCTCTTTTGATGTTAGAAAGCTATTCGATTGTGCAATGAACAGATTGGCGTAGGAGGGTGCAATACAGGTTCCCATCGCCGTTCCCCTATTCTGTACGCATGTTGGTTAAGCGTTTTATGATCAGAGTAAACAGTAACTTCACGAAAAAATTCCATTTTGCGAGCAAAAAAAATGAAAAATAAAAATTAATAAATAAAATAGAACATTAGGCACTTTTTAGGTGCGCCCGGGACTGTTTATGGTGCTACATCACGAAGATAATTCATAAATGTTGAATAGAAACGTTTTGTACTGTTTATAAACCATTTAAAACTTTGGAAACAATTCTCCGGATATTGTAGTTTTTCCAATTTACGCTGTTCAAACTTTTGCTACGTACATTCTCGGGGTACCTCCTTTGCTGTCTGTGTAGGTCTTCGACATTTTTGCTCCTTCAAACAGTGACTTCGTCGTAAAATCGAAACGGAACCGCAAATTTCATGTTTTCTACTGTACTACTACTTTGGCGCTTGGGAAATTCTTGGATTTTATGGTTCCACTAGTTCGTACCCTTTAAACAATTGCTGTTTTTATCCCTGTTTTAAAACGTGCCGAAAGTTTATTCGTGTTCAGATTAGCATTTCCCAGTGAAGTCAATATGGAACTGCAATGTGAACCGTTCCATTGGAAAGCTGATTGAATTTGCAAGTTAACCTGAAATTAGGCAGCTTTCAGCATGTTTGGAAATAGTGAATGTTTAGGTATTTTCAGAAAATGAAGGTTTTTTTTTAACGTTTGACGTTTGAACTAGAATTGAAGGTCCTTAGAAGTTACTTTTTAATCATGAAAATGTTGTAAAGGCTTAAGAAATAGAACGCTGAACCCAACAAGTTGATTAAAAACTGAAAAAAGTCGTATTGGGGAAGATAAATATGGGTTTTCATGAAGAAACGTGATCATACTGGAGATCCTAGGCAGATAAACAATTTTTTTTATTGCAGATTTGGATTCTACACTCTTTGAAACGTAAACCATGAAATTTCCAGGGGGGGTTAGAATTTTTTTTCCAGAGCGATTACAATGGTTTATTATTGAATAATAAGCCAAAATCGTTATAATTTTATGAGTTACCCAGACCGCGAGGAAATTGCGAAGGGTCATCGAGATTATTTTCTAAATGTAATTTCACACATATAGTTCAGTAGAACTGTCGAGTAATTTATCCAGGGAAATTGTTGAACAACTTGCGAATCTTTATTGCTTACGAAAATACGCTAGAGCTTGATACAATGAAACTGTACCAATCCATCAATCTCTTCCACTCTTCGATGATATTATATCCGTCGAGAGCACCATTCGTTGTAACTGGTTTCTCGATGACATGACAGGAAGATAATCCGAGAATGTTCATAGCTCCAATGAAACTATTCAGGGCTCGTTCGAACGGTTTCAACGTTTGAAGTAGAAGCTTTACTCTGTCACTGAAATTTTACATTCGTTTCAATGAATATTCATAAAAGTGGATATCTATTTGTTCTCTTTCATTTTCAATTTACGGGCCGTCGAACTGTTCTGGTATTGCTCGCGTTTTAATTTCAACGATGATGGAACAATGTGGCTTCGAACGGAATATCGTCGAATGTATTATCTAAGTAGCGAGATGACGATTGCTGCGTATGAATTCTATAGACCGCATGATGATACAAAGCTGAAATGAACTGAAAATGTATTGTACAGAATTGCAACGCCGCGAGAGAACCACAGGCTGCAGTGAGTACATCGTGGATTGAAAAATGTTCCGATCGATATAGGCCATCATATAGGGCCATCTGGGTCATGTTTATTTGACATCTCGTATTGGTTGTTTTGATGGGTTAAGAGAACTAGAAAGATTACTTTGAAGAGTTGCTCGTTTTGTGGTTTCAATGTTTAGTGTCGTTGAGGTAATCACTTGTTGAAAATTTTCTCTATTACAATTGAGGAGAGGTTTATCAAAACTTGACATCTCCACTTTTGGAAAATTTTCAGCAGAGCCGAAAAACGTGATACAGAGCCGTAGAAGCTTTTAAAATCAAACCAACCACATTAATAAGATCATTATCCATCCCTTAGTGTTTACTCTAAAATACATCCTCGTATCATTGAACCTGACCTGGTTACAAGGAAAAGTATTTTGGAGATGTTGTGTTTTGATACAAACACATGGAAATGTCAAGTTTTGATAAAAACAAAAACTCGACGTTTTTGCGGGAGCAGATTGAAAATTAAACTCATGTACGAAAACATTTACGTTTTTATAAGGTAAATGTTAACATGAGATGAAAAATGCATTGCAGGCCTTTCAAATACAGAATTTAGGTTGATTGAAAAGTTATCATCCCTATCAAATGTGTGTAGAAGAAGGGTCCACTCCCAAACAATAGCAGGACTCCATTTCATCCGAAGTACAATCTTCGGTGCATCTTCTGCAACTTCACAAGGGCCTCGGAACCAATTCAACTCGGGTAGTTCGCGCCAATCCGTACCGAAGTGTAGCTCAAGAAGTTGTAGCACGCCTTTCTTCTTCTCCCTGGTCAGCCTGTTTTGTTTTGGGAGCTCTCTGAGAGTTGGCAAGTTTTCTTCGTCCTTTCTTTTTCTGGTGATGTTGCGAAATCGTTCCTTGATAGGGCAAAGCGGTAGTTGAGCAGACAAAACTGTCTGTAGTTGCAATTTCTTTATTATCACCCTCATACTTTCTGGTAAACATCTAGAAGGTCCGAACCATTTAGGTGTCTTCCTCCAGCTTCCACTAGTCAAGTCCTTCACCAAATTGTCCATAGCGAATCACAAAACAATGCGTTACTATTCTAAAACGAATGACTTCACTGCAAATAACAACACACTCGATCAAAGTTTCGACCCGAAACACTTGCCGTAACGCGAAACCGAGTGGTGTAATGAAATGCAACGCGATCAAGTGTAAGGTCAATAAACCAATGTAACTGATCGTCCAAGGATGTGATGCCAACTACAGGAAAACTAGGAAATAAACTCGAAAATGAGAGACATAGTAAGTTACGCGTTTTGGAGATGTTGAGTTTCGAAAAACCCCGCATACCTGGCCGTTTAAAAAATAGGGGGAGATGTTAAGTTTTGGTGTTGACGAACGTGCTTTTGCAGATGAATTTAGGAGTGTGGAGACGTTAAGTTTTGACGAAAACGCACGTTTTCGCTGTTCTATTTCGAGGGGAAACGTACACTTTTGAAAGGAGCAGTTCTCACCACTTGTGTAGACCTAGAACCCAAGTCCAAAACAGCAAAAACATCTTTTTTGGTCAGGAGAGGAGATGTTAAGTTTTGATAAACCTCTCCTCAATTTTGGAATGGTCTGATTTGTGACAATGAAGTGAAAAAAGTAGGGGAGTGAGGGGTAATACCGTGCATCGGGTAATGCCGCCCATGGCTGTTTCGGATGTTTGAATCGACACCAGAAACGTGGGAATGAGCGCCGATCCTAGAGAAATGTCCCGCCAACTAGGTTCTAGCGTTACCCTACCTGCAAAGTTAGCCTTCTTGACGTGAGTGCAGTGAGTATTTTTCCGAATCGTTTGATGTTATTTCTTGTGCATCGGAAATAAGCAATGTAAGTCCCATTTTCAACTCTTTTTTAGATTAGTTTTCGTGTATATACGCAGAATTTCATCATCTTTCTGAAGCACCAACCAAATTTAAGTTTTGATTGTAAATTAAGTCAGCGTGAATGAATTACGAAAAATGTAAACATTGGGGTAATGCCGCCCATCGTATCGGGGGAATGCCGTGCATTTCTGAAACGTCAAAAAAAGATGGAAAAGAACAACAAATAACCAACAAAGCGCTAAATTCAGCTGGATTTTGATCAACTCACTACTAGTAGCAGAGATGGGGTTCAGAAGAAGAAGAAAGGTGGAAATCATGAAAAAAATGGAAAGACCTCAAAAAAAAAAAAAAAAAAAAGTAAGAGAAGCGCAAGAGAACCACAAGTGAGAGCAGCGACAGTGATGACTGAGGAGATATCTCTGAGGGAGACCTTGTTGGAGACACAGACGAAGATGTTGAAGAATTCTTGACTTCGTCTTTTGTGGAAACCTTGTGTAGGTACAATTTGCCAAGAAGCCGATAATAATTAGCCAAAGTGGAATTGCGAGCACTGCAACAGCAGCAGTCACTACATGTGTTCTATAGGACGACCTGATCACGGACTATGTAATGTATGCAAGGCTATTTTATAATTTTGTAAAGAATGAAAAGCTAAATATTAATGTGGGTTCAAAAAAGTTCTACATACAAGGCTGTAGTTTACCTATTTCCAAGTGGTCGTTCATTTTAACTATAGTTTATTGGCTGTTTTCACAGTTTTTATTGTTATAAATACATTTAATCTTCTAACTTTGGAAAAAATGGGTTGAATGACGGTGGAGAGTGGAACATACTTCAGTTCTCGGGGTTGGGGGTCATTACCCCACAGTGTGGGAAATGCCACCCAAAGCACTTTATTAATATTCACGGCTGTTTTCCTTTAAAAATCTTTTTATGTCTTTTTATGTAAGGGAAATGCTCAGATATCGAAAATAGAATAAATTCTAGAGCCATTCGTGCAAGAAAAACATTTTTATGACGTTCTGTCCCTTAACTGTGTGGTTCCAAAGTTAAGTGCACGGCATTACCCCTCGTTCCCCTACCCCTTTATTTCGAAAGGTTAGGAAATGATATTTTATCATTTCGCTCAGTAAATTCTACCCTTCGGGGATGATTTCGAGATTGACATTTCTGACCAATGACTAGAGTCCCACAGACTTCTGTCAAGAAGTTAAGGAAAAACAGCTTTTATAGCTATAGTTACCCAAAACGTAAATTAACCACATTCAATTCGGCAGACTTTAAAAACAATCTAAATCAGAAACATTAGCATTTACCTCAAGTAGCCCAAAGCGGTTTTTCTTTGAAGATGGTTAAGAACTGGCGTAAATTACGTTGCAAGGAATCAATCACTTAGAACATTATTGGAATCAAAAGTGGCGTTGGAAATCAGGTTTTAACAGCGAGAAGACAGAAGATAGTTTTCCGCCTGAAAGAACTCAATTTATTTGCAGCTAAAAGCCGAATACGATCTCAGTCGTCGGTCTAAACAGAGCCAACGGAGGAAGAAACTAATTCGGTTAATATTTGCAAATGGTTCATTGGCTGAGATACTCCGCATTCAGAAACTTTCCCGGCGAAGCTGGGGAAGGTCGGCTAACTGGAGGAAATTAGTTGAAATCAAAGGTTTAGTTTAAAGAGGGAATTCACTCAACTTGTAGCTCCCCCTGTTTCAACTCTAAAACTACGAAATGCGTCTCTCAGAAGCCAAAGTGGGGCTAACTACGTAAAACCATCCACACGGCACTAGTTTCACTCTAACGAAGAACTGTCACATCACCTTATGTTCTTCGTCTCCAACTTATGACAGTACTATAATTAGTACTGCTCAATCGGTATTTATTTGAAGTTTGCCTGCCTGGGGTGGTGCTTATCTGACTAAAAATGAGCCAATTGCTCTAACACAAGAAGTTCTGCTGCGAATTATTTCTAAAATCAAAATTTCATAACACACGAGACCAATTTTTGAGAAATTTAAAATTGTTAACATTCAAATATAACAGGAAATGAACAATATAGGGTGTCTACAAAACAGGTCTAATTTCTCCAAGTAATCGATTCTACAACTAATTTACAACGAAAAATGCTTCCTACAGTTTTTTGTTTATAACTCGTGTTATCGAGCTAACTTCATTAAAACGTACATAGTTCCACCATTTCCAGATTAACCTATAAACCAGTTGGTGCGAAATAGCATCTAAAATGTTTTCCACCTGTTGACCACCATTCCAATCGCGATCACCGGACTTCCTTGGTTCACAGAACCTTGTAGAGCCATGGCCTCTACCCCTACCACTCGACTAAAGTATGTAATACGATCAATCTCATCATTCGTGCATGACGCTGTCAAATCAAATGTTCAATTGCAAACAGCTTAGAGGGGTTGCGGCATTTATGTCCTTGCTTTAATGAATGTAAATACCTACGGTTCAAACAACTGAGAATGACCAAAAAAGAAGATAAAACTCCAGAGTTATGCGTGTAACAAGGATTTCACGTTTGCGGATGCGCAGAGGCTACTATTGATCCGGGGGTCATGAAACGCATAGGAGACCATCTACACATCAAACCGAACAATCCCTGAAAATTTCATCGAAATCGGTCAAGAACTCCCAGAGTTGTGCGCGTAACAAGGATTTCACGTTTGCGCATGCGCAGGGCTACTATTGATCCCATCTACACCATCTACAACCAACCCGCACAATCCCTGAAAATTTCATCAAAATCGGACTATAACTTCGTGTAGTTTTGCCCGTAACAAGGATTTGCTGACAGACAGGCACACAGACAGACACGGAACCAAAATTGTTCAGAAAGGTCTAAAACGCAAAATGCGAGTGGAATTTTTGATTTTGGAGACAAAAAAATTTTCACATTCCGAAAGTGAGAACAATGCTTCCGCTACCTTGGTAGACTCGGAAGCAATAATCAACCGTGAACAAGATACAATCTCAAAAAGAACAACACAACACTTGCTGAAAAACCTCAACTACAAGTCGTTGTCAACAACCGCGATCTTCCAATTTTCCTATGGAACCTCCAAACCACTACTCTTGGCCGCAGCCAGAACCACTACTTGATATCCTATGGATATCCATGGATAGGTATCAATATTCCAGCCAGACAGATTGTGGGCATAATATTTTAAAAACTCGTATGATGTAAACAAAATGGAACTTACGATCGATATTATTTTATGAGTAACATAATATGTGATATCAGATGAAACCGATATATCGGTAAAAAAATATAACGGCTGAAATATCGGAATAAATATTGGTCACTATAAAAAAAACTATCGATATCCGATACTACTGTCCCTTGCATCATCGATAGAAAAATATTGATATATCGGAGGGAAATATCGATATTTCGGTACTATCGACGGCCACCCCTAGTACCATCCAACATTTCTTTATAAACCTGATTATTCCACGTTCTATCAATAAGGTCGAATGCTGTAGGTACTTTGAAAAGAGCAAATAAGTCACAGGTTGGAAAAAGTCGACTTTTTTTAAGGAGGAGTTTTATCAAATCACTGGGGTTTATTATTCAATTTCATTCATTTGGCTTGCATTCATGATTTGAATTTCTACTAAGCTTTGGAGTGTGCGTGTTTCACAGGTGATAGAGCGATTATTGAATTTCAAGAGGCACACGAATTTGATCAACTTATCAATCCAAATAGGTATTTTGGTTGAGAACCAAAATCTCCCCTGAAATTCAATAATCGCTCTATCACCTGTGAAACACGCACACTCCAAAGCTTAGTAGAAATTCAAATCATGAATGCAAGCCAAATGAATGAAATTGAATAATAAACCCCAGTGAAAGAATTTGCAGCGTTTTTTTTTTCGCAAGTTGCAGTATCGCAAGTTGGAATTTGCAATAATATTTATTATTCTATTTCAATATTATTGCAAGTTGAAATTTCTATAAGTGTTCATTAGACACCTAATTGCAGAAGGTTAATATTGATTTCTCGTTGTCGTGGCGTTTTTAAACTTCTTTGTTGTGGCTACTACAAAAGCCGTCATGGCTGTTTGAAACAATTTATTTTTCTTTCAAGTTTTGTATTTGATACTAAATAAATACCAATAATAAGATGTGATGCTTGTTCTAACACAAAGTTAGGAAAAACTGAAATCAGATGCCCGCCCACCTACACTTTCGTGAACCGTGGTTATTTTGATACTTTTAATATTGGGTGGTAGTAACTAACTGAATAAATCATCTTGCTTCAACTAGTAATTAAAATGTTTTTGGTTTGAATTATCTGTCTCATTCAACCTTACCTACACATCGTTTACATAATTCTATCGTTATTTGGTTGACAAAGCTCATCGTCATGGATACATATCATTGTCGTGTCCTATAAAATTTTAAAAGTGAATTTTGAGGAAACAAACGAAAATCATGCGTGCATAGTACATCACTATACCGTTAGATAACATCTAGATTGTATAATAAAAAAATCATAAATTTAGGAGAACAAAATTTTTTAGTCAGAATCAAAAACCTCGATTGTCCCGTAGAATGAGAATCACCCTTAAGCCAAAAACTGTAGGAGGAATTTTTTTTAGCAAGGTAGTTGTAGAACCGATTCAATGAAGAAATTAGACCTTTTTTGCAGACACCCTGCAGAAGGGCTGTCTAGAATAGAGAACGGATATTTTAAATTTTTGGATTCTTCCCACTTTGAAACGTAAATCAATTAATTTTGAGTGGTTTACATTTTTTTAATTATGTTTCTATAATCGAAAATAATAAACCAACAATCGTTTGTAAACAAAATTGTAACGAAAAACGAAATTTCCATTAGAGATATTTATATTTGGTGTCAGGTTGTTGATAGTTGAGTCTCGAGTAAGGAACGAATCTTGAATTTCGCGCACTTTCGTTCCCCAGCACCTTCGAAGTAGAAGGTGGAAAAGTTTTCTCATCAATCAGCGTAGCTCAGCTAAGACTAACAAAATATTGTGGTACGGTCCTCCAACAGAATACCGAAGTTGAAAGGCGACGTGAAATTATGTTTGCGGTTTATTAGGAAATTTCCTCGGTGTCAGGGGATGAGGAGAGAAAACTCGGAAGGTCGAGGGGCTCCCAGTAAAACAGGCCGAGTTGTCTTAACGGTATAATATCAGAACATCAAACATCCCTTCGTGGCGGGGAATATTTTCATTTCGCTCCTGGGGAAACGGGTAAACCCCCAGCAGCAAAAGGTTAGGAGACATTAATCTTAAGGAGAAACGGCCGGAGTGGGCTTGAGCCGCCGGGACGCGTTATATTAAATATAAATATATTGCCGAGCCGGGAGGAAACATCCCGGTATACGGACCCGACCCTCGGAAAAACGTATTGTTTTCGTAAAGATGACAAAGACAAGGGAAAAAAAAGGAAGAACTGTCGTTGGGGGGTCGTGATGAAAAAGTTTCTCGAGACTCGCGAAGGGTTTCAGAGGTTATTATGAGCAATTCGGGAAAGGGGCCTGTCGGTTTTCTTGCGGCGGTTTTTCGGGCGAGGGAGGTCAGTTATAAGAAACAGTTTGGTCATCCGGGGTGATTAAGGCCCTTGGAGGGTCAGCAGCCCCCCCCCCCCCTTCCCACCATCTTTCACCCGGGCCGTCCCGATTTCGTCGCCTTCTATATCACATTTTGACCTTTCTCTCCCTAATATTCGAGCGGAACAATCTCGACGAGGAGCTTCTCCCGTAATTGATGTGACGTCCCAGAAGAAACGTCCTACACTGTGATTAGAAGACACTGGGACACGTTTTTCAAACCCCTTTCAACACATTTGTAGAACATTGAAAACAAGTTTGATGTGACGATCTTATTATGTACACAAGGAATTCAACTTGTGACCGTACGATACCATTAGGTTCAAGAGATGGGGCACGGTCTACAGGAAATGTGGCTTCACAAAAACGTTGTGCGGCCGAGTTGCTGCGGGTTCTGCTGCAGCGTGGAATGACTTTTCTGCAAGAATATTGAAAAAAATAAAACTTGAGACTCACCAGCAACTGGTTAACCGTCTAAATCAGGGACAATTTCATTTCCTGTAAAAACAACTTAACAAACGAGCCAGTTATATCCATTCACAGGAGAGATTTCGGATATTCTTTGAGGAGAGTTTTGAGGCAAGAGATTTCAGTAACTGCGGGGAGAGTTGCTCCAACTGAACAGTCGTCGATGGAATCAGGATGCTGTGTAGCTATATTTTATCTGCAACCTTGAGGAGCAGGAGACCACAGAGCACTTCTTGGGTAGATGTAACGTTCTCAGTAGTACGAGAACCCAATGTTTGGGACAACCAAAACTGTCCACCCAGGAGGTCATCAAGATCGTTAATGAAGACGGATATTACTGCAACTTGAATCGTTTTTATATCGTTTTTACGTACAGGAGTGGCCCAAAAACATTACCTTGTTGGACCTCTGCAGTGATCAGCTGTGGCTCTGAGTAGACATATTCTTGCTTTATTCTGAAGTAACGAGTGGTGAGGTAAGATTGGAGCAGTTCAGCATACTTCATTGGCAGGGTTTCGTGCAGCTTGTAATTGAGAACCTCATGCAAAACGTTGTCATATGCTTGAGCGACGTCAAGGAAGATGGCAGAGCAGACTTTCTTTTTTTCAAGTGCTTCTTCGATTTTACGTCTTATTCGATGAACTTGGGCAATTGTGGAGTGTTTCTGTTGAAAGCTAAACCGATGTCTTGGAAGCAGCTTACGTTCTTCAATTATGGGTACTAGTCGTTTATGAATTAGTTTACAAAGAGTTAGGATAATACTGGTAGAAGTGAAATTGGCCTGAATCAACCAGGTTCCTCAGGAGGATTACCTGGATTAGGAATCGTGATGACCGCAGCAATCTTCCGCAATTGTGGAACGTAACGGAGTCTGATAACTGCATTGATAATCATTGTTATTTTTGCAATGGCTTTAAGAGATTTAGGATATTCTTTGAGGAGAGAGATTTCAGCAACTGCGGGGAGAGCTGCTCCCACTGAACAGTCGCCTATGGAATCACGACGCTGTGTAGCTATACTTTATCTGCAACCTTGAGGAGCAGGAGACTACAGAGCACTTCTTTGGTAGAACTAACATTCTCAGCAGTACGAGAACCCAATTTTCGGGAACCAAAACTGTCCACCCAGAAAGTCATCAAGATTCTCAATGAAGATTAACACTGCTGCAACATAAATCGTTTGTATGGTGCAGCATGGTCGTACAAGGAAGCTGCTGATTGATTAAATCAATTTTGATTAGTGAGTAGGTCTTTAGTGCAAACACAACCAAGTGGCGTCATTGTGGGTTGTGGTATTTAAATATGTCTGAAATGCTGAAGAAACATAACGTTGAATGGAATAATATATAATAAGTGGAGGACGAATGGTATGAATGTGTGATGACAGTGTGTCAAAAATTTAGAAACTATTGTGATAAAAATACTACTTACTAAATCGAATACGACTTCTCTGATAAAGAAATGATGATGAATTTTTAATTTAAAATTAGTAATAATATCAAATAATTAAATTAACTGGGATCTAATTATGCTTAGAGCCACAGATATAACATAGGTACTCGTATGTATGGTACAGGGTATCCAGCGTATGAACCGAAAAAAATCGCTCAAGTGTTCTACATCTAGTTTCCAACAAAAAGTGCCTCATAGAGTTTTTGCTTCGTTTTCGAGTTATTTCACTTCCAAGATTTTTTTAGACCCAACCATTTCGAACCATAAGCCCCTCCCCTGTTCCAGGGGATTATCTTCCAGATAATAAAATATTTCACTGTCCAGGAGCTGCAATAACCAATCCGTAACGAGTCCAGAAATCAAAAACACCTCCAAATCGGTGGAATATAGAAATTTTGATATCAGCCACTACTAATACTCACCATGCGAGGATCTGATCTGCCAGAACCACCGTGACCTTCATTGTGCGGTCGACTCGATTCGCAGACCGACGACCCTCTGCGTCTTCGAGAACTGGGGATATTTGGGGTATGAAATAAGAGGTAACTTATTGTTAGTAGTAGCGATATTATAATGTAAACCCCAGTGGCGTGGGGTATTATAAATAATATTGGATTGTATGTTGTCCCCTAAGTATATTCCCTGATGATGGAGAGTGTTACCACTCCGAAACGTCGGAGAAAGATAAATAAATAGAAAATTTAAAAATTCCAGCCTTCGAGAAAAAATCACCCTGCTTCCTGGTGGACAACCAATAAATATTTCTTCTTCTTCTTCTTCTATGGAGAATAGACGGAGCTCTTTTGAAGGCGTCCAAAATACCACGTCTAATAAACAGACTAGTGATTAACACGGGAAAGAAACACGAAACTAATAAGCCTGTGTGTGATAGTTTACAGAGTTTTATATGAAAGAAAAAATGTATATAAACATGAATGAATTGACAACTGGTAGGTACTGGGTTCGATTGAGAACCTTACATTTTTTCAATAAGCTACAGATAAGAGAGTGCGATATATTACAAACATTGATGAATGATTTTTTTTTGTTCATTCAATAAGGGCGGAATTTATGGTCGTGACTTGAGTAAAGATTGTTCCTTACTAGAGAAAGTAACGGAGGTGGTTACCTGTCATTATTTTTCATACACTTGCTCATGGTTTTCGCTTAGGCAGTGACTATGAATAAAGCAAGTAACAACCGCGCCTTAGAGCTTTACTTGAGAAGTTTTTTCGAATAAGTATGGATTATGAATTCTTCTTCAAGACTCACAATTATTAATGTGAAGAAGGCTGCAGCTTTTCTGATCACAACAAGTTGAGCGAGTAGGTTTAACATTCCGCACGGCTTCGAATCTAGAGGGGATGATCTATGGCTCATGCAGCTACTCGTCTCCGAGTGAAGGAGCAGAAGTGGGGTTATCTGAGGGCTTGTGCCCCAAATGTTTTATTCAATATGCTGCGCCATTTGCTATCCTCGCAGAACTGGAGATCGAATCTGGACGTGAAGATTTGTCTTGTCGCATGACATCAACCATACGACGAGCCAGTAGCTTCTTTTTATTCATTATCATCATACCCACCCCACCACCACCACCACCTCCTCAACAAACAAGTCACATTCTGAACTATTGCAAACCAACGATTGATCTGGTGTTTTTGATTTCTGAACTTGTTACGGATTTGTTATTGCAGCTTCTGGACAATGAAATATTTTATTATCTGGAAGATAATCCCCTGGAACAGGGGAGGGGCTTATGGTTCAAAATGGTTGGGTCTGAAAAAATCTTAAAAGTGAAATAACTCGAAAACGAAGCAAAAACTCTATGAGGCAATTTTTGTTGGAAACTAGTTGTAGAACACGTGTGCGAAGTTTTTCGGATCATACGCTGACACCCTCTACAATACGTACGAGTACCTACCTATGTTATATCTGTGGCTCTAAGCATAATTAGATCCCAGTTAATTTAATAATTTTATATTATTACTAATTTTAAATGAAAAATGCATCATAATATCTTTACTTATAGTTATAGCATCGGAGAAGTCGTATTCCATTTAGTAGTATTTTTTCACAATAGTTTTTAAATCTTTGACATAATGTGTTAGATTTGAAACATGGAGGCAACCCTCCGTTTGGTCTCTGCTCCTGGGATCGCTGTTCTCCAGTTCATGTTAGTTCTCATCTGTTTATAAATTGTGTTCGACCGCCTCTCTCTTCAAATAAATTTTTAAACTAATTCGTGCGTTCTTTCTTGTCGCCTGACGAACCTCACTAAAATAATTCATCACTCATTCATACCATTTATCATCCACTCATTATATATTATTCCATTCAATGTTATGTTCTTTGAGGATTTCAGACATATTAACCGACCACAACACACAATGACACCACTTGCTTGTGTTTGCACTAAACACCTCAAAATTGAAGTTGCACACAGGTTAGCTGCACAGCATCCTGATTCCATCGGTGACTGTTCAGTGGGAGCAACTCCCCCGCAGTCATCACCATCTTCTCAAAGCTGAAATCTGAATGAATATAACTGGCTCGTTTGTTAGATTGTTTATCAGAAGATGCAATTGTGCCTGATTTGAAAGGTCAACCAGTTGCTGGTGAGTCTCAAGTTTTATTTTTTTCCAGTAATCTTGCAGACAAGTCATTCTACTCTGCAGCAGAACCAGCAGCAACTCGGCCGCACAACGTTTTCGTGAAGCCACATTCCCTGTAGACCGTGCATCATCTCTTGAACCTAATGGTATTGTGCGGTCACAAGTTGAATTTAGTTGTGTACATAATAAGATTGTCACATCAAACATCTTCGTTGAAAACTTCCAATATTAGGAGCCAAGTGAAGACTATTTCTGTTGATTCGCGAATAGAAAACGCTGGAAAACGTGCACTTTGAAATATAAACGTGAGGTAGTTAAGATGGCGGAGGGACGAGAGTACAAACGAGAGTGTCGTCCTGAAGGAATACCAAGGGGTAGAGGGGTTGACATACAACCCAAACCCAAGTTCCCCCAATGCTCCCAAATCTTCCAACCTATTCCTTATATTAATACCGAACACACAGTATTGTAATGTACTGCATTTTGGTGGACAAACTGGAGACTTTAGGTTTCTTTAGGTCACCATGGATTGGTTTGACGGTTACCTGCAGGACTGACAGCTTGTGGTTCGAGTGCGATGTAGATTTTCTGATCCCTTCTACGTTACCTCCGGTGTTCCACAGGGCTCTCACTTGGGTCACCTGCTCTTCCAGGTTTTTATTGACGAAATTAGAAGTGTTTTTGTCGAAAATGTTAGGCGCCTAGTGTTTGAGGATGATTGGAAGGTCTTATCTGTTGTACGGTTCCACCAGGATTTTTCAGGCCTACAGAGCTCCTTGTATTCTTTTGATGAGTGGTGCTAAAAAGAAACATCCTTCTCCTCAATACAGGAAAATGCTCAGTTATCTCATTCTCTGATCTGCCTCAAGTGTTGAGCACAATTATTCGGTCAATGGTGTCTGTATTCTGCGTGGGTCTGTTCTCCGCGATCTTGGACTCCTCTTGGATCTTGGGCTCGATGTTGGGCTGACTTTTTCTGATCACTTACCGGACATCAGCGTTAGAGCAATGGGTGCTTCGAGTTACCTGAAGAGGAACACGGGAACTTACGGATCCAGCTGTTATAATGCACCTCTACACGGCATTGATCCGTCCATGCGTGGATTTTTCCCCTCAGGTGTGGTCTCCAATCTATTCCAACGCTAAGGAGTATTTCGAGCGGGTTCGTTGAGGTATGTTACGGTATTCTGCATTCAAGAGCGAGAAGAGCTGAGAGAACTACCAAACCCTCAATGCCCCCAACTCATCCAACCTAATCATCCCAACCGAACAAACGTAAAACAACAAATTTTGAGTGATCCTTAAAATCGTTGTTTTCTTGGTCAATTACAAAGGTTCATTATTGAAAATAATTAACCAAAAAAATCGTATTTACGTATGTTTCTCCGTTATTTTGAAAAGAGCTAAAACTCCCAAGAACGATGTAAATTAAATCCTCTTTCTATCTTCTTGAAACAATTTCTGACGTCAAACAGATTCATAAAAATCATAACCTGGCGGTAAATTTAATTAGGATGGATGATAACAGTTTCTCCTCTAATTTTCCCAAACGAGTCCTATTAAGTTACTTGATTATTTTCTCCCGAAACTTTTTGTTGAATTACAGAAATTGTATACTTGAACGGAGTCATACAAATAATAATGAACATTTGTATTAAACCATAAGCATTATCATACGAGTACCTTTATTTATCTAAGGGAATAAGCAAAATCTTAATTTAATTAAACGGACAAGCCCGTGATTTCGAATGTTTACCAGTTTTTCATTCATTAGCCTTGCTTGTTCTCCGCGTATTGATACGTTTAAATTGACCAAGCCTTCAACTATATTACATTGCAGTGACTTGAATTATCAGAATGTATTTAATTTTCATTTCCACTGTTTCACTTGGGTTCATATTGATTGTACTCCATATTTCAAAGTACTTCATAACTAGGCATACTGTGAGGGCACGTTTATTAATTAAGAGTTGAACGGAAGTTTATACAGAGTTGGGAGTTATCGTTCATTAGCAGCAGTGAGATAACTGGGAGATAACTCGACTAATGAATGACTGATTTAATGGAAGCTTCAATAATAAAGCGTCGTTATGGAATATAAATAAAGTGATATTGTGATAGCACTAAAATAAATATAGAACTTGATATTAAACACCGATAAAGCACCAGCTATCTGTAAATATTGAGGAAGATTCAAGCTGTCGTAATTATTATAGAATATTCCAGCAAAATAAAAATCATTCAATAAACATTCATTTATTTATTTACAGCACATAGTGCCAATATTACAATTTAAATTAAATTTGATCTGCTGCCATTGGCCATTGACAAAATAATATTAAACAAAAAAAAAGTTGGGTAAGGAAGAGGAAAATTAAAATGAACGAGGCTAAGTCAATACATGTAGACTTTACCTATAAAAAGGTTAAATACATACCTGTTATACTGGGCGGAAAGACCACAGCTTACTCTAACCAAGCGAAGTACCTTGGGATGACACTTGATGCCAAATTGAATTGGTAATAACATGTCAAGAAAAAGCGAGAGGAGCTTGATTTTAGGTATCGAAAAATGTACTGGCTTATGGGCAGACACTCGCAGCTGTCAACGTCAAATAGCTTATGTTTTACAAGCAGGTCCTAAAACCTGTGTGGGTCTATGGTGTGGACCTATGGGGCTGCAATGCTAATATACTAACATTCCAGAACCAAGTGTTGAGGAACATCGTCGAAGCACCTTGGTACATTCGGAACGACAACCTTCATAATGATTTGAAGATCGAGAGCGTCGCTGCCACAATAAGAAAATTCGCCGTTAAACACTATGAACATCTAAAGGGCCACGTCGACGCAGAGGCCGTCCATCTCCTTGACGTTGACATCCTTTTTCGAAGGACAAAGAGAAAAACGATGCAAATTCTTTCACTGGGGTTTATTATTCAATGATTCATGATTTGAAATTCTACTAAGCTTTGGAGTGTGCATGTTTCACAGGTGATAGAGCGATTATTGAATTTCAGGAGATATGTATAGAGCACGTAAATCGGTTCTCAACCAAAATATCTATTTGGATTGATCAGTTGATCATATTTGTGTGCCTCCTGAAACTGAATAATAAAGAAGAATATTCTATATGAAAATTTGAAATTTCGTAAGACGGAGCATGTATACCAGAATGCTTCAACCCGTGTATCGGCTATAAACCCTTTTAGGACAAGAAAAAAATGACCGCTGTTGTTTTTGTTTGGATCGCAGTAATTTAGTGATGTAGTGAATTTGGATGCAAATGTTGTCAGCATAAGATCATGCCATTCATCGGGAACGGTTTGAGCTACAGGCCTGGGGAGGGGCTCATTCGATTCCTCACGGAAAGTTCTTTAAAAAAAAGTCCAAATTTTAGGGCGCCCTTACTTTGTTTTAGGTTTTTAGGGATTTTGCAAAACTTTGACAATTCTTAAAAGGCACTTTAAATTAAGTGAGAGAGCTGGCTAAAGAATTGGACCTTTTTCGGACCAACATGGATTTTTCCAGAAATTTTCTGATTTTTGCTCCAGCCGTTTCGGAGAAATCGTGCGTACGGCGGACGGACGGAAAAATTTTTATTGCAGATTCGGATTCTACACCCTTTGAAACGTAAACCAAGAAATTTTCAGGGGGGTTAAACATTTTTTTTTTTCAAGAGCGATTACGATGGTTTATTATTGAATAATAAACCAAAAAGCCGTTCGAACTGACAGTTGACGTATAAAGTAACTTATCTCGAGTGAAGTGCGAACTGATAGTTATTAGCAGAAATTAAACTCCTGTTATGAACAAAAGGACTGCATATTAAATTATCATACTAGAAATAAGTTGCTAATAAGTTGTTGAAACTGTCTTGGTTGTAATTAAAATAGGTAAATAAAAAAAACATTTTGGGCGAAATATAAACTATTGCGTGATTATTTCCTGAGGTTTGTAGCTGACAAGGAGTTTATACTGCGGTAAGTTGTTTCTCAACGTCTTCCCCACTTGAAGGTTTTCCACATCAGAAAGTGCGCCGACATAATTCACCGAAGCTGTTTATGAGTTGGGAACTATCCCGTCCTCCGCTCCGCCGACGCTGAATCGCGAATCCGCTCTCCCTCCGAATTACAAACCTAATCGAATTAGAGAAGGGAAGGAGGGGCCGATGCATAGCGGACATTCTCGACGGTCTTGCTCGAGGCCCTGAGGGGTTTCCGAGGTCGAGAGCTTCAAGTTGAGCGGTCGGTTGCCTGCAGTGGCCGCTATTTACCTTGTGGTCCGAGTCCCGGGTCTAACGAAGGTGTCGTCTGTGCGTATTGTTCGTAATCAGAGCTTCCCTCCCCTCCCTTCAACCTCCAAACGTTATTCCCCGCACACGTGACTAATGAATTTTCTCTTCAAGCCGGCACCGCCTCCAAGAGCCTTACGCTCTTTTCATCACACTTATAATTGCTGCCTCTCCGATTCCTGAGCGGTTCCTCCCATTCGAGAAAGTATTAAACGACCTGGTTTGTGTGTCGTTTCCGTGCGTGGTCTCAATGCCCTCAGTAGGTTGTTTCTCAGTAAAAACTGTAGGCAGTACATTACATTTTTTTCGCATTTAAATTCAGTTTGTTCAGACTCAACCGCATTTTAATATTAATAAGATCGGCCCAGGAGATTGCTCGAGGATGCTTTCCGCTTCATCCCACGTATGCCCATCAAAAGGTAAATTTAAATTACCTATATCATTCATGTAAATAATGAAGAGACCCAGTGCCATTCCCCGTACAATACCATATTCACACACCGTCGATGAATCACTCCATACATCATCCGAAGCAACTATTTGACTTCTATCTTTCAGGTAACTTACGAACCAGTTGTAGACAATCCCTCTGATTCCAATCTTATGTTTTTTTTCTATTGAATACCAACCTGCGTTTAGTAATTTTAAACTTTGTGGGTTTGAACCTATTTTTCTGTTTATTTCTTCTTCTATCTACCATCTGGACCACTGAGTTATACATGTCATTGGGTGGCTTTTCGTTAGGTTTCAGATAAGTTCAAGGGTTTGGCAGGTTCTAAAAATTACAGAATCATCATAGAAATTCCGAATCTCTTAATTTGGAGCGTTATATCTGTTTATTCACGTCAGAAACGTTTCGTCCCGCAGCGGGGACTTCCTCAGTCTATACCTAACTATGTCATAACTACTGGCATAATTTAGGCATTGACATAGTGGTGCCACCACACATCTCTTCAGTTTGTTTGTTTGAAACTTTTAGTTTTGTAGTTGACGTTAAACTGTTCACTCATCCCTGTCCATATACTCGAGCTGGTCATATTCTCTATTGCTTAGTTGTTGGATCTCAACTGCGTTAATTAATTAAACAAATTTGTTTACTTGCTTGCAGTTCCTCTCTCCCCTTTTTGTTATTTATAACAAAACAAATTTGTTTAATTAATTAACGCAGTTGAGATCCAACAACTAAGCAATAGAGAATATGACCAGCTCGAATATATGGACAGGGATGACTTAACAGTTTAACGTCAACTACAAAACTAAAAGTTTCAGTAACAAACAAACTGAAGAGATGTGTGGTGGCACCACTATGTCAATGCCTAAATTATGCCAGTAGTTATGACATAGTTTGACGCTGCGGGACGAAACGTTTCTGACGTGAATAAACAGATATAACGCTCCAAATTAAGAGATTCGGAATGAATGTGGTCACTCCACTACCCACACCCACTATCATAGAAATTCAATTAGGTAATTATCAAGATATGCAATAGGTTTGTTTTGACAAGAGGTTCAGAACCAGTTCAGAACCGAACACGCCCCTTTGGCTGTTGGACACGCCAGAACTAGTTCTGAAAAATCTCGAACCTGTTGGTTCGCTGTTCGGACAAGGTGTGAAACTTGAAACTAGTTCAAGTGGTTCGAAGATTTTTGCCCGAACTAGTGCGAAACATGCGCAGTAGGTTTATCGCGTGATCAACGGTTATCATCTATTCCCGCCCAAACCTACCTACACCGTTGAGGTTGTCAAAACAAACTTTGTTTCAAGTATAAATTCCGAGGTTTACAACAATGTCTAGTTCGTCATCAAGTTCGAGTGATGAGGACCACACCGTCATCAGACAGAAACAGTCAGAAAATTTAAAAAATTAGGTAGTCAAGTTGTTTTGATTTTTGTAGGAATATTACTATGTGTTATTATTGCTGTGGCCTCTTTTTTTTTTGGTCTCGATGTCTGACGGAACCATGCGGGAAGGGGACGTTCAGGTCTTTGGTTCCAAACTAGTTCAGAAAGCGTTCGGACAAGTAGAACGAATACCAAAAGTTCTCGGTGGTTCTATCCCTCCCCCTGCAGGTTCTGGTTCTATCCCGAACTGGTTCGGAACCTCATGTCTAAAAAAACCTCATGACAACGCCCGTTTTTTATACTTTGAAAAATCATCGATATGTTATCGATATATCGATATTCCTCCAACGATAATATCGAAATATCGATACTCTTGAATATCGAATGTCGCCCAGCCCTACGAGGTGGGTAAACTCGGTCTCCTCGCAACGAGATAAGTCGGTCTGGAAACCTCTCGCGCAGGAGTGGAATTGTTTCTCTGGAAGTGTGGCACGTTGCAAATATTGGAACCTAAGGTTCCCGATGTTCATTTTATCCAATTGAGGCCATAGGAAATCAGTGATCATTGTTCGGTACCCAACTCCGTTCACAGTGACTGCATTCCCATCTTCGTCTTCAAAGAAGAATATGCCGGTCAAACCTCCACTCCAAATCCCACACCAAACCGTAACTCTTTGAGGATGCATTTCTCGTTCTTGAATTACTCTTGGGTTCTCAGCTCCCCATATTCGGCAATTTAGTTTATTAACGAAGCCATTCAAATGATTTTTTGATTTGATTGACCCAAATGAGTTTTAATCATCAAACTCGTTGTTCCGTAGTATACCTTTCCATGGTAACACGGTGAACGGAATCGCTAATAAAAACAAAATTCCTTGACATCAAAAACCTCAATGATAACAAATATTAAAAACGATGCTGCCAACAACAAAAAACAAAAATGAAGGCTTTTTCAAATCCGGCGTTATTTTTCAAACACCATTTATTTTGTCAGTATCGTATTATTAATTTGATCCAAGTGTTTGGATAACTCGACATGTTTTACCTATTAATGGGTAACTCATTACTGATTAGTCATAGCAACGTCTCACATACCAATGACAGATCCACGTTACGAACCTCACACTTGGGCTTAATTAACGTCAGTCCGACCTGGGCGTTCCATCCCGGTGTTGGCCGAAGTAAATCGGCGGACGCAAACTCCGCAGCCTCACTGTAGTTACGTCCTACCTATTTACCTTGCGGTCCGGCTCGGGGTTCTAACGAAGGTGTCGTTCCTACGTATCGCTCGTAATCAGACGTTAGTACCGCTCGGGACCCCCCCCCCCCGTAACTAATGAATTCTCCTTACGAGCCCTCTCAGGTTCGTTTTGTCCCACAGACCTCTCCCCGCCGCACTCATAACTCCCGCCCTGCCGATTCCCTAATTGCTCCTCCCATTTACCTCCGTTGGAAACGCCGATAAATCATTCGGCCGCAAAGAAATCGCCTTGCCGGCTCGTTGAGGCTCAGATTCTTAGCTCTTTCTCCGTCAGCGGCTTTCAGGAACTCATCCATCATTCTCCATCGACTCTCACTTTCATATCGACGACATACAAGCAAATAGAGCTCCCCATCTAAACACCAAACATCGAAAGTAAAACATACGAAAAACTACTTGCTTTTCCATCAATCCAGAAGAAAATCGCTTACTTTCTGAAGCAAGAGTTTATTCTTTTTTTTTTAATATTGTGTAATTGTTAGTGTCATTCTGAGGTTTGTGTAGTTCCTTTTAGCTTCAAAAATTGCAATTTTTCGCTGCGTATGAAATCAAAATCACTAGGAAATTACATTCCACTTTCCTGCGTCAGTGAAACTTTCGAAAATCAAAACGTTTGCCCCGTACCATCTATGCGGGTTATGCGATCGGGCTATCCAGAAGTTAGAACCACCAATTTGACTCCATGTACAAAAGAAAGGATTTTTTGTCAACACTTCCAATTCCTTTCATGTACGGCGGACGAACATTGCAGATTAACGTTGCATCATTGCATCGAAACGTAAAATGATAAAATTTCAGAGGTGAGTAAGTTGAGTTTTCTACTCAATTACAAGGGCTTATTATTTAAACAATAAACCCAAAGTTGTATTCCAAGTAGAAAATGTTGAATTAGATGGGAGAATCCTGTATTTAATCATCATCTAAAGGGATTCCTATGGTTTTCTAAGTTGCCACGCACCTATATGTCTATTAGTAGGTAGTGACACAATATGTGCTCGCAATATGTGAATAAACACAAGGCTATACATTGAATAATTGCCGCTAACCCACGATTTCATAAGTTTAGCCAATTTTTATAACGAGCGTTTGGCATAGGAATTTCTGAAGTATCCACCCGTTTCAATTACAAGACACAATTGCACGTCGCATGGCAAAAACAGACTCAAAATTAGTTTTCAGGTGTTCACGTTTTGAGAGCTTAATACAATTCACATATTGGTAAGTTAAGGATACATTACAGGAAAGTGCGCATGTCCAGTTTGTTTATGATCACACTTACTTATAAACATAATTATATACCTATATTTATAAATATTTTAACAAGTAGTTCATCTTCTTAATCGAATAAAACAAAAGCTGAAAAACGGCATTCTATTAGGTATGATCAGCGGTTAAACGAATTGGCGAAAAACCCCTCCCCCCCATTCCAGCTGATGTCCGCATAAGTAAAATTTCCGAGGATTTTTTTCTTTTTGGTTTTTTTAATCGCTCCGGAAAAAAAAGTTCTAACCCCCCTGAAAATTTCATGGTTTACGTTTCAAAGGGTGTAGAATCTGAATCTGCAATAACAAATGTTCCGTCCGTCCGCTGTACGCACGAAATATTGTTGAGCCAGACCGAAATTGGGATTGAATCTTTTAAGAATCATCAAAATCGGTTTTGAGTTAAAACGCCAAGTTTATTGCTCTACTTTTGGGATTGCTCAATGGTCTATGTCCAATGGTTTGTTTCTCTCTGAGTTGGAGGTTTGTTGATTGAAAAGTTATTTCTTTACGCGTGTCATTCCTCTACATTGAACCCATCGGGGAGTGAGGAAGTAACTATAATAGCTATTTCATCAATTATGTTTTCGACTCTTCAACGGTAACACATACATTCATTCATTGAGACCTAGATACATTCGCAGTTGGGTACGCTATTAATTTTCTTGAACATGATCATCGGATTGAGTCGTACGACTCTTCAAGAAATTCATTGATGAAATGATTGCTTATTTTCTTGAACATGATCAAGACACGTGAAATTTTGATGAAATGATTGCTTACTTACTCAAGATAGTTGGAAATGTGAATCATCGGCTGCTTCTTACCTGCACAAAGAAATTACCCAATAAAATTAGATGGAGTTATTCGAGAATGCTATAAAAATAACTCATGATTCCTGGTTCAGTACCAACCCACAACTCCTCTACAACAATTAAAGTGTTGGGAAAGTTCATGCTTTTGGTAAAGATCTTAAGAAGACAATTTGGTTCACGACCTTCAGCACCCAATAAACAATGATTGTTCATTACAATTACCATTATTGAGATCGCTCATTAAGAAAACAAAAGGGTGAACCTCATCAAAATTTGTACGATTATTTTTCAAAGTCCATACACACCCACAAACCCTCGAGCTTTGCTTCGGAAGGATATCCTGAAAAATGATGAATTCGATTAAAATGAGACACAGCTCATGAGTTCATTATTTGATCTCTCGTTTATACGTGACTTGCTGACCTGGCGAACTTTATTCCACCTTACAGGTTAGAAATGAGTAGACTTTTAAGCTTATCAAGATCAGTTTTTATTTAGATAATTACTTAATGTAGGAAAATAAAAATAGCAAGTATTTTGAGGATTCTTTATTGGACATGTATGTTAGTGTTTTGGTTCCACTTTTTATTGAATAGACGACAGTGTTATTATCTAGTTAGTGCAAGAACAGATAACGTAGAAGATCTTCCGACCCGTGAACATACCACCATGGAAAAACGCTGACAATTTTTTCACTGGGGTTTATTATTCAATTTCATTCATTTGGCTTGCATTCGTCATTTGAATTTCTACTAAGCTTTGGAGCGTGCGCGTTTCACAGGTGATGGAGCGATTATTGAATTTCAGGAGATATGCATAGAGCACGTAAATTGGATCTCAACCAAAATACCTATTTGGATTGATCAGTTGATCATATGTGTGTGCCTCCTGAAATTCAATAATCGCTCTATCACCTATGAAACACACACACTAAAAGCTTTGTAGATATTCAAATTATGAATCCAAGCAGAATGAACGAAATTGAATAATAAACCCCAGTGAAAGGATTAGCAGCGTTTCATGCATATCAGAATGCTTCAACCCATGTATCGGCTATAAACCCTTTTGGAGTTCACTCCAGTATCCACATTCACTACGTCACTAGGTTACTGCGATAAAAAAAAGCTGTTGTTTTTATTTTATTGCAGTAACCTAGTGATGTAGTGAATGTGGATGCAAATGTTGGCACCATAAATCGGGCCATAGCTGGGGAGGGTCTCATTTGATTCCTCATGGAAAGTTCTTCAAAAAAGTCCAAATTTAGGCCGCCTTGACTTTTTTGAGGTTTTTAGGGATTTTACAAAACTTTGACAACCCTTAAAGGGCACTTTAAATTAAGTGAGAGAGCTGGCTAAAGAGTTGGGGCGTTGTCGGACAAACATGGATTTTTCCTGAAAATTTCAGATATTTTGAACGGCGGACGGCGCACGGGAAAAATTTTTTTATTGCAGATTTGGATTCTACACCCTTTGAAACGTAAGCCGTGAAATTTTCAGGGCGGGTTAGTCTTTTTTTCCAAGAGCGATTACAATGGTCTAGTATTGAATAATAAACCAAAAGTACCCTATATCCTTCTCCCAACTAAGCTACGTCCCCACCAATTTCCAGCTAAATCAGTTCATCTGTTCTTTAGTTATAAATTGTGAAACTAACACGACTTTCTTATATGTATATTGTGTGTGGGCAAGCGTACTCGTGCAGATGGGCGCATGTCGCATTCGCCTTTCCGCACTGGGACCTGGCCACGTTAATGTCGTTCATTTCGTTTTATTTCTTTTTTTTCAACTTAGCGGGCGACGGAAGTTCAGGGAGGACGGAGGCCAGAAAATCGTGTGTGAGAGATAAAAGAGATTTATGCGGCTCCTCTTTCCGGCTCAGGTAATGGGGACCTTCCAGCGAGGGCGATTTGGAATCAACGATAAAACCGGACCCTGAAAAATGTGCTATTTCCCCGGACGGCTGGTCCCCAGCTCGATGATGGACCGCAAGACGGAGGGTAATTACGTACCAGCGCCTGAAAAAGCATCACCTACATACCGTACTAGGTGCGAGGTACCGGCTGACTATAAATCCACTAAGATCATCGTAGAATAACCACTGAAGTATAGCGAAACATCCCGTTGATCCTATCGTGAAGCCAATTACTTTTATTGTTGAACCTAATCTGTGAATTCATACTGATAGTGTCGTTGCGTAGGTGCGCTGTAAATTTTAAAACGTACCTACATACCTGCTAGGAGGCCATTACATCATTTATGGCGAATGAAAAACTCCATTCTTCTAATGGCAATGGGTACGACCCAACTAGTTATGGAGAGAAATATTGAGAATAGATCCGTGAGCTATTGCAGCCATGGGTGTAATCCAAAGCTTATGTGATTTATTTGAAAGAAAAATATGAAAAACGGTAGTCAGTGATGATTCCAGTATAGCTAACGAGAAGTGAGATTATTGTTCCCCAGTTTGCCAAGGCAGCTAAATCAAGAGCAATTTGAAAGGATAAACTCTACAAAATTATTACACAGCGTGACCTTCCACAGCGCCTGCTACGAAGTTAATCAGTTTAACACTTCGGCCGGGATATGAATGGAATTACGGTTCGAAGTAATCCGTCCTACGGCATATACTAAACCTACATTCCAAGGGACATCAGCCTTTTAGGCATTCCTCTAGTGATTTCCTTCCGCACTCTTAGAGAGAGTATGCCGTTCAAGTATTCATGATCAGGAACCCATACTAAAAAGGTCAACCAAGTACCTGGCAGAGTGATTTTCCAGTTCAGATAATGACTGATCGTATTGGAGGATGATATTGAAAAAGGTAGGATGGAAATGAGAGAATGATGTAGAAGGATGGTCTCAAAGTAAGAAAATATTTTGTAAACGATTCTAGAAATTTCAAACTTTTTTACTTTCTTTTCATTGAAGAAAAACTCTTTCTGATATCAGTTTTTTATCATCAACAGCCAAGAAAGGAAAAAGGAAGTCAAAAGTAGTCGTAAAACTACAGATCATAATTATCCTTCCTTTGACAATGGTAATAAAACCTGTAGTCTGAAATGTGAACCCAAATGCCTTAAAAGTATATGTCGCGGCCAAAGTGTTACATTTATTCAAGAAAAGGATTGAGCGGAATAAAATTTATCGCTCGTTTACAACAATTCATTGTTTGATGTTTATATTGATGTCCTACTTAAGACTGACTTCAAATCTAAATCGATTCAAAAACTTGGAAGAAAAACATGGATCAAAAATTTAATTAATTTTTTTAAATATTAAGAGTGAGAAAAAAATAATGATTCGTGGTAATTCAATGTATTGAGGAGGAAGGAAGCGAACACAAACAATTAATAACACATTTACAATTTTCTTCACAAACATTTATAGTTCTTCAACATCCCTCATCCCCTCACAACTTTCCATTACTGCTAAGACGACAAAACGGGAAATTTAAAAAAATGAGCTTTCAGAAACAATTTTACACCCATTCTCTTCAAAATGTTCACCCTTCAAATGAGATTTTTCAAGTCAGATAAGCTTGGGCTGGTCTGAGACCCGTCACAATTCATTCGTTGTCTGAAATGACTTCAAAATGACGCCACTTACTACGGCAATAGATCCCGCGAAATACTACGATTTGACCAATTGTAGATCAAGCGATATGACCAATTGTAGATACAGCATCTATGAGTTTGAGAGACGATCTGGTGGCTAGAAGTGGAGTTCAGGAGCGGCAGGACGAATTTTTTTACAAAAATGCGAAGGTTTTTTAGGGGCCGTACGGCGTACAGTGGACGTACATTGCAAATTTTAATCTACGCACCTTGAAACTTGACCTAACAAAGTTTAAGGGGTGTACAAACTGTTTGCTATACAATTAGAGAGGCTTAGTACAGGAAATAACATAGCAAACCCGACGAGTAGGGCTAAGAGAAAGGACTCAAGATGAAATCTAGGTCCTGACTGAGGGTCACGAGGTAGTTATTAGGAAGTTGGAAAAAGGACGGCTTAAATAATTTCATGTCTGAAAATTCTTACTAAAGGCCTTGAAAGGAACAAAACTGTATGTCAACAAAGTGCTTTGCATTGCTATTACTTTGACTAGTACCTACAGTTTTTTATGGATATTCTTTTATACACCTCATTCCTTGAAACTAGTAGAATCAAGCAAATATAATTTGTTTGATTCATTTTTGTGAAAAACCCTTTGTTGGTATGTATGTAAACAATTTTGGGGGGAGGTCTTCAAATGATTAGCGAGTTCCGACGAACAACATAAATTTAAATCAGAACATCCACAGCATCTTTCTATCACATAAACGGCGCTGACTGCTTCAACAACCGAATCTTTGGATGAAAGTTACTTCAGTTTATGGGCGGTGGAAAATAGTGGCAATTGGAGATCAATATTTTGGGAAAGGACCTGTTTCCCTTTGGTTATATAGTAATGTGAACTATTCATGCAGATCCTCAAATACTCGAAATAATATGGCTTATTCACAAAGATGTTGATTATTTCTGTATTATTTGAGAGACCTCTCAGTTAGTTATTCAGGGGTGATTGGTGAAGGCTTGAGTTGGGTTAGAAACCACTGAACAGTGTGTCGGTTGTTACTGCACCCCAAACCAATAGGAAGTTCGCTGCGGAACAGCTGGTGACGGCGCACGGGGTTTTCATTCCCGCAAGAGCGACCGGTCATGCGGGTTTGGCCTAACCGCCATGTCGTCTGCTTCTTCGAGGGTCACGTGGCTTCCACTAGTCCACGGATGAAATTTCAAACACTGTGTCGGAGCGGAGTCCCTTATCGCTCGAGCGTCACGGAAAAAGGGAAACAAAGATCAAGAGGCGAGGTGTGATGAGAGGGGCGAGATATTAGTGCGAGACCGCATGACGATTAGTCCCCATCTTAGCTTGATCCAAGCACCTACTGCTACTTGAGGTAAGCACTATTTTCCCGTAATATTTATATTATTTCTATTTCCCTTTCCGCTGGTTGGTCTCTGTTAGATAAACATCCCGTAATTGGAGCCGTTAGGGACTTGAGTTAATAAAACGAGTAATACAGTCAATTCTCTTGTTTCCTTCAATATCCCTTTCCGCTATTATAGTTGGTGAAGGCAATAGTATTGCCAATAAAGGATAGATATTATAGATATCCCTTACAGCACACAGAAATCTACTGGAGAGAATTAGCAAATAATTATTCATGTGTGTGGTGTTATACATTAACATAACCGATACACTATAATACAAGAGCCAAGTTCTGCCAAGTTGGGTGTTTAAAAAAAAATCAATTTATAATCTAGCTTTCTTGTACTATTAGCATGAATGCGTACATCATTAAAGTGTTAGAAGAAATCACAAGAGATTTCCAATATTGATCACATAGATTAAAATGGACAAAAAATATCTCGCAACATGTTCAAGAAGATATTTACGGAGGGAAATTGATAAAAAATTATCTACGAATAAAATCCTTATTTTCGTGCTAAGAAGATGAATAATAATATCATGTAATTTCTCAAGAGTTTTGCTGGGACGGTAAAACTAGCTCTGGAAAACGACCCACATAATCGACAGACAAACTTCAAATTAAGGTCATTCCGACTCCCGAGAGCTCATAGGGTAGAGCTACTCTCTCTCTTAGGAACCAAAAAACTGAGAGAACTACGGAAGTAAGAGTTGATGTAATGTTACCACACCCGTGGGGGCGGTAGACCATCATGAAGCATCCGCCTTGAATGGCTTAACGGTCTCATTTCAGTTTCAAATTATGGAAGGAGGTGAATAGAGAGGGTAATTCCAGACTTTAGTGGAGGGGTTTATCTGATGATTTAAAAACGGAATTATTGATGTCCCTGTAATGCATGCATCACCCAATTACCATGGCTCTCTGGATTTCGCTTCAACCGCCAGGATATTGCCCAAATCGTCAGGTTGGGAACCAACCATGGAAATATAAACCGAAGTTTATACTTGATGGGAGTGGCAGAATCACCAAATTGCGTTCATTGCGTAGTTGAAGAGGATATGGTCTACAAAATGATGAATATTTCATTCTATGAAGAGGAAAGAGAAGAATAGGGACGAATTCTCGGAGATCAGGACTTATGAACGTTCATAAAAGAGAAGTGTTAGTCAGTTAAAAGACCTGTTGAACTTTATGAAACGAGCCGGGATCAGAATGTAAGATGAATCTGAGACTATACAAAATGTGAAGTTGATGAATGTTGTGCTAAGTTAGGAATTGTGCTAGCAATATGTGAATAAACACAAGGTAAAAAAAAACCTAATTACCAGTTTGAACACAATAAAATCATACAAATAATGAGGATTGTAGAGAGTGTCAACTACCGAATGATGATTTGATGTGTATCTCAAACGAAATTATAGATCTCTTCAACAGAATGCATTTTTCTCTCATTTGTAAAAGTCAACTACCTACTCACATTATTTAGACGAGATTATGAACTATATTAGTGGGTGTTTAACGAAATATGGAATGGCTCGTGAAACTCATTTTAGTTTCGTTTTATTTTAAATTGTACTACGAAAATTAGAGAGGGCAATTCCAGTGTTTAGTAGAGGGGTTTATCAATGTGATATTACAAAAACCGGACTCATTGACGACCCAGTAGTGCATGGAGTACCAGAATACCAATATGCTTAAATATAAGTAATTTATACACTATATATATAGCTTTTCCAAGTCAGATTCGGAAATCTCCATCTCAATTTCAGAATTTTCCATTTCAATTTCATAATTTTCCATCTCAATTTCAGAATTTTCCATTTCAATTTCAGAATGTGATCAATAGCGTAAAAAAGTGGGATAAAGAGAAGAAAATAAATAGGTAGCACACAAAATGTATTAATAAAACGCTGCAAATTCTTTCACTGGGGTCTATTATTCAATGATTCATGATTTGAATTTCTACTAAGCTTTGGAGTGTGCGTGTTTCACAGGTGATAGAGCGATTATTGAATTTCAGGAGATATGCATAGAGGACTTAAATCGGTTCTTAACCAAAATACCTATTTGGATTGATCAGTTGATCATATTTGATCATATTCAATAATGTGCACACCTGAAATTCAATGAATCGCCAATTGTATCACCAGTGAAAGAATTGCAGCGTTTCAACTCTATTAATACATTTTGTGTGCTACCTACTTATTTCCTTCTCTTTATCTCACTTTTTTACGCTCCAACCCGGATATCGATCACATTCTGAAATGGAAATGGAAAATTCTGAAATTGCAATGGAAAAGTCTGAAATTGAAATGGAAAATTCTGAAATTTGTTTGGAAATTTCCGAATCAGACTTGGAAAAGCTATAATCATACACTAATGAGGATTGTGGAGAGCGTTGACTACCGAATGATGATTTGATTTGTATCTTTGAGGATCTCATTTCTAAAAGTCAAGCGCTCACGATATTTAGACTAGACCATGTGCTACACTAGTGTGTGTACTACTAAACTTTTTTCTTTTTTTTTTCAAACAGATATCATAACTTTTTTCCAATCATTTCGTTCTCTCGGGAAGGTGCTGAAGTAGCGATCGACAACTCAGGTTGACAAGATATCAGGCTTTTCGGTTATTTCCTGAAATGGCAACACCCGGCCATTGTGTCGCCGGCCCTTTAGCGCTCGGTCAATGGAGGCCCGTTATGTGTGTAAACAACGGTTGTATGCCATGCCGAGCACGTAGTCCACTTCAACCACGATCCTATTACATTGGAAAGGGGATGAACAGTTTTTCCTTCCGGCCTTTTTTCTTCACAACTGAGCCAATGCAGGGAAGCCCCTGAGTGAACCATTTTCTTAAAATGACCACGATTCACATCTGTTTTTCATGATGGTACGACCTACCACTACCTCCCTTTTCAAAAATGTACAATACGGAATTTTCAAAGCATTCCGAGTTCCAAAGGGGAAATTTTATAGTCACTTGACTACAACACAAAGCGTGTCAAAACATATTAAAATGTTCAAATTCTTTCAGTCTCCATAACATGGTTAGTACCTACAAATTTTTCTCGAAATTGGCAAATTTGAATTCCTGGTCTGTGATTCGCAGGAAAACCTTCTAGTAGCAGAAAAGTGGTACTTCACCCTCTAACATGGTGTTACAATTTTCACGATGGTCTTCACTTTGGTTCATAAGGATTTATTACTCAAGGTTCAAAATCAACTTCAACGGGCTTAAGCCCTATGGACAAATAATACTGAACAGCGACTACGTTGGAACAACGAAAGCGGGACCCTTGGACAAGGGAATGAGGGCCCCGTTGGACGACACACTCCCAACGATCATTCCCGACCCATCACCTTATTAGTATGAAAGTGCGTAGCGAAAAATAACTTGGCATTGAAGTTCTCTTGTCTGAATCATGAATATCACGTAGTCACGCCTTGAAGATATTTCATCAAGTCCTTGTCGGCCTGGCACTTGACCCAAAGAGTCGTCAACACTTCACTGGCTCCCCTGACGTACCTTCTCTGGTGGTTAATTGTCCCCTTAGAAATACTAAGTATTAAAAGTCTTTTAATTTTCAGGTTAGTCTCCACCTGAACTTCATTCAGTACTTTGAGGACAGTATGAGCATTTGGATGAGGATTATAAAAGTGACGGTTGAAGTCCGAATGAAAAGACTTAGCGTGGTCCGGACGTCTAGGAGGGAAAGCCCAAATACAAGGAGGGATAGGACAGTCATCCTCGATGTAATTTGTTAGTACATAGTAACTAAACGGCATTACTTCATCCAGCGCAACTGACATTAACCCTAGAGGTGAAAGCGTCGTAAACTGTCTGTTGAGGTAAAAAACACAGTCCGAGGAATAGTTTGATCCATTTCCCTACTGCAGTCATTTTTGTCTACTGCTTGTGTAGTTGCTTGTTCCTTCTTAACCACCGAAGCCAAGCTTGATGAAGATGGAATATACAGCCAGCTAATTTACATTGAGGGAAAACGTCAATCACAGCAGGTGAGTGACTCGTTCAAAATCAACGTGCAGCACTGGAATGTCAGGATCTTCTCCAACGGATGACGAGCACAATTCCTTAACTGTCCTCCAGAACTGAATGTATGTGTCCTTAGATTTGGATGGCATGTTGACGTTGGGCTAACAACGAGAGCAGGGTTTACATGCTCGCTGAAGGAGTCACTCATTTTAACAAGCCATAACTTCGAAACTAGAAAACATACTTGTGGCAAGAACTAAAAGGTGCGATGCACACGGTACAACAATGTACACGGTAGGAATGAGTTGACTAACTATGGGAGACGCTCACTTACAGGACAGTTATTTGTTGTAAATATTATTAGTGACGGCGCTAATCGCTCTCTCTCTCTCTCTCTCTCTCTCTCTCTCTCTCTCTCTCTCTCTCTCTCTCTCTCTCTCTCTCTCTCTCTCTCTCTCTCTCTCTCTCTCTCTCTCTCTCTCTCTCTCTCTCATTTAACTCTCTCTCTCTCTCTCTCTCTCTCTCTCTCTCTCTCTCTCTCTCTCTCTCTCATGACTCTCTCTCTATCAATCTCTCTCTCTCTCTCTCTCTCTCTCTCTCTCTCTCTCTCTCTCTCTCTCTCTCTCTCTCTCTCTCTCTCTCTCAAAAACTTTGATCAGATATCTCCTTCTGCTTCCTTTATCTCACCGTCCAACCGCTCAGAAGTCATTTGTGGAAAATTCCAGGGAGAAGCACACTGACAGACAGACAGACACACAAACATCGCACATATCACTAAGAGGCTTTTTTAAACGCTCATTTTCTTCTAAGAAAGAAGGCGCTCTTGTATTGCTAATGTACTCGTATTGTATTCCTGTGACTAATCGCTTATATGTACAATAAATCACCACCAATACCCGCGATTAATCACAGGGAATTGTAATTAATCACAGGAATTGGTGGTTAATCACTGAAATCTGCAATTAAGAAATTATTCTTAATCATTCGCTGTGATTATGATTTTAATCATACTCTTTTTCTGTGATTAAACATTTTAATCTCATTCGTGGTAAATATTTCGCCCATCCTTACTTTCTATACGTAGGTTGCCCGTACTATTGTAGTAAATAAATGGACGCGATCAAGAAGGATCACCGACTCCTAGCTGATTGCGATATATAAAAACCCTAGGACCTCCCCCGATCTATTCCTCATTCCTCGATTCCATCCACAAACTCAGCGCCGCCACCTTCTTCGTGCCTGAAGGCCAACGCACTCATCCTGCTCCGTCAACGGTAGGATCCCAGTTTTTATTTTACGGTGATCTCTTCCTCAGCACCCGCCGGCCGTAGTCGTTGCACGGATTTACTGCTTACCAGTTTCTTTCCGGATATAATCCGTTTTTCGACCCGTCAAAATTATGCCCGTTTCGCGCGGTGTAATCCCGCTCACCAACGTACCGTGAGATCCGGCGTCCCCGACTGCTCTCCTGGCGCGAATCGATTCCCATTTTCAAAGAGCGAGCTCGTTGGGTCGTGAAATTGCGTGCAGTGAGAAGCCGCCGTGATCCTGGTGGTCATTTTGGCTTGACCCCTTCACTCCACATTTGACGAAATAAGATTGGCACGTATGATTGACATTGAACATCCCTCAACGAGTTGATGTAAAATATAGAAATTATTCTGACATTGATAACATAGTTTCGCGAGAAATTTGATGATGACGCGTTGTTCGTGGATGACTCAAAACTCCATGCGGACGAGTGGTAGACAGAGACATTGTTTGGATGGTATAGTAGGAGAACCAGGTCAGATAGACACCGTACTTCGCCTTCTACTCTTCCCAGAACATTTTTATATGAACTTTCCGGACAGACCTCGTATGCATGTAAGATCGGGCCTGCCAGAAGTTTGATTGCGGAGTTCATAAATGGAATGTGAATGGGCATCCAACTGAAGCGATGAGGGGAACCATGCCCTCAATGGGATTCATAGTCGTGACTTGAGGGTGTCTGCGACTGGTACTTAACTGATGTACATGACTGCATGATTTATGATCCATAGGTACATTTTATTGGTTTATTATTCAATAATAAACCATAGTAATCGCTCTTGAAGAAAAATGGTAACCCCCCCTGAAAATTTCATGGTTTACGTTTCAAAGGGTGTAGAATCCAAATCCGTGATTTGAGGGTGTCCGCGACTGGTAACTCAAGTGCATGATTTAAGATCCATAGGTACCAAGTTTTGCATTTTATTGGTTTATTATTCAATAATAAACCATTGTAATCGCTCTTGAAAAAAAATTGTAACCCCCCTGAAAATTTCATGGTTAACGTTTCAAAGGGTGTAGAATCCAAATCTGCAATATACAATTTTTCGGTCCGTCCGCCGTACGCACGATTGCTCCCAAACGGCTGGAACAAAAAATCTGAAATTTTCAGGAAAAATCCATGTTGATCCGACGACGCCCCAATTCTTTAGCCAACTCTCTCACTTAATTTAAAGTGCCCTTTAAGGGTTATCAAAGTTTTGTAAAATCTCTAAAAACCTCAAAAAAGTCAAGGCGGCCTAAATTTGGACTTTTTTTTAAGAACTTTCCATGAGGAATCGAATGAGCCCCTCCACAGGTCCAAAGCTCGAACCATTCCCGATGTATGGCCCGATTTATGATGCCAACATTTGCGTCCACATTCGCTACATCACTAGGTTACTGCAATCAAAACAAAAAACGCTGCACACTCTTTCACTGGGGTTCATTATTCAATGATTCATGATTTGTATTTCTACTAAGCTTTGGAGTGTGCGTGTTTCACAGGTGGTAGAGCGATTATTGAATTTCAAGAGGCACACAAATATGATCAACTGATCAATCCAAATAGGTATTTTGGTTGAGAACCGATTCAAGTGCTTTATGCATATCTCCTGAAATTGAATTTTATTAAATTTTAATAATCGCTCTATCACCTGTGAAACACGCACACTCCAAAATTTAGTATAAATTCAAATCATGAATCATTGAGTAATAAATGAAAGAATTTGCAGCGTTTTGGTTGATCATTCGCTTAGTAGTTCAGTTTTTCCCAATTTGAATACCATGTATTCTGAGTGGAGTGATTTGGGCGAGCACTATGGTGAACAAAAATGACAAAAAAAATACAGTTTTTTTTTAAACAATCTTGTGCATATCACTAAAATGTAGGAAATCTACGTCGTATAGCATGCAATTGCATGATTCACGTGATGTACTTTTTCACTAAGTATAAGCGCATCCGCTGTACCTTAGGTGCTAATACATAGAACCAAGCATGGTTCTTGAAATTATTAATAGCCAACAATAGTTATATAATATTAGTAACAAACGAGTGGGAAGTATAACATATAACAAAAGTTGAGTATTGTTCGGAAGTAGGAGCATACAGTTACACTTGTAAGGGTTCAGTTGAAGCCATCGGCGCTGTCTGTGTGGTGTTTGAGGCGTCTCATATGTCTTGGTAGTGGTCGCTGTTCGTGAATCGTGTTGATAAGGGGGTTTGGCTCGGGTGCTTTATTGCACATTTCATGGTACGATATCACGGACTGTGGGGATTTCCAGGTCTTTGTAGAACTCTTCGTTTCTTACGTACCACGGGGCGTTGGTAATCATTTTAAGTATTCTGTCTTGAAGAACTTGGATTCGTTTTATTTGGGTCAGGGATGCCGAACACCAGAGACCGCTCCCGTATAGTGAACAGTTATTTCGCAGACGACTCATATACAGTCAGGAACTCGATACTTTTTATCAAATATTCTAAAGGAGTCCAAACCAATTCTAGAGGTCTGCCTACAGTTACCAACACTGCTGAAAGTGCTGGTTGTTCTTACATTTTACGAGATCGTTCACAACAAGTACGTAGTGCATGTTCTTTGCAGTGCAGTGATGTGAAACGAGTTGGTGATACCCCAGGGAAAAGAAACAACGGCAGATGGAAACGGCTCTTTCCCCGTTCTTACTATGAAATCCTCAACAAACCTCCCAACACACGGTGGATTTGTAATGTTGTACAACTCGTATACACCTTGTTCTCATTTGCCACACTTGTTAGGGCACTTTTTTTAAATTATCAGTAATAAATTGCAGATCTGGGCTGTACGCACCTTGATACGTAAGAGGGGGCTTTATAGAAGTTTGTTTTTTATTATTACAATAGCCTAGTATTGAAAAAATGCTGCAAATTCTTTCACTGGGGTTTATTATAATTATTACACAGCGTGACCTTCCACAGTGCCTGCTACGAGGGTAACAGTGAAACACTTCGGCCGGAATACGAATGGAATTATGGTTCGAAGTAATCTTTCCTACGGCATATACTAAACCTACATTCCTAGGGACATCTGCCTTTTAGGCATTCCTCTAGTGATTTCCTTCCGCACTCTTAGAGAGAGTATGCCGTATCAAGTATTCAAAATCAGGAACCCATACTAAAAATGTCAACCAAGTACCTGGCAGAGTGATTTTCCAGTTCAGATAATGACTGATCGTATTGGAGGATGATATTGAAAAAGGTAGGATGGAAATGAGAGAATGATGTTGAAGGTTGGTCTCAAAGTAAGAAAATATTTTTTTTAAAAACGCTGCGAATTCTTTCACTGGGGTTTGCTATTCAATGATTCATGATTTGAATTTCTACTAAGCTTTGGAGTGTGCGTGTTTCACAGGTGATAGAGCGATTATTGAATTTCAGGAGATCTGCATAGAGCACGTAAATCGGTTCTCAACCAAAATACCTATTAGCATTGATCAGTTGATCGTATTTGTGTGCCTCCTGAAATTCAATAATCGCTCTACCACCTGTGAAACACGCACACTCCAAAGCTTAGTAGACATTCAAATCATGAATGCAAGCCAAATGAATAATAAACCCCAGTGAAAGAATTCGCAGCGTTTTTTTCTTCGGGGGACTGGACTTGTGTACGGAATTGACAAAATATTACCAGGTTTTTTGAAAGTCTGATTTCAAGGCTTGAAATTGGTAAAAAGGATTTCAGGATAACTAAAAGTATACATTCAAGAATTCCCAGTCGTATTTCTGAAGAGAACCATAAATTCAGCACAGGAGCATTTGCCATTACGTCTGGTAGATTAGCTAGCAAGAGAGCCCTCAGCAGAAGACGGAAACATTATAATTTATTTCGACCTCCTCTTTCTCTCTGATGAGGCCATTGAAGCAAAATAAAATAATCCTTCCTTTCTCGGAATATAAACCTTGGGCTCTGATTTATTTATCTTTTTTCCCCGTGAAAAAGAAAGAGGCGAGAAAAATATAGGATAATCCCCTAAAGGAAATTCCCTCCTTCGGGCTTTTATGAATATCATTCATTAGCTAGAGGGCCCAAAGGGATGGGTTCATCTTCTGATCTGTTATGGATCTCCGCCTTGTCTGTATGATCAGTCGTCTTGTTTCACGAAGTTCGACCAATATTTTGGAGCTTTGAGATGGAATTCTAAAGACCGACGAGAGTCACCGTGATACTTTCACGGGGCACACTGGTCAAAAACGCGATTCTATTGATCCGCAAAGAGAAAACTCTGCAAATTATTACATAGTGTTCTTTACTTCTGTAAGAGATAGCCCTTCCATGTATATCATTTCAAAGTCTAATTAAATGATTTCCAAGTCAAATTAAACCTTTCCCAACTCAAATTCAACCATTTCCAAGTCAAATCCAACCTTTTCAAAGTCAAATCCAACTTTTACCAACTCAAATTCAACCTTTTCCAACTAAAATTCAACCTATTCAAACTCAAATTTAACATTTTCCAAGACAAATTTAACCTTTCCAAGTCAAATTCAACCTTTCCCTACTCAAACTCAACAATTTCCAAGTCAATACTCAACGTTTCCCAACTCAAATTCAACCATTTCCAATTCGAATCCAACCTTTTCTAACTGAAATTGGACCTTTTCCAAGTCATATTCAACCTTTTCCATCTAAACTTCAACCTTTTGAAACTCAAATTTAACATTCTGCAAGACAAATCCAACCTTTTCACCACTATTAGGGGAATGACGAAAAATACTTACAAGCCCTAAATTTAATAAATGTGGGTGGGACTTATACATAAAGCAAAATCATCTTTTATTTAAAGAAAAAATAATTAACTTCTTTTTGTAATTTAATTTACAAGTAGCTAATCGTATTTCACAGAAGCACCTACCTGTACTTTTTTTTTCCAATTAAAAAATTGAAAATAGGCTTTTATCAAGTAAGATTTTCAATTTTAAGACTTTTAAAATATTAATTGTGTTTAGGAAGTACAAAAGTTTTCTTTAAAAAAAAAAAAAAAATAAATATCATTTTTTTAAATTATACTTTTTGTTAATTTATTTTTTAATAATTTCCCATAATGGCGAAAAGGTGGAATTTGATCAGGAAAAGATTGAATTTGATTTAATTTGGTTGATTTGGTTTCTATTAATCTAGGTATGTATATCTGTTCCCAATGAACGACTAAACTGCCAGACCTATTACGATGGATAGCATATTGATGTGACATGGTCGCTTACAAATTTTAACGGCATTTAAGTAAAATTCCATGCATAAGTCGAAGCTTCCAATCTCAAATGATCAACTTCGTTCTTGATAAATCTTTTTTTGATTTGTTCTTTTTAATGCCAACAATTTTTGAAACGTAACCAATGTAATCCGCTCACAAGGAAGTGCCGTTCAAGGAACTCATCCTTTCTTTTGGAATGCTTGTTTTTTTTGGAGAAATAGGTAATGAAGTTTTTGTCTCAATCCAATCGAGAGTTATCGTCTGGAATGACACGCACATGTATACAACCGTTAAAATCCAGAAATCATTTCAGAAAATTCATAATGGATTTCCAGAAAACATTTTTGAATTTAAATTTTGAAATTGTAGGATACATTGCTCCATTCTCCAAGAAAATTGGACCTTTCTATTAACATGGTATTAAACGATATTTATTAAATAGTATTTTTTTCATACAGTACGGACGGAATTCGCAACAGGTTCGAAATGTAATATGTGACATGTTGAATAATTTGTTTTTCAAGTTTCAAGTGCACACCACAAAATAAACATCGTGCACGTGGGTGGAAAATGAGAGAAACATTCCCGTGGAATAAATTGATGAGTTCAACGAAAGCAGTTAGAATGCAACTCGTACGATAAACTCGAGGTTCATTCTGGGGTCTCGATTTTGATAGAACCCGAAGTTATATAATAGAACGAACAATATCTGCCGGGACCTTTTGTGTTCAGCTTGATGGAACGAATAGTTTGCTACGTGGCTGTTAAATGTCCGAACCCATACAGCGAGAGGGAAATTCTAAACCTTCCCCCGAGCGTGGCAGAGTACGGACAGGTATAAACAACCAACTTCCCTCAGGACGCAAAGCAAATAAGCGGCCGGGATTATTGTGCATGCTCAACCGTTTCTCGAGGGCCAGATCACAAAAGGAGTTGGAGTGCGGCATTAATTAGAGAAACGCGGCCCCCACCTTCGAGCCCCCGAGGGATAGAAAGCTTTGTCCGCTGAGTAAACCAAAAGGTTTGCCTGGGAGGAAGGAACCGTTTTCGAGTGCAGGGTCGGCGGAATGGCGAGAACTAAGACGGAGCACAGAGCCAAGCAGGCTCTCAACAGTCGTGCAGCAGAGCGTCTTGGGAGGATTTCGAGAGCCTTCTTCTTCAAAGAAATAGAAAATGAAGTTGCTGAAGTACAGAACCGTTACTTATTTGTATTTCGTCAAGCTGCCAATATCTCTTTTAAAGATGCAATCAGCTGTTGTCCAAATGAAAGATATTTTGATCTCGTGATTTCGCACAAGGCACACCTGAACACCAGACAAAAGACGAAGACACTAAAACTCACCACCTCGGAATCAAAAAGTGAAGTTTCTTGAATGACCTGTCACCCATTTATCACTTCTACATGATTGAAGAGCAAAACTTGGGCGGCTTGAACTGATTTGGGAGTGATCCTCGACACGCAGCTTACCCTCTCCGACCAATTTATATCTGTGACATAGGCGGAACACACATGAATTCACACATGTACCAGCAATACTTGCCCTGTTTAAAGCTCTCCAGTTATACAGGGTGTCCCATCTATATGGGCCCATTAAGAAATTACAGCCATACGGTGCGAGCTATCAAAAAATTGAACTGGACCTTTCCTATACTATTTTCCCTCTGCTAGAAGGTGGTGGAACCCATTTTTCATTTTTCGATGTTTTAGTGCCTCAAATCTCCAATTGGAACTTGAGGTTACCTTGACCCCTCTTTTTTATTTTAGTTTTCGATTCTACATTGAACCTGGAAGAGAAAATGCATTGTTGAAAATTGTTTTTAGAGCCTCCGTTTCAGAGTTATTTCAACTTTTTGCAAAAAACAAAAATCGACGAATTTCTTTAGAAAAAAACACTTTTCTCCAATTATCTTCAATATTTAACAGATTTTGACCACATTTTTGAAATCAGCATCAAATTTCCAATCAAGAGGAGCCAGTTTCCATCATCAACAATCATCATCAGAGGATTGACATTACAGTTAGAGCGCTAACGACTTTTGGTAGTTGAAAACATGTTTTGAAAAAAAAAAAATAATAAATAATAATAATAATAATAGCGCTTGAATAATTCAGTATTTTACTCATTCAATAGCTTTTTAGGAATCATTCGTCAATGCGATCAAACCTACATCTAATTTGGCGGAAAAACCATACCTATACCTATTTTGAAGAACATTCGAAACTCCGCGCCGTCTTGTGGACTTGACAACAAAGAGCAGAGTTCAGAGTGAACAATAATTGTTATGAATAATTATTACTATTATCAGAAACTGTTGATTCTTGAATGCAGTTGAAAAAATGTGCCGCAACGAGATTTCTAGTCAGTTGTGTTGCAACATTTCTGCGTTTACTAATTCAGAGATAGTGGGCATTCTGTTTTTACAGAAGCAACGGGGTCTATTTGGACGTGAAATAATAAGTGCCAATAAACATTGCCTAGTAAAATTTGTATGTGTACTACTTATTTACGACCACTTGATGCAAGAATTGAAATGTTAATGTGGAAAATGGCTTCTGTTGATAGGAAATTTGATGCTGATTTAAAAAAATGTGGTCAAAATCTAGAGAATATTGAAAATAATTGCAGAACACCGTTTTTTTTCTAAAAGAATTCGTCGATTTTTGTTGTTCGCAAAAAGTAAAATAACTCTGAAACGAAGTATCTAAAAAAATTTTTCAATGACGCATTTTCACTTCCGAATTTAACATAGAATAGAAAACTAAAATAAAAAAAGGGAGGTCAAGAGGTAACCGCAAGTTTCAATCGATGATTTGAGGCAATAAAACATCGAAAAATGAAAAACGGGTCCCACTTCAAGCAGAGTGAAAATAGTATAGAACAGGTCCAGTTCAATTTTTTGACAGCTCGCACCGTATGGCTGTAATTCGTTGTATAATATACGTACCTATCCGGGGTGAAATTAAGAAAAAGGCACGCACATAGTGAACTGTAATGCTGGTCTGGCACTTATTAAACCGGGAAGGGAGAACAATGAAAAAATGCATGAAATATGATATGTTAATATCGAGAAAGGAACTGACCTTATTGTAGGCGCGCCTGAGCCTCCCGTCGACGGGGTTGATGATATTCTCTTCTGGGGACCGACACTCCACGAAGCGCGTAACTCCTTCGCGGGTTTGTCAGGTTTATAATTTGATTGATCTTTATAAAGTTCGAAGGACCAGGGCTTGGGGTTTAGAGGATCCGAACGTGGAACTTCTCGCCATTCAACTACTGAAGAAAGTGGGGAAAGGTAGGTACATAGGTATGAGAACGAGAGGGGAAGGTAGCTGCAAGGGTAGGGAGGAGGAGAACACATCATGTTTACACATCTGAACATTGAGCATCACCACCTCGGTTTTCATAATAAATGAGACCAAACATTCCTTAATGGGCCCGTATAGATGGGACACCGTGTATAACACGCATCTTTTGTTTGGAGTCCCTACTATAGCAGCTACATTGATCAGATTGAAAAGGGTACCGCAGATTTCTGAGATATGGGGCCTATAAGCTTCATATTGGGTCGTGGCTGTGGGATGCTAGGCACTGGTGATCGTAGACGCCTCTCAGATAAGTCATTCTTCTCGAAATTAATGCTTGGAGAGGTCAACTCACCTTCGCTCCTGAGCAAGGTGAACCTTGCTGTTCCTCGATCATGCTCCCGAACAAAATCGTTTTCACCTCTCCGTTTTCATCAACAAATTATTTGTACAACCACCCGCTGTGCAGACGTCCCAGAGAAACTAACCTCTTAATCAATCGATCCCCACACATAGACTTTTTCCGAAACTTTCAATTCTATTCGTTCTGTTCTTCATAGCAGTTTGTAAAATTTGCATCGTCTCACGAAATTTTCTCACCTAGCCTGTTAATAGTTTCAATTTAATTTTTATCACCTATGTTACAGTTCAATTTATTATTTTGTACTCTGCATTCCTATACATTATTCTTTGCTGTATTGGGCTTTCCCGTATTATTGAATAAATAAATGAAGCGATTTGTACTTGAATTGGCGTTCAACTGTCAATATCGGTTTAAAAGATGCAATCAGCTGTTTTCCAAATGAAAGATATTTGATGTCACGAGTTATTAGCGCAGCGTGTGAAATTATGACAGACAAATATAAATGTAACTCTTACATTGAAATGGAAAATTCTGGAATTGAAATGGATGATTGTGTATTTGCTTCGGAAATGTCTAAATGTGGTTTGAAAAATTCTGAAATTGGTCTGGAAATTCTGAATTTGTCTTGGAATAGCTGTGTAAGCCTACAATCTTACGGAAGTTGGAAACTCCATCAATCACTTCACACAAATAGCGCTGAAATTCTGAAATTGAAACGGAAAACTCTGAAATTGATATGAACGATCTTGTATTTGATTTGAAAATATCTGAATATGGTTTGAAAAATGCTGAAATTTGTTTGGAAAATTCCGTATTTGAATTCGAAAAGCTATGTAACCCCATATTCAGGACTACCCCATTTTGATGAAATTCTGAAATTGAGATGAAAAATGCTGAAATTGAAATGAAGAATCTTGTATTTGACCTGAAAATGTCTAAATATGGTTTTAAAAATTCTGAAATATTTTTCGGAAGTTCTGTATTTGACTTGGAAAAGCTATGTAACCCCATATTCCTCCGTGAGTTCAAAACTCCATCAATTATTACACACAATTAAGGATGAAATTGTTGAATGAAGTGAAAAACTCTGAAATTGAAAAGAATGATTGTGTATTTGATTTTGAAATTCTAAAATATGTTTGAAAAATTCCGTATTTGAAGTGGAATGTAACCCCATACTCTTCCGGGAGTTGATGAACGTTCAACTACGTGGACTCATTCTCCTTTTATGATACCCGGAACCAATACCACATGAATGAGACGAGAATGAAAGACAGGTAGGTAGGTAGCTTCACGCATTTCACAAAGAATAGCTTCATTATTTCGAGAGAGGCGAACAGAGCTTTAGGCAATAGACGAGGGCATCGAGAGCGGTTAGGTAATTGGTTCAAATAAAACGATGGGGCTTGCGTTTGACAGGTCTTCCTTGATTGAATGAGATGAGAAAGAGAAGAGCTGTACCGGAGTGTTCCGTTGGATTTATTAAAGAGGAAAAACGACCACCATTTTTGCCTTTACTCACCCCCGCTCCACTCCCGCTCGATTCCTTTTTTTTCTCCTATTTTAGTTGGACTTTATAGGGCCGAGCGACGAGGGCCGAAGAAAAAAAAAAGTGGTGGGGGAAAATCATTTATTTTCTTTCAGTTCTAAATAACTCGGCGGGGCGGTCTCCGAGCTATTCGTGGGGTCAACCGTAACGGTCTATTGTCCCTCGCTCGTCGCAAATCAGCTGTAAGGGCTCGTATTGACTTCCAAGTGCTACGCAATATCAATTTATAACATTCCTCGAACACCTATTGGTCTTGTGATGCAATTTCGTTTTCTACAGACAGGAGAACACGTAGAGTGGTTGTCAAAATCATTGTTACGACCACCTATGGAAGAATGGAAATTGGTTTCCGACGGATTTATTGGACGGCGAGGAATGCGGCTAAATCAGAGAGTACTGTTCTCTCGTATAGACAAATACATTGACGAGAAGATACATGTCGTTTTAGAATATCTATAACCAACTCGTCAATAACATCAGATATTTTAAAAGCTTTCATTCAACTTGCAATGTATGTATGTAAGGATGTTCGGGTGGGATCTTGCAACCCGATTTTGAAGCAGATAGTAGCAACCGATTAAGATGAAATTTTGTATGCACGTTTACATTGAATGGCAATACACGATTAGTTGTGTGACGTCATTCTAAATTCAATATGGCGGACGATCCAAGATGGCGGAATAGTTATTTTTAACGCATTTCTACAATATGGGTATCAAATGAAAGGGCTTGTTGAATATTGGTTTCAAATGAAATTGCTTGTTGAGAGGAAGTTGAAGTTGAGAAAAAATACGTGTTGAAAAAGAAGAAGCTCTTTTCGGAATCCCCCTAGAATTTGGTGTTGAGACCTCGTTTATTCTTGATTTGAACTTGTAAAATCGGTTGATTTTATTGAAGAGCTAGACTGTTCCAAATTAACCTGTAAACGACCTTGCAACAATGATGCTTTGAATGAGATGAACAGACTCCGAAACCTAGCTAGTGATGACTAAAAAGTAATTAATAAATTAAAAAAAAAAAAAAAAACAAAAAAAAAACTTTTTTAAGAAAGCTTTTATTTAAATGCTCTAAAAAGAACGATATGAATTTTTACTTACAAATTTCAACTGTCTACTTACAGCCTATATACACAATTCATAAGACCATAAAAGCTTGTCGCGACGTTTGCGTAAGTAGGTACTAGATAGGTATCTGTAAGTATTTACCTAATTAAACTGAAATCAAAAAAATGTATCGGAATAAGTTTGGTCAATGAAATAGGTACCTAGGAACTAGTTAGTTGACACAAGCCTAAATCTCGCGACAAGCTTTTATGATTTTATGAATTGTGTATATAGGCTATAAGTAGACAGTTAAAATTTGTAAGTAAAAATGTATTTCCTTCTTTTCAGAGCATTTAAATAAAAGCTCTCTTAAAAATGTTTTTTTGTTTATTACAGATAAGTTGTTTATAGATATTGATATATACAGACTTCTATGGATTATAATCCATACACAATGTATAATTATACAGGATGTTCGGTATAGAAACGACGAAACATCGTGGATCGATTCAACAACTAATTTGAAACAAATTTTACCTCATAGCTATTTTGTTTATTCCGCTCCTTTTTTTTTGCATACTCAACATCAAAGTTTTTTTTCGTATTTTCGACCTTACGTCGCTGAAATGGCCGTAAATCTCTTAATTAAGACGAATTAAGTTTATAATTATACCGTTGAAAAGAGCGTTCTTTAATTTTGATACCATAAAATTTTCCCTTAAGTCTCGTCGTAGTACATGGTGTTTTCTAAACCGAACGTTAAGTATTGTCAACTTCTGTTTTCTCAACAATTTTCCATGTTGATTTAAAGCCACACCAATTACTGGAAAATGCATGTGTTCTACAGTAAAAACATCTACACTTCATCAGCTTTCTACCGGTCTATTACATTTTTATTTTAGAGCAATTTTTAACAGAGAAATGGGTGTTTTAACGAGGAAAGAAGTGAAAATCAGAACCGAACCTTTGTGATTGACAAAGACCATGTTGCGACAACGCGTTAACTCCATTTTCTTGAATTTTGGGAAAATAAAACAAAAACGCTGAGAATGATTACACAGGGGTTTATCAAATCCCTATTAAACGGGGCCCTTCTAAGTTAATCACTGATCGAAGTATATTGATAAACTCTTTACAAATTGATTTTTAGATGTTCATACATATTATTATATCATACTAATTATTAATATTAAAATTTGTTTCTTTTTTTCAGCTAACAGATTGCAATTATTGCAGTTTATTGTTCAAATTCAGAGACCAAACGTTCTGTAGGCTGTGGCGTCAACTTTGTACAGAACCATAATTTTTTCTGACCCTTTTATGAGTTTCATTGAATCCGATCCAACGGAAAACCCCTTGCCAAAATATCTTGACCTAAATTCCCACAAAATGTGACATTTACAAAGGAAGTGATGTACATACTCGTTCTGACCAATATTACACATAGAACACTTTGCTTCTAACGCACCCGGGTTCCATCGTATGTAAATTCAACTAGCAGTTCACAACGTACCATCAATAGCGATTACGGTACAAAAGGGCTTAAGTGAATGTGAATTTCAACGAATGGAGATTTTAAATATTTGTATAGAATATGGTTACGAGAACTCGTCGCCACACTTTCCCAATCCAGTAATTCCAACTATTTTTCCTAAATAAATAAAACGCTGAACAATAAATTGATCTCTTTTTATGACATCTAGAGTGGACAAGACAAGCAACGAGTTTGAATAATATACAACGGATTAAGTCAAATTTTCACAGATCAGGATTTACACAAATGGTAATAATAAACCCTGTGTTTTTTTAATCCCTCACAACCAACCACAATTATTCAAGAATTGTGAAAACCAACAAGAGTTGAAAACCTCAAATAACTAGGCTTGAATCTAGAGGCAGCATCTCCCCTGAAACTTCCTAACCGAATACGAATTTCAACTTGACTATTCCTCATTGACCCACTCCATTTGAAACTTTAAGGATATATAAACGCATTAAATACAAATAATAAAGACACCTACCTTTATTTACCTCGAAAATTAAAGATTAAAGCAATAGCTACCCCTGGCCATTCGTTCTCTTGCCAATATGCCACTAACACTGGATGCACGATTAGCAGTTCCCTTTGAATATTCGTCAGTTTACGGGACAGAGTAAAAGATCCACCAAAGTTTACCAACAAGTGGCGAAACATGCTTGGACATTAGGAAACGTTTTTGACCAAGGTTCGGAAACTCTTTTTGGCACGACACTGAGTGTCTTGCTGATATTTGTTTGGAAACAGTGATCGCGAACAATGCTCGGATGGAGTAAGCTGGGCCCCCATAACTTCGAAAAATCATAGAATGAGCGATTGAAACTGAGATACAGAAATGATAAGATACGCTTGGAGTGTCCAAGGCAGGGAGTAAAGGACCAAATGTGCTCATGTCTTCATTCTTTCGAGCTCTCTGATAGGTCAATCGCATATGCCCGCTGCAGTGGAAACTTGAATGCCACAAATTTCCGTCTGGTATCTTATTACATTGAGTGAATGTATCTAATCATATCATGTGCTCACGTCCATTTGATTGGCGCGAACTGCCTTCGAGAGCCCTGAAGGTATATTCGCGTTTTGGTCCAAACAGTGAGAGGCCAGTCTTGTTTCACAAAGCTTCAATGAACGGACTTTTTTTTATCATTTTGGTTTATTGGTATGGTGGTGCACATTCTCCTATGCCCCTATTAGCAGCAGCCCGTTCTTGAATCACACGTGAAGAAAAACGTGAAATTGTTGACATTAAGTGACAATCCATCCCTTCCTCTGCCCTTCCCATTTGGTCGCGATCCGCTTACAAATAGGTCGCGCGAAACTAAAAAGACATAAAAGCCTACTAAACTGGTTTAAAGTCAGGGGAACTTGGTTTTAAATCAAGTGGGTGGAGGCCACTTAAGATAACGATGACTTAGTCTGAAGTTAGCGCTCTCTTGTGTAAGTACTCCGTGCGTAATAGCGTCCTCTATTGCCCCGTCGCCTCTTTAATGGCCATTGTTTGAAATATGGCTCCGTCCATTTTGTATTATCACTAAGTCTTCGGATAAGCGATTTCCAAGCTGTCCACGTGTTTCAGAATTTAGGTTTTTTCCGGCTTATACACACCATTTTAGAAAAACACGTCCCGTTCCTAATAGTTCGAGAGCAGCTGTGTTAGTAATTTGTTTTGTAGAACCTACTAATTCAAGATATGACCCCTTTTTGGTTTATTGAAAATTTCATGGTTTACGTTTCAAAAGGTGTAGAATCCAAATCTGCAATGAAAGATTTTTCGTCCGTCCGCCGTACACCGTACGCACCTTTTCTACCAAACGGCTGAAGCAAAAAATCTGAAACTTTCAGGAAAAATCCATATTGATCCGACAACGCCATAATTCGTTAGCCAGCTCTTTCACTTAATTTAATGTGCCACTTAACTGTTGTCAAAGTATTGTAAAATCCCTAAAAATCTCGAAAAAATCAAGGCGGCCTAAATATGTACTTTTTTTGAAGAACTTTCCATGAGGAATCGAATGAGCCCCTCCCCGGGTCTGTAGCTCAAACCATTCCCGATGTATGGCATGATCTTATGCTGCCAACATCCGTCTTCGCATTGCTAGCGGGTTTCGTGCGGGACTCACAATCCCAGGTCCTCGTTTTCGTTCCCTGCGTTTTGCAGGAAAATTTTTGCCCCGCAGACACACCTAGGCCCAAGGCAAAACAAAACGCTGTATGTACGTGTCACAAGTGCCATAAAATCATGAAACCATAAAAAACCAAATTCAAAAAAGCTGCAAATTCTTTCACTGGGGTTTATTATTAAATTTTATTCATTTGGCTTGCAGTCATGATTTGAATTTCTACTAACCTTTGGAGAGTGCGTGTTTCACAGGTGATAGAGCGATTATTGAATTTCAGGAGATATGCACAGAGCACGTAAATCCGTTCTCAACCAAAATACCTATTTGGATTGATCAGTTGATCATATTTGTGTGCCTCCTGAAATTCAATAATCGCTCTATCACTTGTGAAACACTCACACTCCAAAGCTTAGCAGAAATTCAAATCATGAATGCAAGCCAAATGAGTAAAATTGAATAATAAACCCCAGTAAAAGAATTTGCAGCTTTTCAAATTACAAAGGTTTTTTGAGAATTGTAGATAAACCGAAAAGACTTAGCATCAGACAACTTAGCCAACAGATTTCGGTTTTCATCCCTGACTGACTTTCCAATAACACTTACCTCAAACAGAATTCCTTAAGTTGTAATTAATCCTTTACTAAACATGTAACCACAGATTACAATTACGCCTCCCTTTCTCACAACATCAATTAAAATGTTGTTCACAGTTGCAGATTAGATTACACGTGTATAATCTATGTTCTGGTACGGAAAATTACCATTTAATCAGTGTAACGCCTCAATTTTCCTGACTAACTGGTTTGTGGTAATGCGAGGAAACCTTTTCACCCTCATTACGGGGGCTCGATCCTCTAAAAGCTGCCAACTGAGAGGGGTGAGAGAGGAAACTACAGACGTCGCTCATTATCGCGCTCGAGGCGGTTCCTGCACGCTATTCATCGAGGATTGCGCCTGTTGCTTTGATTCACACGTTTTCCTCTGTTTCCAAGGACTAGGAGAGGAAAATTGGCGCTTACGGGAGCCTGTTCGGTAGCGGAGGTTTCACTTCGAGAGTGAGGACGAGGGTTTGATGTCAGGAGCCTCCCCGAGTCAGTTGTACAGAGAAGGTAATGATCTACCAATCCTATTGGCGAAAGTGCATCGGGTTTCGACGAATACAGTGAACTGTGCGCTTTGTCTGAACTTCGGGGATCAAAGAACCCGCCAGTGGTGGAAAGGCTCGTCGTGGCACTCAACGCCAGAAGTTCGATTTACACTCTTCGATGTGATAAACACACTAGATTGCCTGCTTCGTATGACCAGGGGGTGTTTCTCGACTCCGATCCTCCCCTACAACCGCAACTGAGCCCCTTCCAATATTTAGTGAGTCTACCTCGAAGGTAATTTAAATATCTGGGCAATTTCCAAATTTCGGTCACATTTATGTCATTGATCAGTATTGCCGTCGAATCTCAACTAAATACAGTTTTGGTTTATTATTCAATAATAAACCATTGTAATCGCTCTTGAAAAAAAATTCTAATCCCCCTGAAAATTTCATGGTTTACATTTCAAAGGGTGTAGAATCCGAATCTGCAATAAAAATTTCTCCGTCCGTCCGCCGTACGCACGATTTCTCCCAAACGGCTGGAGTAAAAGATCTGCAATTTTCAGGAAAAATCCATGTTGGTCCGGCGACGCCCAAATTCTTGAGCCAGCTCTCTCACTTAATTTAAAGTGCCCTTTAAGGGTTGTCAAAGTTCTGTAAAATCCCTAAAAACATCAAAAAAAGTCAAGGTATCCTAAATTTGTACTCTTTTTGAAGAACACTCCACGAGGAATCGAATGAGCCACTCCCCAGGTCCGTACGTCAAACCATTCCCGATCTATGTCCCGATTTATGGTGCCAACATTCGCGTTATTTTGGTTTATTATTGTTTTTGTGTCGCTATCAGTAACCTCGTGATGTAGTGATGCAGTAATGTGGATACTGGAGTGAAATCCTGAAAGGCTTTGTAGCCGATACACGGGTTGAAGCATTCTGATAACCATGAAAAACGCTGCAAATTCTTCCACTGGGATTTATTATTCAATTGGCTTGCGTTCAAGATTTGAATTTCTAACTAAGCTTTGGAGTGTGCGTGTTTCACAGGTGATAGAGCGATTATTGCATTTCAGGAGATATGCATACAGCAAGTAAATCTGTTATCAACCAAAATACTTATTCGCATTGTTCAGTTGATCATGTTCGTGGGCCTCCTGAAATTCAATAATCGCTCTATCACCTGTGAAACACGCACACTCCAAAGCTTAGTAGAAATTCAAATCATGAACGCAAGCCAGTTGAATAATTAACCCCAGTGGAAGAATTCGCAGCGTTTTTAAGTGTTTTCAAGTTGTCTCCTATGTGGATGTACATGTTCCATGGAAAATTGTGTAAAAGCTGTGCTGTACAGGACCCAGCAGAAAATACCAAAGTCCGTATTTCTCACTCCCTACATCTGTCACAAACCAGAGGTATACAACTTCCATCGTCACTAACATTTCCAAATTTTGAATATTTTGTTCATTATGTCTTGATTGTATTTAATTTATTTCTTCGTTCTAATTTTTTAACTACACCTCCAACAATGGAAGTATCCATGATCTAATGTTTTTCCCTCAAGGGAAATTTCTTCAAATTTTTATTATCATTTCATCATCTTTATTTTCCATCTATGATCTATTTTTGAGGGGGGTTACACGTTTGTTTGTTTTGGTGGATTAAAAAGGTTCATTATACAGGATACATCTGAATAACGGTTCTTTCTTTCAGGTATTTACTTTAAACGATGGAGAAGGCCGACGAATCAATCCCATAATGCACACATTCTATATTGAAGCGGCAGAGTGGTACAGGGGGAGGGGGAAAATAGAGAAAAATGTCAACGCGTATATCGGGATCTCACAATGGATCCCATCGTAGAGGAAATTTCAAAATTACTGCCACGGGGAAGGGGAATATGTTCCTGAAAGAAGTGAACAAAGAAACAGTTTCATACGGCTCGAGCCGTAAGAATGAAACGGCAAAATAAAGGCGGTGGTTGAGAGAGGCGACTCGTAGTATTTTCCCATTGTCGTGATGGGATGGATTCTTGAAGAAATGGCATTCCAGTGACTCTGCAAGCCCCCCCCTCCCCTTACCAGTCCTATTTGGCTTCTGTCTGACGATTCCCTTTGCTTCCTTCCTTCCTTCCGTATTCCACCGATGCTTTTCTATTCCCGTTCTCTTCTGTTAGCTCAGCGCATCGGACTGTAACGGACGACGTGCGCCTCTGATAGTTCCAGATCGACGGAGTAGAGATCCGACACTAGCGGACGATAGGAATTTAAAATCAATTGATAGTGGTAAGCCCCCCAATATTATTACACAAAAGGTCATTATTTCCGTTTAAGCTAATCCTCCTACGCGAATTAGCAACTAACTGTACTACAAGAACTGTACTGTACAACCAGAGACAATGCTTCCTATGTAGTCTTGGAAACACAAGTAGAATTCCAACAGAAATTTAACTGGATAAAATCAAAACTGCAAATTATTACATAAAGGTTTATTATTTCTGGATTAGGTAACTCCAGCGCGGATCACCGGACTACCGGAATCGGGGTGTACAACACACGAACACTGAAATCTGGGGAAAAGCTTCCTAAATACACTCAGAATCACACTTTGAAATCCAACTGAGATTTAAAAAGATGAAATAAAAAACAGACAGAAAGTGTTCTTCTTGTCCTCCTCAACTGAATTGGAGCTTGGGGGATGATATTTTGGAAAGTACAGTGGTGTAGCAACAACCGTGCTATTAGGCCTTTCGCAAGCCACGCTGAAGAAGGCCTTTCAGCAGCGACCCGTTGAAGAACTTTGCAATCCGACCATTTACATGATACATGTTTCAAGAAGAGAGCGAACTGACTATAGTAATGCAACCCAAATGATCACGTTAGATTCACGGTTCTAATTTTTACCTGAATTTAACAAACACACTTCCGTATCTACTACACAACTACTATAAAGATTGTTCGATATAAGAACGAGGAAACTTCGAGGATCGATTCAGCAAGTACTTGTCGAGCCTACTTCACAAAAAAGGCCACAACCTAATTAATTTTCTGAATAAATTAAATTTAAATTGTACCGTTGAAGAGAGCTATACATTTTCTTTAATTTTCGTTCCATAAAATGTTCTCAAGAAGTCAAGTCATACATAGTTTTTTCTATCCTAAACCTGCGTTTTTATCAAACGATTTTCAATGCTGACTTCCCACCATAACATCTACTGGTATCTGGTGATGGGTAATTCAGAAATGAAAATTAATATGATCCGAGATGCAATTCTAAAAAACAAAAAACAAAATATTTCCAACTTATTTTTACAGGGTTTTTGTTGTACAATTCACAACAACTGTTCAAAATGCCTTCCGCCGTGTTGGAGGCATATGATGCATCCACTTCTTTCCACTTTGATTTTAATCTCATTCGGGAAGTTATAGAAATGCGTCCATTCGATTCAGCAAAAAAAAAAAAAAAAAAATTACGTAGTTATATCCGCTAACCCCCTTCCAATTTCATCCAACACTAGAGTCATTATCTCATACTAAAACTTTGATTTCGTTAAAAAACGCAAGTTTTTCCACGTTCAAACACCAAATTCTCTGTCAAAAATTGCTCTAAAATAAAAACATACTCAAATTAGGAGGTAACGTTGGATGTGAATTCTTTGTTGAGCCCGGAAGAATTTAGAAGGCATTCAAACTTCCAAACGTAACTTTGAGCTATACTGCTGAGATGGTGGCGGTTTTGGAGGCCATTAAATATGTTAAGTGAGATGAGCTCCAATGGAAAGACATGGGTAATCTAATTAGACTCCAAAAGCTGCTTGCAGTCGATAGGCAGTCCGTCATTTAAAAGAGCTGACAAGGTTGTAGTCATACAGATTTTGGCAAACGTCAGGAAGTGCCAAAATAGAGGAGATATTCTACAGTTCTTATGGATTAAAGGACACATTGGTATAGATGGGAACGAGAGAGCTGATCACTTGGCTTAAACTGTGGCGGTAAATAGAGATCCTCTTCATTTTGGACTGCCGGTATCTGATTTCTACCCAACCATCAAAGCGAAAGTTCGAAGGAAGTGGGAATGGGAATATGAAAGCTAGAACAACGGATCCTACTACAAGAACGTGCAGCCACTAATTACCAAGAAAAACTGGTTTGTCCATAAACCGTTTTGCAGAACCATGATTCGGCTGCGAACAAACCACGAAGTTTATGAGGCATATTTGAACCGAATACACCCGGACGTACTACCGCAGTGCTGATTTTATGAAACAGGTATCGGTACACTGGAACACATTAAAATGGAGTGCCGTTTATCAGACTTTTATCTGACACTATTATTATTGATAATTTCATTTGCCAAACATTTAATTATATAATTTCACTTGGCTGCAAAAATATCAGCATATATAGTGGAATATACAATTAGTTAAATCAATGTAATATTTCAGTTTTGTTCAGATGTATCTGAACTGGTTTTGGATCATGAAGAGATTTTCGGTGTTTGGGTCATTACCTCTTGAAAACCACACTTGACACGTATTCAACGCCCACAGCTAACGGGACCATACTCGCCATTGTTGATACCTCTTTGTCGGTGAAAACCGTTCCTATGTGAAAATATTTAAAGCCTTTAATTGACTCCGAATTCCCCAAGCTGCTTTGTGCCGTTGGTTTTTTCCAAGCCACCCTTTTGTCTGGCAAACGGTCAGTCACCCGTTGTCTCCCCCCTAGCACCCTGGGGTTTCCCGGGGTAGTTGTAACCCCGTCCCTGATTGGTTTCTACTATCTCCCTCTCTCTGCTCCCCGCGATTCCCCACTCTAAATTTTCTTCGCTTCCCCTCCAAACAAAATGTTCCCGTTTTTGGTTAACAGAGCCTGGAGTCAGTTCTCTCCTTCGTTTTTAGCCGGCTCGTACACCCTTGTTAACTCGGCTGACTTCATATCATAGTAATCAAAGTGACTTCATTTTCCTAACTAAGTAGTGGCAAAGCAGCATATTTTGTGATATTGTAGGCTACCCGTGAAACCTCAACTTTTTCAGAAGTGCCCTAAGGTTTTATTCAACAACACCTTCATTTATTTGATTGATTCACTATATCGACGAACAGTAATTGAATGATATATTTTCAAACTCGTTCATTGAGCATGTACGCATTCATTTGAAATACAGCCTCCATCAGTTAACTGCACAACCGTTTATATCTTCCTTGGGTTCACCTTAACAAGTTTAAATTATTTATTTGTGAGTTTAATTCTTATGAATAATGAAATTTTGATATATTAATTTGTTATAATAATGTGGCTGTAAAATGTTAATCATAAATGCCAAAAACATATATATACTAGACCAATAGAAAGCTGATGAAATTTAAATATTTTCACCATTGAGTTCATCTATTTTCCAGTTGCTGGTGAGATTTTAAATCAACATGAAAATGATTAAAAAAGCAGATGGTTGACAACAATTTAAGTTTAGGCTAAAAAAAAAAAAAAACCATGTACGACGTGACTTAAGAAAAAATTTTATGCAATGAAAATTAAAGATAATTCAACGCTCTTTTCAACGGCATAATTTAAATTCAATTTATTCTGTAGAGTAAAGGAGTTATGGCCACTTGAGTGAAGTAAAGACGAAAATACGGGGAAAAAAACTTTGATTTAGAATATTCAGAAAAGGAGTGGAGAAGTTTGAAACAGAACATAACATCTTAAAACATCCGTTCATTTCAATATGACCAAGATTTACAGAACCATTTGTGATATTTCATAATTTGTGATTATTCCATCAAGCGACCCGTGAATAGATTTCCATCACCTCTTTAAGTTACCGCGTTTACAATAAACGAAAAGCACATCGTGAGTTTGAAGTTCGTTTAACGCTCAAGACTGGTTATCATTGCAAACTCCGAGCTACCAAGCGTTAACTATCCATTTGGGTTTATGTTATGTTTAAGTTTAGGGGTCGGGAGTGGAATAATATCCCGACGGTCGAGTGAGCATTTCAGCGGGCACCTATCAAAATAAATCAAGTGTGTTCCCGTTGAGGAAGTTACGGGGGGGGGGGGGGAGCAAACACTTGAACTGTGAACTCAAGAGCTTGGGTTTATAGCACGTAAAGTTGTCTCTTGGAAGCAGTTTGCTAACAGGTGAGAGCCTCGACAATTTAAATCGGAGGTAACATTCACAACATTGCTGTTAATCCCGAGCCCGAAGAGCTTCCTTGGGATTTACGAGGCTTCCCGAGGAAGAAATTCCCGATTTTATGGCATTAAAATGCTCAACGTCTTCTAATTCGAAGGAACACTAAAACAAAAGATTCCCGCTCATTGCACAGCTTAGGAAGTCATAGTCAAACGATTCCGTTATATTTCTATGTTAATGGAAGTTTGTCATTCCTTTAAATCAGGAAACATCGATTTCCATAAAACGTCGATTTAAAATTCGAACGTTGTTCATAGACCCTGAATTCCGTCTTCACGTAGTAAAATGCTGATGATAATGAGATGAATATTTTCGTTGTTAACTTTACTCCTTGTTTTTGTTTTCCCGATGTATGGTGCCAACATTTGCAACCACATTCACTACATCACTAGGTTATTGCGATCAAAACAAAAATAACAGTTTTTTTTTGTTTGTTTTGTTTTGATCGCAGTAACCGAGTGATGTAGTGAACGGGGATATGTGGATACTGGAGTGAACTCCCAAAAGGGTTTATAGCCGATAAACGAGTTGAAGCATTCTGATATGAATGCTCCGTCTTACGAAATTTAAAATTTTCAAATAGAATATTTTTCCATCGTAATCGCTCTTGAAAAAAACGCTGCAAATTCTTTCACTGGGGTTTATTATCCAATGATTCATAATTTGAATTTCTACTAAGCCTTGGAGTGTGCGTGTTTCACAGGCGATAGAGCGATTATTGAATTTCAGGAGGCACACAAATATGATCAACTGATCAATCCAAATAGGTATTTTGGTTGAGAACCGATTTACGTGCTCTATGCATATCTCCTGAAGTGCAATAATCGCTCTATCACCTGTGAAACACGCACACTCCAAAGCTTAGTAGAAAATCAAAATTTTGAATGCAAACCAAATGAATGAAATTAAATAATTAACCCCATTAAAAGAATTTGCAGCGTTTTACCTCGTTTTTATATCTGTGGGAGTAAAATTAAGAGGAATATTGACGCGTAATCGACAGTTTCATATTTTGGGAAATGATATCTTCAAACTGCTCTAGTTTGAAAGGATTGAGATATTTCCAATCCGATTTCACCATCGTGTTTAGCGTGAAAAAACCCTTATAAAACAAGCTTGGGGGTTTTTGGGTAACTATCCTCCATTTGAAATGCCGCAAATTTCCCCTTGGAGTAAGGCGATTGTGCTCATCTTCAAATTCAGCCTTCTGAAAGCCTAGGTAGTTTTTTTTTGTGCAAATTTGAGTTTTAATCTCAATTTTATCGCGAGTTATCGTCTGGAATTTGTTTTTGGTGTCCTTTGACAATGGATTTAGGATGCTCTAAAACGGATTTTGATGCAAACATTTTTTGAAAATTCTCATTTTAAATATTTTAGTCCGAGAATAATAGGTAGGTAGTTTCTTTTTCTTCGGAAATTCGCTAACACTACGGCAATGGAAGAATTTTTAATATATCTCTTTTTTCACGTTATTTAGCAAGCAAACTAGATGGAATTTTTCCTGTGAACCAAAGAGTAAACCAAACCGATATTATCGAACATGTGGCATCGAAGGCAAAACATCGTAATATCGAAGCAAAACATCGATATTTCGATAATATCGATGTCGATGTCCCATCCCTAGTTCCAATCCCTCCCGTCTAATAGTATATTAACTCATCTCAGCTCAACTTGTCGGTTCCAAGGAAAGCTCTTCTGCAGCTACGAGGTTCACCAGTGCAAGCACGCAGGCGTACTAATGAAGGAGCAGGACGATGCATATTCCAACCGCCAGCAGTGCAACTTCGGGGCATCTTGCACTGAATTCCAACAGGCCAGGGAACTTGCTCGGGACTGCCCCAGGCTTCTCCAGCCTGAGGCCGGAGCAACTTGCTCGGAGCAGGAAACCTAGGGGTAACCTCCTCAAAATCTAACCTTCCTCATGTCTATCCGAATTATAGATGAAGCCTTGCTTCGGAGGTACTTCCTAAAAGTGGATCGTGGTACGGCGCCCTACCCTACGAGCTTTTGCTTGTTCTCGACGAATTTCGTCCCTACCGTAAATTAACTTCGTGTATTCAGTTTGCCGGAATAACAATGTATGAAGGTTTAAAATGCCGTGAAAATGGCACAAATGGTTTCCCTCTTAACTTAGGGGTTAGGGGAAGGGGACAGAGGAGATCGAACGATTCCATTCTGCTCATGATCGTTTTATTGAAGGCCCTTGAAAAGGTCTCTCTCGGGGAGGTTTTTCAAAAGGATTCCCGAGAGATTAGAGATTATTACTATTTGCTAAAAATGGTGGTAAAGGGAGGGGGGAACCCACCGGCACAGAAGGAAAAGGTCATTAAAAGAAGTGGTTTCTCTCTGGGGGAAGGGCTCGGCGGGGGAGTTGGCTTTCAGTTTCCTTTTCGAAGTAACGATCCTCGGTGGAGCGAGGGATATTGTGGCTGCTTCCTTCAGCAAAGCCGGGAGAATGGCGCCTCCTTCAGCCTCAGCTATACCGGCTGAGAAGGAAGAGGTGAAGTGAAAGGTGCTAAAAGGTTGGCCCCGAAAGACGATGATGGATGGATAACTCCCTCCGTTATTGTAAAGAGCTAAGCCCTCGGCTCCTCTTTTCGTCCTCTTGCTTGCGTTTTCAATGTAAACGCCCGGAAAACGCCCTGAAGAGACCTCCGCCGCCGGCTCTTCTTCCCCGAAGCGATAAATTACCTCGAAATTAATACAAAATGAGATTTCTTATCTGCGTCGGCGACAAGAGCTGCTTCTACCGAGGGCCTTCTCGATACGCCCGCCTCCACTTTATACGGGCTGCCCCGTTATTTCTTGGCTCTTGCCTGTGAAAAATATTAATGGTTTGCTATCAACTGCGCCAATTTCACAAATTAAACCGCCGCGTTTGAATACCCCTATTTACTAGAGAATCACACTTGTTGCATTGCCGTATTGTGGGCAGTAACAATACTGACAGTTGTGGGTTTTTAAATGTTATGAAGTTATGGAGCAGGTTCAACTCCAGTTCATTAAAACGTTGTATGTCTCCCGGTGAATACCCCAAATTAAATGGTATACGTTGAGGCAAACGTGGATCCGATTTATTGCACCTCCCTCTCACTTCACTTTGGCTACTTCAGGAAGGTGCGAAGAATGCAGGAGTCGCGCTACATAAAAATAGTTCTTCTGGAAACTATAAGGAAGAATATTAGATATTCTTAAATTCTCCTGCCATCATCCCATGGTTACAAGCAACAAGGAAACAATAACAAACGAAAAAATGTTCTTCTTCCGAAATTGAAAATCAACTCACGAAAACCGTTGAAATGCAGCTCCTCCTTGCGATGAATATTGAGAATCAACGAACAAAAACGTAGCTCACCCCTCCACTTGACGTTTGTGCACGTTTTAGCACGAGAATTCAAAGATTTTTCAGTCGTTTTTGAAGAAAAAGTGCGTTTTGTCTCCTCCGGCCTGTCCTCGGGAGACGTTGCCAAGTAAAAAAAAAAATTCTTATACGGGAATGAGCAATGAATGATTGATGCCAAGGCACTCTACCAGCAATTTTTGCAACTTAACAGTATAACTTTCTAGCAACAGATTTGTTGACTGACTGAATCGTTTGAGATGTATTTAGAGAGGTGAAGAGATAGTTTTCAATTACTATCTCACATAGCTTACACCTGTTGCCTGTAATCGATCATATGACTGAATAGATCGCATGACTGCGTTGTTTTTGCAACTAAACAGTATAACTTTCTAGCAATTTGTTGACTGACTGAATCGTTTGAGATGTATTTAGAGAGGTGAAGAGATAGTTTTCAATTACTATCTCACATAGCTTACACCTTGAACGCCCTTAAAAATACAAAAAGTTGTGTTAGTTACACTTTTTATCTCAACGACGGCAGAACTGAGAAGTCGGTGGGGAGGTAGCTCAGAATCAGAAGAATGACATGGACACTTTTTATCACATTCTCGTGGAGCGTGACACACAACGTGGGATAACAAAGCATGTGAGTAGCAGTTCCTTTGTTGTGAACGCAACTCACAGCTAAACGTCATAAAGTCTGTCGTTAAAATTATAGTTGAATTTTAAAGTTGACATGTTGATGTTTCGAGTTTCTTTGAGCTTATTGTACCGATATAATCATTAAGAAAGCCGTGACACGACCAACAAGATCAAATCTTTCCCAACGAACCTGCAATGCAACTAGAATCCGAAACATTCAGAGAGAAAGGACTCATCTTTCATACATAATAGCTAGTCCAATCTTTAAACGTTTGTGGTCTGAAGCTAGAAAATCCATGTTTTTCTCATGGTCTATTATATGTGGCATGTTCCAAGGACGGAAGATCATCTGGGTTATTAATTCTTGCACCAGATAATAAAACAAAAAATATTGTCTATCACAAGGCAATTCAATAAAAAGTGGAACCCATGCACTAAAACACATGGACAGTAAATAATCCTTAAAATACTCGTTTTCTCCATTTACATACGTTAATTATCCAAATAAAAATTGATTTTGATAACATTAAAAGTCTGATCATTTATAACCTCTAAGATGGAACAAAGTTCACCGGATGAGCTAGTTGTGAATATCTGCAATCTTGTAAAATTGAAACAAATAAAAATAAAATTCAGTTAATGATGACGTTTGGTAGTAAATAAGTTGCACAATCAACGCAAGGCCTATGGTAGGTACTTGCTACTTATTGGGTGCATACTGCTAACCATACTGGGCTTCGAGAACATTTTTTCCCCCTAAAAGAAGTAAATCAAACGAATCTCCGTTTGGCGTCGAAAAAAGGTGTCTCTCAAGCTAATAACCGGATCTCAGGGCGGATTGCGAGGGTGAGGAAGCGTAAACATTTCCCAACCCCCTGAGTGCCTCCATTACTCCGAGCCGAGCCAAGTTCGCACAAACAACGCAACTATACTTGAATTATTGTTCGTGCTCGGGCGGGGGGGCCGAAGGGAGGACGAGGGAGTTAGCTTCAGAAAATATTTGCTTTAGGGCGGCCCATTTGTCTTCCCAAGTCTCCAGACGTTTCACTTAGCGGTGAACCCCGGAGCCCCTAAACCCTCATACGCGACGCGGGTTAATCCGAAACGTGGACAGAAAGTGCAGAGAAATCTGAACGAAACACAGCAACCACGCGGTTCATATGCTAGTGGAACATAATCATTTCATTTATCAACTGAGGAAAACACAAAGGTGTGCTACTTCTCTATTAGAATAACCTCTCAACATAAATCACTGATCTATGTTTGTTAGACGTAACCTATCGTACTTTAGTTGTTGAGTTCTTCTTCGGTAGTAAGAAATTTCCATAAAATGACAGCTTTAAATTAAGGGGTTAAGAACAAGACAACTTAAAAATGAGTTATGCGGTTTTATTAGGCTGTTTCGTGCATGGGGAATCACGCATTTCTCTGACAAGTAATTCGTTTGGATTTTCGCTGAATTTTTATTATCCCTGGGAATGGGAAGGCGAGCTCCGACTGACGTTCCGTCAATGTAGATAGGACTTGTTTCTTCCTTGCGGAAATGAATATCACTATTTTCTTTTTTGGAAAACCGAACATTCTGAACCCTCATGCCATCTGCGTTTCATGCATAATGTAATGGTAGCTAGATGTCACGCACATTCAATTTACGCACATCAACGGATGGGGGCCATTGTGTAGATTTCCCAAATTTTGGACTTATTTTGTTCTTGTGGGAAACCCTCTCAATTACATACCAGCTTCGCTTGCTTTAAAGATTCCTGCTCCTGTGTTGTATTGATCATTTCAACTTCTAGTACATAACTATTATTGAGTCAGTTTTGATTAGAAGTACCACCCATAATACCACTACACATCTGCGGAACAAGAAAAGAAATGAAAATAGGCACAGACATCAGAAGATCGACAGGCATCTCAGTGGTATGTTCAGTAGATGATCTATAGGCTCCCCAAGCAAATGCTTTCATGGAAGCCCTGGCAGAGAGGCTATCTGAGGCCTAGAAGAGACAGAGAGCAATGTAGGGGGATGGTTACGAGCAAGATTTGGCTATTTGGACTCCTTCATGCAAGCAGCAAGTGCTTCCGAGGAAACCGCAATGAACTGGAGTAAAATTGAGCTACCTCCCTCAGCACCACTACACATCTGCGGAACAAGCGAAGAAATGAACATATGCACAGACATGAGAAGAACGACAGGCATCTCAGTGATATGTTCAGTAGATGATCTATGAGCCCCCCCAAGCGAACGCTATCATAAAAGTCCTGGGGGAAAAGCTATCTGATACAATAGTATCGTATTGATGTATATGATACTGCAAAAGCCCGAAGTGCGCTAAAGGTTAGGATTTACCGGAAAATCCTAGCATTACCTACCAAATGTTGCCCGAAATCTAAATGAAAAACAGACATTTACCGCTAGAGAGTTGGTTAATCTTGGAATTAACTCTCCAATTTCGTAAATGCCCAAAAAACCATAGCACGTGAGGCATTTCAAACTGTCACCAATCTCTCTTGGCAAATGTGCGGATTTCCCACGACTCGTTGGTAAATGCAGTACCTAAAGATTCACGTAATCAATTCGAAATTTGTGCCGAGACCTTCGTTACACCCTGACAATGTACCTGATGAAGAAATAAGCCTTTGTACCGCGGTTTAGAAACAATCATTGGTCGGCGGCTAGGGTTGCAAGAAATGCAATTTCTTGTAAAGTTCAACTAAAAATTCCTGTGCAAGGCAGCGAATATGAAGTGCAACACGAAGTACCATGATTCTCTACTTTGTTGCAACTATTAATTTATAGTAAATTTTACTTGATTTTACCATGTGAAAGTATAGACTGAAAGTATACAATGATAGCACAATTGCATAGTTGATTTACAGCTTTGCAAAGTGGAAATAAAGTTTACAGTTTCATCCATGAGAGAACCACATGACCTTCCCCAACAAGGGTAAAGCGAGTAGCTCATGTTCCACATTGTATCATCTACATGTATGCATTAAATGCAAATACAAATTTTGTATCAATTTTATTTAATAAATAAATTATCTATCTATCCATCCAACACAGGACGTTGGATTCCGAGCCAATATGTTTTTGCGAAATACCTGGTTGATATGAAGTGAATACGGGCGGCCATCGAGGTTCACTTACCTGAAAAATAAAAAATGCAAAGTTTCAAAGGGGTGTCATACATTTTAAAACATTCTACGAAAATCATTTGAGAGAAAAAGGGCTGCATAAATACATGGTAAAATAGGTGAATTTCACGATGCACTTTATACTTTTACCGAGTCGCCGCGAAAATAGCGAAATAAAGAAAGGGAAAGAATATGGAAGAAAAAGTCGAACCGTAGCAGGAGCTCGTATAAGACTATAAGTTCGACTATAAGCTGCGCAAATGGGCGAGAATCAATCGTAATTCAAAAGGAATATCGCAGGGGTCCCCCCCAACATTGAAAATCTCGAAGTAAACTTCGGACTTTACAACTGTAGTTTACAGACTTTTCCAACAGCCATCGCGACTTACTTGGTAAGTCGTGTTTTACGACAGCTTAAAATGGAGGGCAGTTTGTCACGTAATATCTCGTTTTATGTAAAGTGAAACGGGAGGTTTTACATTCGTCTTGAGACATCGTCTGTCAGGGGAAATATATTATATAATGTTGGGGTATTAAATCATTTACAGTGAAGTGAGAGAATATTATTCGTCGCGTAAAAGCTTTAAGGGGCGGTCTTCTACGTCGCGATGGGGATTAAGTTTTCTACGGTTAGGTAAAAGTAGCAAATGTTGGAATAAAGCAGTATAATCCATCCGGCTGCAGATTTCCGAACCAAACAGATTAGTTGACTGAAAACTTCGCATGATTAACTCACTCTAGACGCGAATGTTGGAACCAAAACTATCATCTCTCTAGTAGAAGATGTTGGGAACAAACACATTAGTTGACTGGATAAAATACATAACATAACCAAAACACTCTGGTAGCAAATATTGGAAAAAACACTGTAATCTATCTAGTGGCGGATATACGAACCAAAAAGATAAGTTGACTGAATAGATAACATGATCACTCTGGTATTATATGTCAGTTTACACTCTAAAACTCCACTTGAGTATTTACTGAGGGTTTCAAAAATGTCTGAGAATCTTCTTCCCAGAATTGTGGCGGTTGAGCTGGCTAGGGTTGGAGCTGGCTTCGCAGAAACGTATGCACACATTTGTGATCAACACTCTGTACCAGAAAATTTGTCATCATTTGAATACGAAGCCCTCGTTGGACATGGAAAGCCTTTAGTTGGCGTTTGCTTCAAGCAGCAGCTGCGTCTGACAAATTCACTCAATCGGAGACTGGATCAATCAGTGAAGTGTGCTAGTCTGAATGGATATCAACATGTTCTCTGCATACTGCACGCTGGGCATTTAAAATCCGAGCAAAATCCTAGTGTCTTAATGCAAAGCTCTTTTTTCAGACCACCGAGGCCCTGGTGGGCCTATTGTGGCTGAAGGAGGAGGTCGTTACTTCCAACTCCTTCACAGGCACATTTGGCTACCCGACCTGGCCACCCTGCCGAACCAAGCCCAGTGTACAACACCTGCACCCAACGTCAGGAACTGCCTGGGATCCAAGCACTAACTGCTTGATAATTACTGGGTAGGCGTTGACATCCCAGGCTGTTGTACGACCAATTGTCGTCGACCCCAGCCAAAGCATGAAGGTCCACCCTTGAATGAGAGGAGAGTCTTAACCTCTCCCGAGTTAACTCGAGGATCAACGGAAGCCTTCCCCCAGGTTAGGAAACGCTAATTTGCCAGCACAGGGCAGTGGCAGATCGCACGACACGCAGTCTCATCCTCTGCCTCACAGAACCGGCAGATCGAGGAGTCAGATTTGCCCATGCGAAGCCTTACAGGTCAGACGAGTCTGAAGAGTGCTCATTGTGTAACCTCCACGAGTGGGAAAATGTACACCACTTTCTTTGTAGATGGTGAATTTTTTGGTGCATTTAGGCGCATTGCATTTAACCGCAGAGTGACGTCGTCAGAGGAAGCTATTGCATCGTTGAAGGTCCCGGATAGGAAGAATCTCGAGCTGTATTGCAAGTTGGCATGAGGATATAGGGGAATGATGGCGGCAGAATTTAATTTTTGATTAAAAACGTGTTGGTTACGTTTAGGTATACGTGATTAATTGTATCAATAAACCTATTAATAATTGTACTCGTATAATTCACTGGCACTAGCTAACACACTATGCCACTACGGCCCTACTTTCGACAGACGAATTATTATTGCCGTGAGTTTATTTGCAGTTTTTCGACTAATCTCTTCATTTATTCATTTATAAATAAACCTCTTCTTCTTCTTCTTCTCTGGTAGATAGCGAATATTGGAATCAAACAGTATGCAAACAGTATAATCCCTTTAGTATACTTTGGCTCCGATATTGGAGCCAAATAGATTAGTTGACGGAATAGATAACATGACACCATCCATCGTGTAGCATCAGAACTAACGTTGAGCAAGGTATACAGTGGCAAGTGCACAGTATGATTTGCTGAGTTCAGCTTTGAGAAGTCCTCAAAAATCTATCATTCAAGCTAGATTACTGTCAATTTAATAAACCTTTGTGATCGGTTAAAAAAATAAAAATAAAAATAAAATGCCCATTCCCCTACAATTATCAACATTTTTAGGTTCACGTTTCAAGCCGAATCCGAAAATAGAATAAAGAAGTAGATTATTTCCACATTTGACACTTTAACCCATTAACCAAGGTAACTGTACAGTTATATATATAGATAACGACCATAAACCGCTTTTAATAATTATGTACGTAATATTTAATTAATTATTTTCGGCACAAAATATAAAATGAGAACGAATGTGTCATAAAAATATACATCTGTGCCCGCAGAGGACTGCATTAAAAAAATTTGTATCCCAATCCCTCGAATGCAAATCACAAAAAAAGTTAATTAAAAAGGCAATAAAAAATCGTTATCTGAAAAGTCCAGAAAAAAGAAAGAAAATAGATGGTTCAGGTATTCTTAACAATAGATGGTTCAGTATCACTCTCAATCAAACTTTACGGAAAAAAGAAAAATGAAAAACTGATAGCCTTCATCGTCCTCTAATCTCTACAATTTTTCCATGTATATACTTTTAAAAACTAATAATGTAATACGCCCATCTGACAGCACTGATTTTGAAGTACTAAATGTATGTCAATGTTGTGTTGGCATTATATAAATTATGATGAATAAATAGGTACTTGGTACCTCAAACTGAAGCTGAGCTTGAGTCATTTCCACCGATCGTTGTTGTGATTCACCTCATATTACGGTGTTTCGTATACCCCGAACTGCAGCCTCTATCTGTCACCATTCTGATGTCTATTTTAGTTGAGGTCTGTACTCGATGTGACAGGTGTCGCTAGTAAAAGTCTAAGACATCAAAGGTTTTCAAGATTCTTCAGCAAAAGGCCCAGCGAAGGAAACCCTTTTGCCAAGGTGAAACCTTGCCGACTTATCCAGATTCTCAACAAAGACAGTTACAAGTCCCGGACAAAATGGGAGGGAGCGAGACCTTCAGTTGAAAAGGCAGAAAGGTGGGAGGAAAGATCAGAAGCGAGGGTGGAAAATAGAGGGTTTCACGTCAGAAAGCCGTTATTTTTACTTAGAACGCAAAGCAGGAGAGACGGCGAGGAAGGCCTTCAACGCGGAGGAAAGAACGGGAGGCGTCGATGGGATAACAAGACTTCCATCTCGTCGGTTTTCGACCATCCCGGAGAAGAAAAAGGCGGTAAAATGAAAATAGAAAAGAGACGCCCTTTTGGTGCAGACTCGCGTAATGAAAAGAGTCTCACGGCTCGGCGACCGCAAGTTTCCCGGCTGGGGAAGGCGGGATTTCCCAACAGAAAAAGCTCGAAAACTCCGAACAGCACTTTTGCGTCCAATAAAAAAGAAAAAGTTCTTCGGCTCAGGGGAGGAAAAAAGGAGAAATCAAGTGGTGTTGCGGAGCGGATGAGTTGTCGGTTCTATTAGAACAAGAGGGTTTTCCGGCGGGAGGTGTAGGCATGTTATCGGGAACAATCATTGCAAGCCAGCTGTCGCTTTTCCGGCGTCTTCCTTCAACCCGCGTCGGCTGTAGATGTGAACATGCGGACTTCCCTCCACAACAGATGACACCATCGATTCGGATGTAGGAGCAAGATGTTGCCTCGTGAGGATCCCAGCTAGCGGCCAACAAATACAAGTTGGCGTAAGTCGTAGACTTTCCGAATCTGGATATTTCCTTATTCATCGCCCATTTCGGTTCATCATTTTAAATAGTAGGCCTTTGTTGTCGCGTAAAAAACACTTTTTAAAACCAACAACGAGTTTTTCATTTCAAAAACGAGTTTTGAGGTGGGTAAATTAAAAATGGCACTTCCCACAGTGATACAGAATAGGGATGACCGTCTAAACATAAATATCGATATCTCGATGTTTGATAGTATCGGCGTTAAAATATCGACGCCGATATATATCGTACGTTAATCATCGATAGTAGGCACTACCGATAGTATCGACCAAAAAATATCGATAGTTTTAGAAATATAATGGTTAAAAAGTAGAATAAGATTTATGGATTTAATGCACTTAGTAGACCAGATGCCACAATTGAGTTTGCAAAAGTTCAAATTTATTTAAAAAGACAACCTTTCTGATTTACGATAAAATTGGTTTAAATTGAAACTATGTTCAGTTTAATGCATTATTATTTTTAATTTTGTTTTACCAATAGTTTTGTAACAAATTATATTGTTTGATAAGCTACCCAAGTTCTCTTAGAGGGGTTGTAGCATTTACGTCATTCTTAAATTAAAAGAATTTAAATACCTACGTTTCGAACCTATGGTTCAAACAACTGAGAATAGACGAAAAAAAGAAAAAAAAATAACCAACCGTGAACTAGATAAAATCTCAAAAAGAACAACACAACACTTGTTGAAAAACCTCAACAACAAGTTGTCAACAACCGCAATCTTCCAATTTACCTATGGAATCTCCAAACCACTACTCTTCTTCTTCTGTTTTTACCGTCTTGGGCCAAGACTCTTGGCCGAGCCGAAACCAATAGTTTACATCCTATGGATATTATCCATGGATAGATATCGATATTCCAGCCAGACGAACTGATTTTTGTGGGCATAATATTTGTCCAGCTCGTGTGATGTGAAAAAAATGGAACTCAACATCGATGTTATTAGATGAGTCAACATAATATGTGATATTATCAAAAGAAGCAGATATATCGGTTATTAAAAAAATATCGGCAGAAATATCGGAAAAAATATTGGTCACTAACTATCGATATCCGATACTATTGCATCATCGATAGAAAAATACGGATATTTCGTTGATGGCCATCCCTAGTCCAGAATCGTCGAAAACTGGTCAATATTAATATTTCCTTGTGTAGTTGAACTAGAAACCAAAAGTTTGGCACATTTACTAGTCATAGGACTGGGTTTCAGGGCAGGAACCGCCCCTGTTAGTGATAATTAATTTCAAGTTGGTCTATCAGTTTCGCTAATTAGTTCTATTACTACCTGTTTTCTTAAATGGTTTGAAACTAGTCATAAGTTGGCTTTGGAACAAACACTCATTTGAAGGGAAATTCGTAAAAGTAGCAAGATAGATAGTTAGTTTATTTCCATAATTTTACATGTTACATTCTTCAATTGAATAATAACTGATGACCGAGCTGGACAGTGTAACACTGTTGCCCAGCCCGGAGTTGGTTCTATAAAGTACCGACCTATAACATTATATTTACACCGCATTAACTATTGATATTTAAATTCCACTTTCATGGAATGATGTATTTAGTAGACACCCCATTATATAGCTGCTTTATAAAATCATTAATTTAGTTCATAAAGTACTCATATGGTTTATATCTTATTAGTTTACAACTTTCTTTTTTGAATACATGTTCACTGGTCATCTTCATAAGATTTATAATTTTTTCAAAATCTCATTGACTATTTGCATGCCTCTGTATTTTGTCGTCCTTTGAGCAAATGTATTTTTTACTCTTGGCAACTTGAGTCTATATGATTTTGTTTGACGCTTCCTCACATCAGCAAAATATATATTTTTGTGTTTACGGATTAGTTTTAGCACATTTAATGTGTACAATTGGTGGACAGTTAACAAATTCAAATCATGAAATAACGTGTCACTGGGATGGCGCCAGGGCTTATAGAACAATGTCCTTAATGTCATTTTTTGGATCTCAGAAATTTTGTCAATTAGGTACTTAAAAGTACTCCCACATATTACATTCGCATACTGCAAGATTGACTCAAACAGCGCCTGATAAACATGGATCTTTAGCTTTTCTGATAGAAATTTGATTATTTAGAGGGTATTAGTATTAGCACACCTCCTTAGCTTTTGACACAAACTTTGAACTTTGTGGTGGGTTTTTGTGGTAGCAAGAACATGTATCTTGTTTCACTTAGTATTAAACTTTACGTGTACGTTTGAACTAATCGTGTCTTCATAGACGTTGATATTTCTTAGCTCCGCATCCTTCATTCATCGTCGCGGTGATCCCCGAATTACAAAACCGCCCTGGCAGACGGCAAACTTAAATTAAAAGCTTTTTCTCCTCCGCTTTTCCGTTGGCCTCTTTAGATTTCCCTTCTCTGTCACTCTTTCTTCTTTTTACGATCCTCCCTCTCTCTCTCGGGGTTCTTCAACCCTTTCGTTTTCCTCCTTTCCCCCGCCCGATCGTTTTCCACCTCGTTTCACAAGAAAGGGGAGGGTTTTTCCGGCTTTTCCTCCTCCTCCTGCTCCACCTTCAACCGCCGCGGGTCCACTCGGTTGTGTCCGTTTCTCGAGTCCGTTCCCACTCCCCGGACCCGGCGAGGGCTTAGGACGCTCCCCAAATTGTGAGTCACCCTGTGGAGGGAACGGAGGAGAAACGGGGATGGGGCGTAGGCCTTTAGAAGGACAGGAGGAGAGCTGGGACGGGGGCTTATTTCGAGCTAGAGAGCACTCGACAACACCCGATTCCCCCTCCACCAGCACCAACCTTTACATTGCACACTTTTACACTCTCCAAGAACCTTTGCACACCGGCCCGCTATAGTGAGCCCACAGAGGTCCTACTGTGCAAAGGTCCTAAATGTTTTCTTTCAAGTTCCATCAGCACAAAGAAGAGAGAACACATTACATGAAGCGAGGCTTCATACTACTTCCATCGAGCTTATTGTAAATTCAAGCGATCTAGCCAATTCATAAATGTATTGCATGAATCGTCATCAGAGTTGGAGGGTAATTATTAGGGAAGGCCGAAAGTCGATAGGAGTATCGATTAATCGATAGTTTCACATTATCGATGTGTGGGAATACGAAATAACTCTGCCCGCTCCCCTTGAAATTCAAAGCTTCACTTAAGGGAAAGTTAATTCATTCTAAGAATTGAAAAGCATCCACAAAAGATCTATGGCTCCTCCTTTTCACAACTAAATTCATTGAATGGGAACAACAGTGGCTAAAAGCATTTCTGATGAATTTCCACGTGCACCTGCGCACCAGTTTTTCACCCTATACCAGTCTCTAACTGGAGTTCATACTGTGAATGTTAGATCCTGAGGGGTACCTATTAACTCAAATTCCCCAAGTAAGAGAAAGAAGGTAATAATAAGTGTGGAAATTACTGACCAATTACCGGGATTCTATTCTGGGATGAGTAGTAGAAATTCCCAAAGCTCTCGAAGGACCACTCCCGATTTATCTGAGAGATACAGACCCATGAGTTGGTACACCTAATTGAGACACCATTTTGGATTCGTGAGCTTCTCACGCAAATATTTAATAAGTAAAGAAGTTGCATAAGATGTTGTGCTGAAGAGGCTGATCTATTTGGCGACTATGGGGATAGGGCTCAGGCACTCCTATTACTATTCCGTACTATCGTTATATATATATACATTTACGTCATATATAGGTGATAGTTAGTCACCGATAGTATTGAACTATCGATAGTGTCTCACTATCGACTATCGGCCTTCCCTAGTAATTATTACTTTGAGTAATGATTTGAATATTTAAATAATTTTGAAATATTTTGCTGTTTTGATGGAAATTCGCCTAGGCTGAGACCAGCCATAGTGAAATCTCGGAATTTAGGCCTTTGAACAAGATTTTCACAACAATTTCATTGAGAGTAATGACAATTCCCTTTCCAATTCCTGTAATGGTAATTGAAAATGCAATTACTTTTGGTTTATTATTCAGTAATAAACCATTGTAATCGCTCTTGAAAAAAAATTTCAAACCCCCCCCCTGAAAATTTCATGGTTTACGTTTCAAAGGGTGTAGAATCCAAATCTGCAATAAAACATTTTCCGTCCGTCCGCCGCACGCCGTACGCACGATTTCTCCCAAACGGCTGAAGCAAAAAAGCTGAAATTCTCAGGAAAAATCAATATTGGTCCGACAACGCCACAATTCTTTAGCCAGCTCTCTCACTTAATTTAAAATTCCCTTTAAGGGTTGTCAAAGTTTTGTAGAATCCCTAAAAACCTCAAAAAAAGTCGAGGCGGCCTAAATTTGGATTTCTTTTAAAGAACTTTCCATGAGGAATCGAATGAGCCCTTCCCCACTTCCGTAGCTCAAACCATTCCCGATGTATGGCCCGATTTATAGTGCCAACATATGCATCCACATTCACTACATCACTAGGTTACTGCAATCAAAACAAACACAAGAGTTTTTTTTTCTTAATCGCTGTTCCTTAGTGATGTAGTGAATGTGGATACTGGAGTGAACTCCTAGAAGGGTTTATAGCCGATACACGAGTTGAAACTTTCTGATATGCATGAAACTCATTTTTGGCATCTGGTCTACTAAGTGCATTAAATACATAAATCTTATTCAACTTTTTAACCAATATTTTTCTAAAAATAACGATCTTTTTTGGTCGATTATATCGGTAGTGCGTACTACCGATTATTAACCTACGATTTATATCGGCATCGATATTTTAACGCCGATAAAATCAAACATCGATACATCGGTATTTCATGTTTCGATGGCCATCCCTAGTTGGAATTACCATCGTTTTTTGATACGATTCGAGTTTACAAAATAACATAAACCCGGACCTTCCCGGGAATTTCGTTCGATATCTCCAAAATTGATCGGAACTCATCTTCGCGCTACGTTGAAAACCCCATTACCCCCTCCTGAGGGTTAATATTCCCGTCCGTCTTTCCACCCCGACGATAAAAAGTTGCCGCGAACGAACGGGAAAGAAATTCAAATTTCTCCGACGCTCTTGGGAACGCGATAGGGCGGCACGGAACCGCTGCAGTCGAAATTTATGAAAATGTTTAATTCGGGCTCCCCGGGCCAGGTTGGCTCATGAATAGCCTCCCGCGACAAGGGAAACTGGCCCGCAAGGACTTTCCGATTTCCCTTGAAACGCCATTCAATTTACATGCATGATATTCATTTTATGTATTCAAATGTATATGTTATAAAAATGGTTCTTTTGTCTCTAATTTACATATTGTTATGTTAACGGAGCGTTTTTTTCTTTTTCTGAAAAAGATTTCAACTGCATTCTGTATTCAATGGTTCATCGCCGACTTCGTTACCCACTTCGATGTAACTGGGGCTGGAGACAATTGGTGTTGTTCATTAATCATTCAGAGGGTCATTGTTGAAAGGAAAAAACGCTGCGAATTATTACACAGAGGTTTATTATTTCCATGCTACAATAACCATTCTGCATAATTCACCGATCTTTGTAAATTAGACGCAGTATTCGGTACACTATGTAAAGTCGCCACTATAGATGTTCGATATTTCTGTACCGGTGACAAAATCCTTGTTTACTATGAAAATCCTAGGTCATGTTGGCATTGTTTGTCTGGTTTTAGTTACAGAGTTGTGCTTTTGTAACGTTTCATAAATTTCCAAATGTTCAGCGTCATGTATAACTAGTTCTGTCATGTATTCTGTCATGTTCAATCAATCTTCCATGTACCGCTCAATATTACATCATTCTGAATATGATTATTCAATGTATATTAAATTTGTTATATGTATAACTCCAGTTGGTTTATTATTCAATAATAAACCATTGTAATCGCTCTTGAAAAAAAAAAATTCTAACATCCCTGAAAATTTCATGGTTTACATTTCAAAGGGTGTAGAATCCGAATCTGCAATAAAAAATTTGCCCGTACGCACGATTTCTCCCAAACGGCTGGAGCAAAAAGCTGAAAATTTCAGGAAAAATCCATGTTGGTCCGGCGATGCCCCAATTCTTGAGCCAGCTCTCTCACTTAATTTAAAGTGCCCCTTAAGGGTTGTCAAAGTTTTGTAAAATCCCTAAAAACCTCAAAAAAAGTCAAGGCGGCCTAAATTTGCACTCTTTTTGAAGAACACTCCACGAGGACTCGAATGAGCCCCTCCCCAGGTCTATAGGTCAAACCATTCCCGATTCGATTTATGGTGCAAACATTCGCGTTATTTTGGTTTAATATTGTTTCTGTGTTGATATCAGTAACCTAGTGACGCAGTGATGTGGTAATGTGGACACTGGAGTGAACTCCTAAAAGGCTTTGTAGCCAATACACGGGTTGAAGCATTCTGATAACCATTTAAAAAAAAAACCGCTGCAAATTCTTCCACTGGGGTTTATTATTCAATTGGCTTGCGTTCATGATTTGAATTTATACTAAGCTTTGGAGTGTGCTTGTTTCACAGGTGATAGAGCGATTATTGAATTTCAGGAGATATGCATATAGCACATAAATCTGTTCTCGACCAAAATACCATTATTTGAATTGATCAGTTGATCATATTTGTGTGCCTCCTGAAATTCAATAATCGTTCCATCACCTGTGAAACACGCACACTCCAAAGCTTAGTAGAAATTCAAATCATGAATCATTGAATAATAAACCCCAGTGAAAGAATTTGCAGCGTTTTGCAATAAATCGTTTTTCTTCTTCTTATATTTCAGCGGGGTTGATCGATTAGGATTGATATTAGCCTTGAGTGATGGGGTAAGTTCTCTTCGTTTTCATGTTCATTTTCCTAACCAAGTAGTGGCAAAGCAGCACACTTTGTGATATTGTTGGCTACCCGCGAAACCTCAACATTGGCAGAAGCGACCTAAGGTTTTATTCAACACCTGTATTTATTTGATTGGTTCACTGTATAGACGAATACGAATTGAATTATGTATTTCCATACTCGTTCATAGAGCATGTACGCATTCATTTGAAATACAGCCTTCATCAGTTAACTACACAACCGCTTACATCTTCCTTGGGTTCACCTTAACACAGTTGATTCCACACCAGTAATAATCTTGGAATGTAAAGCCAGCTCATTCGTTTGGTATCCAAATAATCCAACTTCTATTTCCAGTATGGATATTGCCCTCTATCCCAATACGTGACTCGTCGAATATTTTGCCCGTCCCTTCCGAATTTCCCACGAAAAAAAAAATTACAGAAGGTTCCGTGAATATTTCCCACGTATTTCTCCAGCGAAAGGGGTCGGAATGTTTCGTGGGAGTTACCCCCTCCCCTTCCCCACAAAACTCCCCTCTTCACCTCCCCTCCGGGAAACGTCAAAGGCCTTTTTTTCCCCCTCATTCCGGGAGCTTTGGTTTATCGAAGGAAATAGAAGGGTCAGGAAGAGAAAAAAACCCGACCGGGGAAGTACCTAAGTAGTTTTATAGGGCGGCTTGGGAAGTGGAGTTGTGGGCCTTAGCTTTTGGGGCCTCTCTCCCCCCCAAGTTAAGGTGAGAGAAGGAAGCTGTTTGGATTTGGGGAGGCAAGTAGGTAAAGGGTTAAGGCAGATATCGGTCGACCTGGGGAGTCTTTACGATCGGGGCTAAAGTCCCTAAAGCGGAATCCAGTTAATTCCCGTCTTTATGGAGCTTTATTCAAGGATTCTCTCCCGCCCTCCGTCTAAAGCTTCTATTCACGTTTTACACTTTCGCTGTTTTAGCTTCATCAAGGCGGTTCGCGTGCCGCTCGCTGAGCCTGAAAAGGTTTCAACTGTAGGAAGACGCATTTCCCGGGCAACACTTACCAGAATCCTCGGTTTCATTAACGTTCTCCAGTGGTACAAAGAATTCTGTTGCCTTTCACAAAAATGAACATTCAAGTTATCATCGTAATGGTTAATACGTATATAAAATTACTTAACGAATATCTGCCAATGCACAGGGTGGGTCACGGGAATAGGGCCAAAAACGAATAGGTGTTAATATGGATACTTTGGGAGTACAATAATTAGATTTACATTTTTTGGTTGAGGAATATCTGCAATCTAAAGTTTTGAAAATTACGTGGCTCATATATTTTTTTTCTGTGATTCTATTGTTGCAGCTGAAATATTTATATTCATTTTCATCTAGCAATATTTTTCATAGTATAATAGACACAGCAGTAGGTTATGTTTTCAATAAAATCGTCCCTTTAGATAGTATACGTAGTAATAATATTGTAATAAATCAGTTTTTGCACTTCGCACAAATGGTTTTTTCCTTTTGAGGCGCCGAAGTTCATCCGTATTGTCCAAAACGTCAAGCATCTCCGGGTTCTCGTGTTTGTGGAGCCGTTGTTCGGGCTTCTTCGCGTATTTAGTACCTAACTGTTACATAGACTGTTTTTATCCTCAGGTGCTAATGAATATCATCATTTATTATGTCAGAGGGGGCACCTACAATAATTCTCAGTATTTTATTCTGAAATGTTTGTATTTTTTTTAGGTTTGTTTTTTTGGCACTGCCCCATAGTTGAATCCCATAGGTCCAGATAGGGCGAAGAATCTGCTTATATAATAGTAGCTTGTTCTGGAGTGTTGACGAGAATCTTCAATTCTTGCTTTTTCTTTTCTATGTGATTATTCCATTTTAATTTTGTATCAAGGTTCATCCCTAAATATTTTACTGAATAACTGTATGGTATTTCATTTGAATTTATTGTAACATCTATGGTTGAACATTTACGGTTTGTGAAGTTTATGTGTGTTGATTTTGATTCATCAAGTTTCATTCTGAACACTTTGGTTCACTCTGCTAAGTCGTTGGCTGACTTTTGTAATTTTTGCGTTGCACTAACGACGTCATCACCAAGTGAGAGGATGGCCGTGTCGTCTGCAAATGTGGCAACTTGTGTGCCATCATGCTGTGGTATTTCCCTTGTGAATAGCAAATAGAGAACGGGACCGAGAACGCTGCCTTGCGGCACTCCTGCTTTTATAGGTTTCAAATCTGAGTATTTGTCTTCTTGCTTCACCCTGAAGTGTCGGCACTCAAGGTAAGATTTCAAGAGGAGATAATACTGGTTCGGGAGGTACCTATGCAGTTTATACTCCGGTCATTCGTGCCAGACCGTGTCAAAGGCATGAGCAAAGTCTAGGAAAATACTAGAATATATTTGTTTACCTTCTAGAGCCTTTTCAATGATGTTAGTGACCCTATGGACTTGATCTATCGTTGAGTGACGTTGTCTAAAACCAAATTGATGATCTGGAATCAAACTGCTATCTTCTGTTATTGGTTAGAGAGGTTTTAGGAGCAATTTTTCGAATAGCTTAGACATAACTGGAAGAAGTGATATAAGACGATATCCAGTTATCTCGTTTAGTGATTTTCCTGGTTTAGGAATCATTATGACTTCTGCTATTTTCCACTGAGATGGAACATGTCTCAGCCTAAACAAAGCATTTATCCCTTTTCAGGGAGCTCTTTACCAATTTTACCTGTGATCAAGAAGTATCCAGGAGTCTTTTTGACATTGATGTTACTCTTTATTTCTTCCTTGAGTTCTTTCAAACTAACTGGTAAGATTTCTAGAGAATCCGATTTTTCTGTTTTTATCAAGACCTGGCCTGTTATTTGATTTGGTAAAGGCTGAAAGGTTTCTTTTAGATGTTCTGCAAACAGTTGTGCTTTTTCTAGGTTGCTCCTAGCCCAAGCGCCATCGTCTGTTTTTATAGGGGGGTAGTGGACTTCAGGTCTTTTCATGTTTTTATTTGCCTTGTAGATATAATATATGTCGCGCATATGGTGTCCATGTTGTTCACAGCATGAAGCAAGTCGATTCATGAAGTTATCGTGAACGAGCTGTAACGATTGTTCATCAATCGCTACGATATTCTCTCTTATTGCTATTGCATTTTTTCTTTTCGTGGTTTTGATTCATAAACTCATGACTTGAGGTGTCCCCAGAGGAAAAGTAACACACTGTTAAGACAGATGACGTTGGAGGCCATGGGACTTCCCAAAACGAGATACGAGGCGGTCAGGAAACATTTAGCGTAAGACGTTCACTATAACAGTGGCAGTATGAGGTGACGTCCCATCATGTGGAAACCAAAGATCCAAATGATTGATAGCTGGCTCTGCTCAGCTAGGGGTCCCATGAAGTTGTTAATAACATCGGCGTAACGGGCTCCAGTGACTTTCACTGTGTTTCCTTGTTCTTCAAAGAAAAAACGACCAATGGCAAATGATTTTGAAAGTGCATACCAAACGGTCACCTCCTGGCCGAGCAATGGTCGTTCGTTCAGAACTTGAGGGTTCTCTGCAGCATAATCACGGCATCAATTGATGAACCATTGCTGCAGCGCGTTGACGATTAACTTCTCTGACCTAACCAAAAGTAGATGTGAAAAATAACCGTCATTTTGCGACCCCGACAAATAAAGGTTTATTCGATTCAAAATGAGTTGAAACTAATAACAGGAACGGAAATTATCACTGAAAATTGCACTCTAACATAACTGATATTTTCAACCTCTGGATTTTACTACTTCATGTTATTTCATGTTCCTACAAATTAATGTCCTGCGTTTGTGATTGCGATCGGAAGGTAATAAAAGAGACGAATTGTTTCATTGGGATAGAAGACGAGTTCACAAATTAGGAGGTACTGAAAAAACTGTTCCAAGGAATCGAGAAAATTCATACAAGGGCCATCGTTAGGAAATTCGGTTGTGTCCACGTACCGCGTAGAGCGCAATTACCGAAGACCAACTAATTATTTCTGCTGTGATCGCAAAAGCCATTCAGGCGGGAGATGAGGGAGCGCACCGATGAAGTAAACAATAGCGACGGAACGCACGGAAACCCCAGATGTCGCGACAAACAATCCGAATCTAATCCAGATGAGGGTTTAAGTTCCCCTTTCAACTGCAAATATGGAGATGGGCTGTTTTGTTGTTGATCTACGTTGGGTGGGGTCAACAGGGTTGCTTACAACGTGGATCCCATTTCACGACTAGAGCAGCTGCCACTACATTTCACGTTGAAGAAGTTGGTTGATGATAGAGAAATGAAACAAAGATGCAAAGTAATTTGGATGAACAAAAACACGCCCTCGCAGCTTTCTAGTGTCCTTTTCCAAATAAAAACGGAGTAAGATGGAACGTTGTCTATATTTCCACGTAACAAACATGATGATGAAAAATTGAGCAAATAAGAAATACGATTAGGTCATCATACAGTCAAACATGATGACCTAACCGTCGAAATCGATTTAACAGTGTAACTCTTTACTTTCGTGGAAATATAGACAACGTTCCATCTTACTCCATTTTTATTTGAAATGGGTTTCCACAACTTCTTCGCGAGTGACTTAGTCCGTATCCTTTTCGAGATTCATTCGAGATTCAAAATGACGTTTATTTTTATCATCATCTGACATGAAAGGTGGAGTTACATTAGAGTGGAATAATAAAAAAAAATGATACCTAAATAATAAAAAAGTCAACAAAGTATCTTTTGCTTTATGAGATACAAACGCTGCAAATTCTTTCACTGGGGTTTATTATTCAATTGGCTTGCGTTCATGATTTGAATTTCTTTGGAGTGTGCGTGTTTCACAGGTGATAGAACGATTATTGAATTTCAGGAGATATGAGTAGAGCATGTAAATCTGTTCTCAACCAAAACACCTATTTGGATTGATCAGTTGATCATATTTGTGTGCCTCCTGAAATTCAATGCAGCGTTTTTTTTTTTTTAAATTGGCATTGGTATTACCATACAGCCATGGTTTACATTACATCTTATAAGTTATATGTTAACACATGTCATACGTTAATATTGTCAGATTATATGTAAATGTTCGTACTGCACAAGTAATTGTATAACAACTCATAGACACTAACACTATTTGATTTAAGCAAGGTAGGTAGGTTGAACGGTCGGATGATGCTGTCTATAAGGTTATCGATCATGGTTGCTCTCTCTGCTTCGAATTTGGCGCAGTCCAGGATTATGTGGGACAATGTCTCACGTACTAGGCAGGTATCACATAGCTCTCTGTCACTCCTTCCGATGTTATGGAGATATGATTTGGTGATACCTCGCATTCTGGTCATGGTTTTATAGAACCTCTTGTCTTTTCCGGGGCATTCTAGGTACCACGGACTCAATGAGACTTTGGAAAACATCGATTTATACATTGGCTCAGTTGAACCTCGGTCACAGAATGTGTGCCATTTTTTTTTTTTTTTTTTCATTGCCTCTTAACACATTTTGTATAGGTCCGTTGGGGAGTGGACCGCTGCTTGAACGTCCACCATAGTACGTTTTGTGGCCTCCCTGGCATATGTGTCGGCCAATTCATTCCCAACTATTCCCGAGTGACTCTTCACCCATATTAGCCTGAATTGCCACTCTGATGTCCTAAATCTGTCACATGTTTTAACTATCTCTCCCTCGAGAAAATTCATGTTTGAGTTTGGACTGATATGTCGCAGTTTTGAGAGTGCACTCAGTGAATCAGTCAGAATAATGATATGCCTTTGCCCACCTGCGCCGAGCTGATGTGCAGCATATTTCATAGCTTCGTGTATAGCGTATAGTTCGGCTGTATAAACTGATGCAAAGTCTGCCAATCTAAATTGGGCGGTAACATGTTGGCTTGCATCGAAGTACGCTGATCCCACTTTGCCATCAATCAAGGAACCATCAGCGTAGATGTGGACAGCTTCAGGACAGCGTTCATGGACAAATCTTGTCAGGGACGGAGGGTTTTGGACCGCTGTAGGAGGGATGATAATCGGAGGGGCTCTGAAGCTCTCATATTTCAACTCATACCGAATGGGCTTTGGTAGTTGGGAGATTAGGTCAAGGTACTCTGATACTGAGTAAAAGGCTTCGCATAAGAGTGGGCTCGGCTTTTTGGACCAATATCTGTCTATTAAGTTTAGTATGGACAAATTTTTGAGAAGAGAGAAGTGAGTGGGATGTCATTGGAATAATGACAGCACATATCTCTGGGCTAGCCCCACCTCGAGCACAAACGGGAGGCTCGCCAGCCTCAACGTAGAGCGCATTCAGAGGAGTCGAGATTAGAGCCCCTAAGGCCATTCTCAAGCACTTAGAAATCAATCGTTCAAGCTTTCTGATAAACATCTTACAGGCTGAACCTGTAACTGTAATTTAAGCGTTATTAGAGGTTGTTGCGCGGGGTCGAAAAATGTAGTGTGGAGGCTAAATTTCATGGAATTTTACGTGGAATTCAAATTTGCAATGAAAGATGGGGGTCTTAATTTGGAAAAAAACAAAGTGGCATTAGCTTGCATGCGCGATGCGATCAAATTTGATATTTGAATTTTTTGTAAACATGAAGAGAGGTTAACATTTGATTTTTTTTGGTCTTCAAATGACGCAGATGAAAATACATATACATGATTTAAGAATCACAATGTATACAGGGTGTCCCAGTAACTACGCGGGTTTCCATTTAAAAAACAAAGTGGATCTTGGTTGCGCGGTTGCGTGGTGCGCAATTTTGTCATTTTTGAACTCTACGCAAAAAATTATGAAGAATAGCATGGGTCCGATTTTTTTTCGTCCACAATTGGAGAAAATAAGAGGGGGGACCGTAGTAACTGGGACACCCTGTATAGCGATATTATCCACGATTAATTCCCATATTTGAACTTTTCTTCAATCAAGTAGATAGTTATTAACGCACGACTTCTTCCGAAACGTGAATCAAACGCTTGGAATCCGACTTTTGCAATCACCGTGATTCATCTCGATTCGGAACCAATGAGGCGACAGAGGACGATGAAATTCGTAGGAATCCATCATCGGGAATCAAACGGATTACTCCGTGACTTCTCCCCGACGCGTGGGTTGGGCCGGTAGTTAATTGTGTCCGCTGAAGTGCGACAGGGACCGGGAGTCCCCGAATCCTTTCCCGCTCGGTTTTTCTGTTCCTGACGTTTATTTTTTCCCCCTTTCCCCGCAAATTTCTCCTTTTTTTCATCCCTTGTTTCCAAGAAACGGGGAAGGGTTCATAAATAAGGAAAAACAGTGTCACCCATCCGCGATTATTCGAGCAGGCTGAAGCTCAATTTGAGCATTGAAGCGGACACTTCGAAAGATACCGCCGTTGCATTTTAGAACATAATTTGATTGTATCCGGGGAAAAACTAATTTTCAAATTTTCTTGAAGTTTGCTTTGTAGAGTGATTTTTCTCGTTAATTCAATGACTGATGAAAATCGCTGCAAATTCTTTCAATGGGATTTATTATTCAATTGGCTTGCATTCATGATTTGAATCTATACTAAGCTTTGGAGTGTGCGTGTTTCACAGGTGATAGAGTGATTATTGAATTTCAGGAGGCACACAAATATGATCAACTGATCAATCCAAATAAGTTTTTTTTTTTTGAGATTTTTAGGGATTTTACAAAACTTTGACATTTAAGGGTTATACTTAACATAAGGGTTTAAATTTAGCTCCTTCTTTTCGTTTGCCTGTGAAACACGCACACTCCAAAGCTTAGTAATAAATTCAAATCATGAACGCAAGCCATTTGAATAATAAACCCCAGTGAAAGAATTTGCAGCGTTTTTTATTGTTATCAGAATGCTTCCACCCGTGTATCGGCTACAAAGCTTTTTAGGAGTTCACTCCAGTATCCACATTACTACATCACTACGTCACTAGGTTACTGATATCAACACAAAAACAATAATAAACCAAAATAACGCGAATGTTGGAACCATAAATCGGGCCATAGATCGGGAATGGATTGACCTACAGACCTGGGGAGGGGCTCATTCGAATCCTCTTGGAGTGTTCTTCAAAAAGAGTACAAATTTAGGCCACCTTGACTTTTTTTGATGTTTTTAGGGATTTTACAAATCTTTGACAACCCTTAAAGGTCACTTTAAATTAAGTGAGAGAGCTGGCTCAAGAATTGGGGCGTCGCCGGAACAATATGGATTTTTCCTGAAAATTTCAGCTTTTTTGCTTCAGCGTTTGGGAGAAATCGTGCGTACGGCGTACAGCGGACGGACGGAAAAATGTTTATTACAGATTCGGATTCTACACCATTTGAAACGTAAACCATGCAATTTTCAGGGGGTTAGAATTTTTTTTCAAGAGCGATTACAATGGTTTATTATAGAATAGTAAACCAAAATGGTTTCAGGATTGTTTAAAATAGTTTACCCTGCCAGAATCAGCTGGGAATTCATCAATACCTAACTATTTTGTGTAATGAATATAAACAACAACGATTTAAAGAACATAATTCGAACGAAAAACGGACGAATACGTCTCTTCGAATGGGAAGCGTGAGAATTTTCTCATTGGTGCTCTACTCCTACAAACAAAAAACAGCTTTCGTACAAGTACGCAACCACAAGGGACATTTTATGTCTTTGCGCCCCAGTTCCGATGAGTGCAGTTTTGTAGGACCAATGATAACTACGTTAGATTGTGCTTTGATGGTTGCGATGTAATGGTTCCATCGTTTCGTCACTGAGGTTAACTGTAAAGACATAATCATCACCACTCACAGGACTGTCACAGTTAGTAAACAATATGGTTCCATCGGGTGGTCACTGAGGTTCCGAATGTCCAGGGGTTAACGTGAAAGGATTATGTAAATAAACAGCTTTCAAATGATTGGTGAACGAGTTTTATACGATCACAAATGTCGAAGATAATGATCCGTAGCAACGAATCGGTTGTAAGCGAAAACCATCAGAAATATTTTCGTGACGCTGTCCGCGTTATATTTTCGAGTTTATGTAGCAAAGTAAAGACATAAAATGTCAAAAAGCTGTTGGTTATTTCCGTATTAGAATTACCTTTCTAGGTAAATCACTGATATCTGTATATACGACTTAATCAGTGGTACATTATCTAAACCTCTTGTCTCGTCCACTCTAAGTGCCGAGAACAAATCTATCAGAACAGTACTTCTCAGAAAAACGGCTTTTGCACAACCCACTGATTTCTTAACGTAATTTCACCACTTTCTCTTGTTCTTCACATGGATTTTCTAGAATCAGTTACACAATGTAGTATCTCCATAACCCATTTTAGAGACTCTTTCTTCATCATTTATGTACAATCTCTATAATTGGAACTTCCTGTGTATTTAAATAAACAGATTATTGAAATTCTGAGTAAGATATTAAATTTTCGGAACAGAAAATGAATGAGGTTGTACGTAACAAAAAGGCGTGGACTTCTGACTTTATTTTATTGTCGAGGTAGGTGTATTTCCTCTGTGAGAATCCTCCTTTACCGCGTCTCAGCTTTCATACGTGATCCCTCGGCTAAAACTCGATCGTTGAGCCCGCGACTCAGCTGAGAACATTCGTCTTTGAGAAAAGGGGCTTTTTTTCTTTCTTGCTTCTATCTTTCGAATTCTTCCAGCCGATCCCCTCCCCTACCTCCTAGCTTTTCCGTTTCCTACCGGAAGAACTGCCTTAGTAATCTGCTTAAGAACACGAACGCTGTCCTAAGAAGTTCCTTAGGAATATTTCACGTGCAAGGACCCGCCCCGTAATAACTAGCCAGACTATTAATCGTGGAAGGGGCTCTATAAATCACGGAGATTAGGTGTTATGAGACGCGGTTCGCCCCTCCAATTAATTCAGGGGGGATTCATTCTAGGGAGTCGTAGTTGGAACTTGGGTATCCCTGTACATAAAGGAAACATGATCCCTCTAGAATCCTTGTAAAACTAGAGAAATAATTCATAACCGTCAAAACCAGACGCACTTTTCAATTGAATTTCTTCGTTGTTTATTGATTGTCCATAGAAGCAATTATCAGCAGTACCCTTTTAACCCTTTACTGGTATAGTGGGGTTCGGATCCGACCGGAGCGTTGGTCGTTCCATTCCCCCGTCCCAACCACTTTAAAGGGGTCTCTAGGGGGCAGGTAACATACCAGTCAGTACCGCACAATCATGCTTTTCACATAAATTCATAAGAGCCCTACTCCAGTAAACCTGGCGGGCAACCGTCTCCCCAGCCACAACGCGCGGATAACGATGCGCTGGCAAACATGCCACTTTCCTTAGATACCTGAAGTGCAGAGAAAGTGTGAAGAAGAATAGTGGCTCCACTCCTGCCTCCAATTATACGAAGTAGTGAGCTATTCTAATACAAAAGAAGGTACTGTTATGGTCTGTCTATCTATTTCTTCTGGGTACTGTTCTAGTCTATCAACGCACGCAACCCCATTGCAACCTCCCAAACATATCGAAAAATATCTATGTCTCCTATCGATATAGGTCCACGCTTTCGATGAGTGTTCTGTCTAGTTTGCTGGTCTGGATGCTCGCTTCGCTAGCATCTCAAAAACAACAACAAAAATATCCTAAATCAATCCTTCTAGTAATGTATCGATCAGTTAGAAAATAGATCAGAATGAATCGTGAACATATCGATTGCATGCTTATTTCTGAGTATCTATCCAGCCCTTCTCATTAGTTCATTTACAAAACTATCAATATATTTTCCGATATGTGTGGGAGGTTGCAATGGGGTTGCGTGCGTTGATAGACTAGAACAGTACCCAGAAGAAATAAACCTCAATGTAATAATTTGCCGTGTTTTTTCAATGGTGATATCTTCATTTTTTATTACAAGTACATGGATTAGAGATTTCAGTGATTCTTAGATTCGCCATTAGCAGGCCTTAAAACGAATATTAGTGAATAAGGGACTGGTAATGATTTTTTCCTGCAGAGGAGCAATCATTGTAAGTAAGCGCCTTCTCCTATAGAAATGAGGCAGCTTAGGGCCGCAGTTTCAGAGCAATAAGAAGGAGGCTCGGCTGTAATTATCGTCTCCTTAGAGAATATTGCTCCCTCCGCTCCGGAACCCGGTAGAAATGCACTCAACAGGTTTAGCAAAAGTCTCACAGAATATTGACGGCGAAAGAAAGAATGAAAAACTCGAGAAAAAAAAACAACCAGCTCATTTCAGAGCCGTAGAACTCTTTAAGCGTGGAGAATAATGAATATTGGGAAGGATACCGGAGTCTAAAGAGGAAATATGGAAACTACGTAACTATACAAAGGGATTCATTTATTACGTTTTCAACATTGATGGAACCTCGCAGAGGATACCTAGATGCTAATAGGATAGAGAAGAACAATTGATGTTATTAAAGCCGCTAATAGTGGCATGCACGTTTGTTAGCATGTTCCATCTAAATTCTCCTTGTTAAACTGTGAATACTGTTGCCCATTGCCAGTTTCCCAGGGCTCCCGTAACCTCTTGACTATGATTGATAGGTTTTCCAGATGTATATGGGCTACGCCTCTATCTGATGTCGCAGCAGAAACACAGCGGCCACTGTCTTGATCTCCACATGGGTCTCACAGTTTAGATTTCCTCAAAATATTACGACAGATCGTGGCAAATTATTCGACTCCCAGCTTTCCAGTCGCTTTACTGCCCTCCTTGGAGACGAGCACAAACGCAAGACGGCAAACCACCCAGCTGCAAATGATGCGAATGAAAGATGGCACTGAAGTCTGAAATCAGCGTTGAAGGCTAAGCTGGCCGAGAATTACCCATCATCATCCAAGGTCTGCCCCCCTTCATCATCCCAGACCCTGGAGTCACTGTAGCTGAGCTTATTTAAGGTGAGCCTATTTGGCTTCCAGTGGACCTCTTTGAAGAGGATGCCAACCACCCTGGTCATCAAGCTTCGGTAACAGGTCGATGCCTTCGACGGTCGAAGGTCGATGCCTTCTACCAGTCCCTTTCCACCATAAAACGACACGAGCTATTTACATGCAATAGGATCTGCTCACGCCGACCCACGTTTTCATCCACTGAAACTCGGTCAAAAGGCATCTACAGCTAACGATGTTCCATTCCAGGTGACAAGAGAGATTCTTGTACACGGAAAGGTGTAGAAGATCCTCACACCCAAGGGACAATAGACGATCTCTGTGGACAAGTTGAAACCAGCATCCCTCCAGAACCCAAGCCCTAAAGGGAATTCCAGCTCATGGTATCTGTCGTCTGTTGAAGACCTAGTTACTGAAATTATAGAGGAGGACAGAAACCATTCTAGTCCAGCCAACCGCAGTTTCAGCCTCACCCACTGTCGTTCCAGTCCTGTCAGCCATCATTCTAGTCTCATCAACCACCATTCCGTCCTTGCCAGCCTTCTTTTCAGTCTCATCAGCCATCAATCCAGTCCTACCAGTCACTACTCTGGTCGCTCCACCGTTTTACCACACTGATCCAGTTTTGCCAGCCGCCATCTCAGTCCGTCGCCCTCTGCAGGAACAGCAAAGGGTACTTGACTATCTCTTGGACATCTCACCATGGTGAGTAGTATGAAAACACTCTAACACATACTCAAGCATACAAGACATGCGGTACGGTTTTGGTTTATTATCTTCCATAATGAATTTTTGTAATTGACCACAAAAAAGTAAGCAGCCATTTGCTGGTGAGACCCCATGACTAGAGTGATTGAACGATCGATCCTTTCGATCGCCTTTGTTGTGGAACCATGTTACAGTGCGTACGCAGCATAGTGGGAAGAGGTAGGTACCTACCTCAGTTACAACAGAAATTTTATGATGTTGGATGCAGGATGAGATTCAAGTTACTTATGATAACTTATGACGGACCAGTGACGATTCACTCTGCTCTTTTATACAACGAATGATTTTACCACCTGACGATATTGCAATTGCCCCTAAAGTCCGAACAGCTTGGCGGAGCCTGGGGTACAATTAAAAATATGTCACGCGCAAACCCCCGAAAATACTGTGAATAGGTTACTTTGTGCCTTCCTTTTAATTGAAAAAGAAAAAAAAAGTTTTAATGAGACTCGAGGGGGAAAAGGGCTGAATGTGAGCGGAAACCCGTAAAATGGTGAGCCATAAATAAAGGAGCGGACAGGTTTAAAATAGAGCATGTGAACGGGTTGAGCTGCGGAGGCGCGTGGGCGGGCGGAATAATGGAATAGACCACAACAGGTAAATCCTACTTGAAATATTAAAACGGTCGTGGTCGCAGTGGTGGTAACAAAGGCCGGGGAGAACTGTCATTGCGCCCCTGGTTTGAGCGAGCGTGCGTGCTTGAGGTTCCACCGATAATTCGTTCCGGTAAACTTCTCACTGAGATGGACATAGCCAGGCAAGTCTTCTTGATTGAGTCGTGATTAATATTAGGATGATGGAGGTTAAGATGGGTGGTCATCAATGGAAAAACGCTGCAAATTATTACACAGAGGTTTATTATTTTTGCATAAAGTACCCCATTGATTCAAATCACTTTATACGTATCTACGATGTCTGTGGTACATTATCTAAACTCGACACCTCGCGCCTTCAAAGGTTGCATTCAAGATGAAAATACTTGAGCGCCCGCCAGCCACACAGTCGAGCTGAGGAGCATCCAGAGGAAGGGTATGGTGCAGCAGCCCGAGTGCTGTCCAGTGGGATAGAATGACACTAGGCAACCACCAACAGGCCAGTGAGCTTGCTCCAGGCTCCGTTTGATGGATGTCTGTACAATCGGATGTAGGCACCGCGATATCTCTATCCTGTCGATCATGCCCAACATCGAACGCACAGAGTAAGAAAACCTGCATCGAACGGGAGTGAGAACGACAATACACGACAAGTCAAAAGACAGAGAGAGTCGTCAGGTTGCCATCGTTGTTGTTTTCGGTTTTCCATGATCAGGTACTTTTCCCCCCAGAATCAATTTCTAGATGTAGAATATTCAGTATGATCGAGAGTAAATTCTATCTGCAGACTTTCGGCCAAGGTTTCGATGCCACTTTGGCAAAGTTGAATTCGTAGATCGCCTGCGAGTCATGAGCAAGAAAAAGACGGCAAAATTTGAACACCAGTGCCGTTTATCGACAGAATACTGTTCGGTGATTCCCTCCTTCCTTCGACCTCCCTGAATCTGGGGGATGTGGTGAAAATCGTATTACAGATATATTCTTACCTCAACTAAAAATGTTTTAACCACTCGAAGTACTTATTTGTAAACAGTAGGTTAAGAACGAGTGCTGTCAGTAAAGCAAATAATTTGCATACCGTCTAACGTATTCTGTCAATTCACTGTCTTTCGATGAACTGGACGGACAACTCCATTAAAGTAGTAGTTCCACTAACTGCTTTGCAAACAGATTGCATAATGCATGGATATGTCTTTGACTGGGGATATCATAACAGTTGTCCACAAAAGTTGTACCCTTTAGATTTGGACTGCTGGCGACTAAAGAGTTTGTATAGTACGTATCAAAGCAGGCAAATATTGAATTTCGCCAAACTGAACCATGTGCCAGCGAAAAATTTAGTATCCGCCAAACGAAAATTATTTACAGTCCTATCAACTCAGTTTAGGAATGTAGCCAGACAACGTGACACCAGATTTAAAATAAGAGGGAGGAAGTGGTAGGTAACCTAGAAACAAGGAGAGGTCGTCGAAGGAGTATAGATCATCATGTAAGTATTGAATGATGCGACGCAAAAGATTCGATTCGATGCTACATGAGTGGGGGATGGAATTCTACGCGCTGCACCATACCCTTCCTCTAGATGCCTCTGGTCCCAGTGACAATAACATTCAAGAAACCCCCTCGGTAACCCACTTGGATCACATTACACTATTAATTTATTGTTGAATTTATAATCTAATAAATCAAGGGAATGAAACTCATGGGAAACTCCGTGTGAGCTGATACGCCCAACCCTTGAAAATGTCGTTAACACAGTCCAGAAATATCACCCAGCGCCGCGTTTTCATGTGAACACGTGCTCACTGTTACTTTTACGATGAAATTCGTAACCGTTCTCCAGAACTAAAAGCCGTTATTGGAACTATCCTTTCAACTCCCACGCCGTCCAATTCCGAAAGTGATTGGTTAGAGTCTACAGAAATAGCTTTCATGAAACTAATATTAGGAAAGAACATTACTTTAGGTTATCATTCCATTACTTCAGGTTATCATTTCCAATTATTAACCTGAATTTTTTCAATGTTGTCACGAAATACTACGACAAGGAGTTTATGGGATAGAGTATTTATCACTTCAAAGGGCACAAGCGATTAGCGTGCAAAGCTAGGACACCTTAGAAAGGTACAGGATAGGGTTTGTTGTATTTCCTTTATCTTTTTTTTCCACTATTGTTCGACCCTTCCTTTTACCACAACTACCAATCGTGTCTCATATCACTTTCACAGAAACCACATGATTACATCTTCACCAAACCTCTTCATCAGTGGGATCGAAGCCCCCTTTCACCTGCCTCGATATACATAACATTTAGACATTAAATTCAACCTTTTCTAACTCAAGCATCGGCTCAGTGCTTTGAACGCGTCAAGGCCTTTTTCCTGTCAAGATTCAACTGGTTAGTGACTTAGTGCAACATGAAATCTGTTTTCTTCGTTTTCCTTTGACTTGACGCTAAAAGTGACAGTGGAACGAGCGTGAAAAACCTCTGTATTAACACGTTCAGTGCGAGACGAGACTTTTTGACCTCACACTGCTGCTATCATTCATGGAACGTTATTCACTAGTTTTGCTAGGAATACGGGGGGCTTCAAAACCAAAGCATTAGTGATAGAAGCTAAACTCCAGTAGTCATGAGTTTCATTTATGGGTTTATTCATGTACTCGCCTCCAACATAACTATGCACGAGACTATAGAGGTGTGTAAACCCAGGTCACCTAAGGGAGTAGATGACCTGCAGGTCACTCAGTCCAAAGACAAGGCCATTGGGGGAAGTTCACCAGTTCACTCCGTAATTGAATGCGACACCTGCAGTTCACTTCGTATATGAATGGGACCTGCTGTTCGTCGTCTCATTCTGAGACAGTCACCACCACTACCGCTATCGTGTGGCATAACCGTCAACCTCCATTACCTTCGTCATCTGTCACAATTCGGTAAATGACAGCCATCTACTTTTCTCTTTCCCTACACCCTAGTCATTTTTCGAGTCCTCATGCAGATTTTCATATAAATACCTACTCATTGAATATAATCGACTCTGTGATAAGTATAGTATCGACCAGTATAGTTTAGTATTGAGTAAATTTGGTCGGTATTGACTCTGCGATGAGGGGAGCCCTTTGTTGACTAAAAGGAAACCCGAGCTAATGGCGGATGGGTGAACTGCGGGTCACTTTGTGAAGAACGGTTTGGGCGACCTGCAGGTCTCCGAGTAGTTCGGGCGTCGGCCGCAGGAGCCATGCTGTCGAGAACGTCTTGTAATGAACTCCGCAGGTCATTTAGGACAAGTTCACTTGAAAGAAAGTTCTTTGAGACAAGGTCACTCACTCAGTACCCACCTCTAGCTGATGTATCGATGAATGACGAAAACTATTGTAGATAAATGGATTTCATTCAACTTGATTAGTACAAATGAATGCAGTACGGACAGTAAAAAGTTTTCTTGTTGTAATTTAATTTTGTGTATCTTTGAGCATGTTGTATGTTTGCCTCTACAGTATGGATCGTACAATTTTTTCTTGTTGTAATGCGATTTTGTGTATCTGTGAGCATTTTGTATGTGTTGTATGGATTACTATAGACATGCTATGAACAACAATAAATAACAGGGACGTGATAGTTGAAGATGACTCGTAGGAGACGGTTTATACTATGCCAAACCTAGTAGTCCATACTGCTGTGTATGTGTACACGAGATCCAATTTGAAGATGTACCATCTGTGTGCATTTGTACCGATTTCGTAGAATAAAATCCAACTATCTATCTATAATAGATGATTTTCGTCATTCATCAGCCACAACTTGAGAACAAAAGGTAGGCGAACTCACTTAGTTACCGTACCTGCCCAAGTAAACAATAGCAAACGGTTGCAGTGATCAAATAGTGCCTCCGGTCAGCAGTACTATTTACCAATCCCTACCAATCACCAATGCTGCTATTTGATTTCGTTTAGGTCAACGGAGTAAATTGTAACTTCGGTTTCGGGACTATGGTTGACGATTTCAGTTATCTCAAGTTGACATGTTGATTTTATCATCACAATGCTCCGCGATCCTTGAAATCCAGTGATACGCCGAAGCACTTCATTGTGAACATGAAACACCGGAGTAACAAGCGGTAACGAATTGGAGTTCAAGGAGCTAAAACATCCGATTAAACCATTGAAGACGAGAGAAAGGGAATATTACCATATGCGGAATGAACTCAACCAACCTCAGGATTGTATCTGCTTAGAGTGAGCTGCTTTCGAATAATGGGGAGTTGAAAGCAATAAGGCAATAGGGAGGGGTAATGGTGGAGGGGAGAAACCCTCTCGGCGGATTATGCAAAACGCCCTAAAAGAAAGGGACGAGCGTTGGTAGGCGTCGCTCCTAACTTGCGAACTTGATATTTCAACAGAATCCTATTTTCCTACGAGATTACGAGGATTTTCTTCTTTACTTCCTGATGCGTTGAAAGAGGGATGGTAATTTTTAATTGCACTTGGTAGCTCATGGGCATAAGGTGAGTAGTAGACAGCTACAAGGAGTACAGCTACATCAAGAGTTTTGGGTTTTTGACAATATAGCTTCTTAATTGCTAATATCTCGCAGCAAGGGAGATTTATTTTTCATATTTTACTAAATAAACATCATCACACAGAGGTTCATTATCTCTCTATTCGGTCACCCTTCGATGCATATTAGAAGTAGCCTGTGTCACATTATTTAAACTCGACGACTCGCACCTTCGAATCTGGTAATCGTATTCGAGTATGAAGATACTTGAGCGGCCGCCATCTACACGGTTGAACAGGCTCAGCAGGCCGACTCTCCAGCCCGACCGTCTACCTGATCGTAGCAGATCGATTTTCATTACCCGAAAATGAGGTTCTACAAGTGACGAGCGAACGGATGATCGTACAGCAACCCGAGCGGTCTCATTTGATGCAGGAGGCGGGTGTAACAAGAGCGAACGTTGACGACTTAACATAATAGTAATTAGGATAATACGAGTATAATGTAGGATAATATTTATACATATAATGTAAAAAGTATGTAAACTTTAAAGACACGAAAAAACTTTCACCTTTGATGTAAAAAGAGTTACAAAAGGAAGGGGGATACCCACTTGGACTCCCCATTTATTAAATATTTATAGTGATATGCACGACTTTCAAAACATGCTATAGTGATAAGCAACGTTACACTATTATATTATAATAGTAACTAAATCCCTTAACTGTTTCAAATGCCGAAATTTTGTACGAGTGTTTGGACTTGTACAGCTGTAGTTGACTAGAGATGGAGGCTTGTTTTTTGCGTGTGGGAGTTTTTAGATGAACGCTCCTCGCCACAACTATTGAGGAGCACTAAAATTTCTTTTTGATACCCGAGCAAAACTTCGGCGAAGGAGAATAAAAATTCGGATGTGGACTATTGAAATTGTCTTCTAGCTGAGCGTGAAATGACAAGCAGGCGTTGGTGGTGACATTAAGAGCTGAAGTGGGTGAAGCACATAGCTGAGGTGGATAAGTGGATGTAGTTGTAATGTAAGCAGTATATTCACAACAACAGTTGTGAATAGAATTATTCTCGATTGACTGGCTTCAATACAGGCACGGTGAATAATTGATTGATGTGATTAATTGAAGATGAAAGAAATACAGTAACTAGAATGAAAAATGAAAATTGAATAGCTGGCGTAATACAATAATTAAAATTAGCCTAAAATAGAGAATAATTCTATTCACAACAGTTGTAAATAGAATTATTCTCGATTCACTGTCACTAGTTATAGTTATATAAACCGTACGTACGGACGACCGTGGAACACCATCATTACTTTCCAATATATATTTGCTGTAAAATGGAGATTGTAACCTTTAGCTTGACCTCTCTAGCCAAGTTAGCGTACGATAAATATAACAGAAAGCCTGCTTTATAAACCGTAGAGCTTCACGAGGAGTTAGGAATTAAATATTTCCAACTTTCCACGGCTTAGAGTGAGCTGATAAAGAACCAACTTGTACCAACATTTTTTCCCCGTAGAGCCTCTGGCGACTTAGTATTGAACTGAATATTTTGAAGAGCCATCATGTGTCAGACTGTTGTTCCACAGTTCAGTGAATTGTTTACGTTGATGTGCCCTTTAAAGAAAAAGGCGAATAAAAAGTTTGAATAACACTGGATATAAACAACTTGATGAACAATCCCTTCAGAAGCTTGACGTAAGGGAAGCTCGGTTACATGAAAGATTAACTTTCAACCTGGAAAAAATTTTTTTTTGCCAAAAATCGTACACTAACTCAACTGGAAATTATAAACTTGGGAGAATTAGGTATATAAGTGTAATGAACAACTCAAATATTTTCGAAGCCTGTACCTCTAAACCTCCTCGAAAAGCACGAAATACGAGTTTTTATCCAGCTTAAACGAGTTTTAATCCTCTACAGAGAACAAGGGGTTTAAGAATAATCAACGTTTGAATAATTGGTGCTTGAACATCCACTTTTAATAGTAGCACAACTGGTCGCCACCATGTATGCTAATGTTGAACCTACCGATTTTTGGCCTAAATGGCCGATTTTCTTACTTTTCTTAACCATTAATTTCGGACAACCAGTGTCAAAAAAGCCTGTTTTTAACGTCTTGGCTGTTGACAGCGATTTAGCAGTTGACACCACAAAACGGTTACTATGATCGTTCGATGTGGTAATCTACGGACTGTTCGTAGAGCAAGCCTAGGGATTTAAGAAAAATATGTTTACAGGGTTACCACAGCGGCCTAAGATATCATAAGCTGCAGGTCCCAACTCAAATCTCAAAATGTCGTTAAGCTCCTGACGGATGAAAGGGAACTTTTTCCCGCGAAATGATGACATCAATGGTCTTATCATGAGCACTACGGATCGTTTGTGCATACAGGACTGTGTCGGAACCAACCATACAACCCAATACCCATTGCGGCAGAACGGAAATTTTACATCCCCGAAAGGAGAAAGTGGGGGAGGCTACGTCCAATTTCTATTTCGTCGGTGGTCTTCGCAATTCCATAAGATAGGCATCTCGCCGATGGCTAACTGGCAGGTGATTGGTGACGTCCAGAGAAGCATTTAGGCCAGCGGATGGCACATGGGGAGAACTTTTCTCCAAACTGTCGCAGTTCCTGGCCCGCATCAAGAGCGGCAGCTCCATCTTGCCGCCCTGGACGTCGCTAAAGCCTTTGACACTGTTAGCCACTTTGCCTTGACCGATTGTCTTCGTGGTGTCGGGGCACCTACTCGTTTGATCGAGTATGTTGCCCGTCTGTACCTGGTGTCCCAAGTGCTTATATCCATGCACCGGTCAAGGCCGGTGGGCTTGGCATTGTCTCTCTCTCTCAGCTAGTATCCCTTCTCTACGCCGCCAGCGCCTGCTAACCCTAAGGGGCTCGAGCTGGGAGGTCGCCCGCACTGCTGCTGACCTTGATTTTGTCAGGCAGCAGTTGTTGTGGTGCGATCGAGCTACTCCAACTGCTCCAAAACCCAGCTCATCTGCTGAGTTTGCTGCTGCCCTGCATGATTCAGTAGACGGCAAAGAACTCCGACAGTGCTCTGAATCCCCCATTTCCTCCCAATGGGTGGAGTGGGCTTCAGAGGGGATTGGGGCCCGTGACTACCGACATTTTCAGCCGTCCGGGTGGCTACTTTAGCCACTGCGGTGAGGTGTTCGAGAGGTAGTCGCGGGACTGTAGATACCCTTTGCCGTGCCTGTCGGGGTAAAAATGAAAACCTCTACCATGTGGTGCAGCAGTGTCCAAGGACTCATGGTGGCCGCATACTCCGTCATGATGCGGTTGCCAAGCAGATAGCAGGTGCATTGTCATCCAGCGGCTGGGATGTAGAGAGAGAGAGACTGTATCATATGCCAAGTGACCAGGGCAAGAAGCCGGATATCGTTGCCATTAAGCCCGATGGGTCTGCCATAATCCTGGATGTCCACGTTGTCAGTGGCAACGTGGACATGGAGCAGACCTGGAGGGCTAAGATAAGTAAGTATGATAGAAATGACCTGCGGCAAGCGATATCTGAGCTAAAAGGAGTGGCGCCTAACAACATCAAGGTTATGGCTGAGACCGTGTCATGGCGAAGGTATGGTGCGGGAAAAAGTGCCACGGAGTTACTTGAGGTTTTTGGGCATCTTCGTGGTAATCACCACCCGCGTCAAGAATAATCAACGTTTGAATGGCTTGAACATCCATTTTTAATAGGGGTATGCTAATGTTGAACCACCCGATCATCCCTACTCTTCTTCCCATTAATTTCGGACTTCCCAGTGTCCCAAAAGCCGGTTTTTAACGTCTTGGCTGTTGACACGATTTAGCAGTTGACACCACAAAACGGTTACTATGATTTCGATGTGGTAATTACGGACTGTTTATAGGGATTTTAAGAAAAATGCCCCCTCAGCGTCTAAGATATCATAAGCTGCAGGTCCCAACTCAAATCTCAAAATGTCGTTTCCTGACGGATGAAAAAACTTTTTCCCGCGAAATGATGAATCAATGGTCTTATCATGAGCAACGGATCGTTTGTGCATACAGGACTGTGTCGGAACCAACCATACAACCCAATACAACTCATTGCAGCAGAACGGAAACGTACGTTCGAAAGAAAGGGGGAAACAAATAAAAATACAGTCGCCAAGAAAGAGAGGCAGCGCACGATGGCTAACTGGCAGGAGATGTGGATAGAAGAACATCGAGGAATGGACTGCACGCCTAATATCCTGTATCGACACATGGATGAGCAGACCACATGGGGAGATGAACTTTTTCCTGACGCAGTTCCTATCAGGCCATGGACCACTTGCGTAGGATGGGGAAAGTGGATGACATCAAAATAGCTCACATTCGCCCCAACCTCACAACCTGACCACATAAAACTACATGAGGACATTCAAGAATTATATATAGGTATATTAGACCAGAGAGCCCTCCCACATAAACCTTCAACTTCGCAAATTTTTGATTGACCAAAAACGTATTCAAATTTGAAAATCATCTTTTCCTACAACAAAAAGGTACAGCAATGGATACCAGAATGGCACCATCCTATGCGAATCTCTTTATGGCTCATCTCGAACAAAGATTCCTTTCGTCTCAGACGCTTGTACCTTTAATTTGGAAAAGATTAATTGATGACATTTTTTTGGTTTAGATTCACGGAGAAGAAACCCTCAAAGAATTTTTAAGAGCTATAAATTCCGAATTTTCAGTTAAATTTACATGGACATTTTTCGATGTCAATATACACCTTACAGGTACTACGCTATCCACCTCTGTTCACATCAAATCGACAAACAAACAATTATACTTACATTATGAAAGCTGTCACCCTCGTCACACTAAGCAATCTATACTAAGAGCTCTCTCCATCAGGGGTCACCGAATATGTAGTGAGGAAAAAGACAAGAAGTCTTATTTGAAGAAGTTGACGGATAAACTCATTACAAGGGGGTATCCAGCAAGACAAATAGAGAAAAGGATAATTCCATCTCATGTTCCCAGGAGTCTGTAATCACAACGAAAAAGTCCACCTCACTACAACATTCTTCCTCGGCATTGAGCGCTTGAACATCATATTGAAAGACATATATCCACTCCTCTCCTCAAATCCCATTACAAAAACCGTTTTTCCAAATTCACCAAACACTCTCATATCGTCAGGCATCATCCATTGGGGATGTTCCCAAAGGGCCTTGCAAGAGACAACGATGCAAAGTTTGCCACACTGCCCTCCTGATTCGCCAGTTTTTGACCAAAAACGCGATGTCCGTCATTCCTTGTGATAGACTTCTTCTTGTTCCCCAACCCGAGCAGTTTTCACCTAGGACAACAACTCCAACTCATACGCATGCAAAGGGTCAGCAGAATGCCAGACACAAATGTGTGTGTTTGAGTTGCTCCTTCCCATTACAAAAAGTTTTTCCAAATGCACCTGCTTTCGTCAGGCATCATCCATTGATGTTCCCAAAGGGCTACATCCTTCGCAAGAGACAACGATGCAAAGTTTGCCCCCTTGTGATAGAGGAAGCAGTTTTCACCAAGGCCAACAACTCCAACTGGTCAGCAGAATGCCAGACACCAATGTGTGTGTTTGAGTTGCTTTGCAAAGAATGCCCTGCTTTCTACGTGCTGAAACCCAACTCAACCCAAGGGTGAACAACCTTCGTGCTTCGGTGGCGAGAGGTGATATAGATCTACCCGTGTGTCGACACAATGTCCCGTAATGCATTTTTCGATGATTGATTCGGCATAAAAATTCTGCGAAAAATGAAACCCCAAGAAAATAAAAGGATGCTACATCAATCGGAAAAAGCTCATTGCAACGTTTTGGGTGCATTCGACTGACTCACCAGGGCTTAATATCAGAAAATAACAAGCCACGCCCAATGGTAACCTGAGCATCTCTTTCGACTTCGTCAACTCAAAAAATCATTATCTTTCTTAGTTTTGACAAAGGCGGTAGCCGAAATATTAAAAATAGTTATGTGGTGTTAATTTCCGTGTTATCTTTTGTTTCACTTTTGATTATATATATATTGTGTACGTTTACACAATTTAATATTTTAATGCAGGATTTTACATCAAATCGCAGAGATTCTAGTTTTAACACAGATCCGGATCTATTTGTCGAACTATTCTACATGTTACTAGCAGGATTGATGCACAATATTTATACATAAATGTTCACCAATCTCCATCACCAGACCAAACACTTCAACAAACTAAACATTCCTATCTATTTGTCCAAGAAGCGCTTTGGCTACCGGTAGGCAGGACTTGGAAGCCGTACCATTCAAACGAAAGGCGTTAGGAAGCAAAGCGGAGCCTAGCCTCAAATCACGCGACCTCCACCTTGTAATATATAGTGAGATGGCATCGCCTCGTCTATATTTTCTATTCAATCGAATTCCCCTCGACGGTAAACGCCACGATTTCTATTCCCGCGACAGACGCCGCCGACAGAACGTGCGTCGAATGAGATGAAATCAACACGAACCCGACAGGAGGGACGAGTTTCAGCCGACTCGCTTCACCTGAATGGAGAAAACGGGGAGCTCCGCGGGATGAACGGGGAAGCCGTCGTGAGTGTGCGTCGAAAGATGCGATACGAGTAAGTTCGTGTGCGTCCGACAGACGTAAGTGACACAGGTCGATATGGAGCTCGCAGCTTTGCCAGCTCGTCCGAAAGGTGGATCATATCGTAACACGCTAGTCACACGATACCTTTCTGATTGAATTCGTTTTGACATGATGGTTTCTCACGTGATCGGTTTCACTGCGAACGAAAGCGATTGACAAGACAGAAACAACTGCAATGAACCGCTGACGACTCCAACCTGCCTCATTCCGCGACTGAACGCAAAAGCACCGATCCAAGTAGACAGAAGTAATTTTAAATGTTTTGATTTGTGACCATTGGTACCCATAGGTGAAGGTATACACCCTAACCATCATATTCTTTGAAAATTTCAACGTAATCGGACGAAACCTGGAGGAATTATAAGTGTTTCACGGATCTGTTGCATGCAAAAACAGACCTGAAACGGAAGTTGTTCGTGTGTGCGAGTGGAAATTTGATTTCGGAAAAGAAAAATTTTATCTCCCGAAGGTAAAAACAAAGTTTCCGCCAAGGGTAGTAGAAGGATAACAGTACGTGTTTAAACAATACTGCAACAATACAAAACCAGTTAGGTATTGCCGAACGTATAATTTTTCTTGGCCGTTGGTCTCATTTAATGTACACGAAATTAGCTTCAGCAAATTACACAAGCCGTTTTTCTGTTTAGGTAACTTGTAATAACGCAGTACGAAGTACCATTGTGGGTTTCACTTCCAAATCTACGGTGAAACTTCGTCTTATCAGAGTCAAAACGCACAATACACTGTGAGAAATCGAATAGTTGAAGAGGTGACAGGGCGGCTGGTGGTCGCCGTGTGACGTCACCGCCAGGCTGCCCGTTCTTCATGACCCCTGCCTTGTCCTTCTATTATCCTTGGTTTCTGCTATATAAATAGACTCGGAAGCGATAACGAATATTCTTTCTTAGGAGTTCTTTTCACACATTTTCAACGATTTTGAAGTGCGGATATCTCGAAAACGGTACAAGATATCGAAAAACTTGACTGAATAATTCAGCTTTCATTCGGCACGGTGTAAACATGTGGCTGCAAAACACAGTTTCCGAGATATTAACGAAAAACCGAAAAATGAGACCTTTAAACCTCCCTCTTCCCACAGGCCCTGGGGCTAGGGGTGGGGACTTTTAATATGTTCACCTCCTGACAGTTCGAAACAAAGTTACCAAGTGAAAAATTGTGTTCCAAACATTTCCCTTCATAAAATTGTCAGTGTATTCGTTGCCTGGACATTCTCTACAGATTTAGGTATGTCATGTATATCTTCCTGTTCTATATAACAAGAAAGTAGAAAGACGTCGAATATGATGAGCTTGTCACAACGATTCGCAGGACATTGCCCTGCAGATATCGACTCCTTCAAAAGGTTATTCTACGTGTATTGCGGGTCTGTCGCGCTAATTCTATGTACAGCTCTGTCAAGATGTAGCTTTCTAATAGTAGAAGAATTTTTTAAATCGATCGAGTTTTTTTTTTTTTTTTAGATGGATCCTAACAAACAAACAAAAAATACATATTTTATCTTTATAGTAGGTATTAGTGTAGAATCTGTATTAACCATAACCGCACATATCCAAAATACAAATTTTTCAGGGGGATGCAGAACTGTTTTTTCTTAAAGTGGTTATTGTTTCGTTAAACCAACTTAATGCAAGTATTAACCAATTTTGTATCTTCACAAAGAAGGTGGGTTGTGTTTACTCATCGTATTGGTCACCACTTTTTTATATCTTCTCGCCTCTGCATTATTCATTATCTCATCACAAAGTCTTGACTCGCGCACTCAGGCTCACGTCCACGAACCTGCACGATTGATGACCCGGTTGAACACTCACGAAATTCGTCGGAGCCCATTTTCCAACTATACTATAGATCGAAGAAAGTGGGTTAGTCGTTCTGAAGACTAGAGATTCGGACGAAAATGTTTGTTCTTAAATAACCGTGGAATTAATAACAATTTTTACCTCTGAAGATAAACGAATCCAATAAAAATGAACTGCAATAAAAACCGTGTAATTGCTTTCCTGTTGAGAGTTTATGTGATCAGTTAAATATTTTGGGGTGGAATAGACCTTAGTTGTCACAAAAATATCATTCACAAGTTTCTAATCCACTTCCAAATTTAGGTAGATGTAGCAGGAATTATGAAATATCCTCCGGCGATTGAACTCCGGCGATGTTTGCCTGCATTCTTCTTCCACCATTCAAAGATATTTGTATCTCCAGGTGCAGACAGCTCCTCGAGATATTGTCTCGCACAAATGAGGGTGTCCACAGTGGCCGTTCGTTGATTTTTATCAGCTCCTTTCGTTGTTTCCAGATAGTGGCAAAAACTCGTCTTAACATTATGTTCTAGTACACTATGACTCGCAGGCTGAGGTTCAGGAACTTTGTGCAGGTGTGGTCTCTGGCTAGTCTACCAGTGAATCCCAAATGTGAATTTTCTAGAAACATTGTTCATCTGACATTCGTAAACATAGATGAGTATCTGGGTAGATGTTTCAAGTTCCAAGAGCAATTCGATTGTAACAAAAACAATCGATTGTTGGAAAAGCAATCTATTGTATTTCGATTGGAAGCAACAATCGATCAATCGATTGTCACAATCGACCACCCCTACCTTGAAGCGGTTCTAGCCGGGTGTAATGAAGGTCACCAATTACCGCTAATGTTGATCTAATAAAACAGATTCCCCCCCCTATTCACAGCCTTCGCCCCGTGTCGTTAGAAGGTTCAACGAAGTTGAAGCAAACGATTGAAATAAAAAAGTGTTGGAACATTCATCATCAAACATAGCGTATAAAACACGAATAATCACACTTTTTGTTTTTGCAAGTTTAGAGTTTTAGCGAACTTCCAATCATGGCAAACTACTATTGAATACAACTCTATGTAAGTGCCTTCCTGCCATTGGATGATGAGAATTTGAAATCCTACACGAGATTCTGAACTGATTTCACAGGTTGCCGAATGATTTTTGAAAACGCCTTATCAATACTTCTCTCATGATTTATCAGTATAATTAAATGTGATCAACAACCCGTTGCAGAACTCAAATTCAACATTTTTTTATTCGAATTCAACCTTTTGTAAGTGAAATTCAATTTTTTGCAAAACAGAGTCATTCTTTTCCAAGAACCAGTTTTAGAAAAAGTTAAATTTTTAGAAAACACTTTCGCAAATGAATGATGTCATTTTTAAAAGCTTTTTATTTAACTTGCAATGTATGTAAGGAGGATGTTCGGGTGGAATCTTGCGACCCGATTTTGAAGCAGATACTCTCAACCGATTAAGCCGAAATTTTGATATTATGCACGTTTAGATTATTGGATGATAATATGGAACGATTAGTTAGTGTGTTGAGAGTGACTCGTCATTCTAAATTCAACATGGCGGACGATCCAAGATGGCGGAACAGTATTTTTTAACACACTTTGTCTGGTTTACCGGAAAATTCAAAATTACGTTTTTATCAAATATCGTTGAAAACAACAGAAGTTGGTTAATTGCACGAATTGCGCAGAAATGTATGAACTTACTTCAACGAATGAGAATTTCATATCTTGACCATCTCACACATACCTGGAACAAAAAAAAAATAAATAAATAATAATAAAAAAATAAAATAAAAATTACCTTTTGAAACAAGAGTGTTAGCATACTCACATAGATTTAAATAACCTCGTATCTGAACGATACGTATTATTATTACAGTTATTATCATTATTATAAATAATATAACCACAAAATAAATAATATAATTTTGTATGGATTGGATGACAATACACGATTGGTAGTGTGACGTCATTCTAAATTCAATATGGCGGACGATCCAGGATGGCGGAAAAGTCATTTTTAATGCATTTCTACAATATGGGTATAAAATAAAAAGGCTTGTTGAATATCGGTTCCAAATGAAAGGGCTAGTTGAGAGGAAGTTGAAGATGAGAAAAAATACATGTTAAAAAAGAAGAAGCTCTTTTCGGAATCCCCATGAAATATGGTGTTGAGACCTATTTTATTCTTGATTTGAACCTGTAAAATCGGTTGATCTTATTGAAGAGCTAGACTGTTCCAAATTAACCGGCAAACGACCTTGCAACAATGATGCTTTGAATGAGATGAACAGACTCAGAAACCTAGCTGCGATGACTAAAAAGTAATTAATAAATTAAACAAAACACCCTCTTAAGAAAGCTTTTGTTTAAATGCCCTAAAAAGAAGGAAATAAATTTTTACTTACACATTTTAACTGTCTACTTATAGCCTATATGCACAATTCATAAAATTATAAAAGCTTGTCGCGACGTTTGTGTAAATGGGTACTAGATAGGTATCTGTAAGTATTTACCTGGTTAAACTGAATAAAAAAAATAAACTTATCGGAATAAGTTGATCAATGAAATGGTACCTATGAACTAGTTAATATACACAAGCCTAAATCTCGCGACAAGCTTTTATGATTTTATGAATTGTGTACATATATAGGCTACAAGTAGCCAGTTAAAATGTGTAAGTAAAAATTTATTTCATTCTTTTTAGGGCATTTAAATAAAAGCTTTCTTAGGAGGGTGTTTTGTTTAATTTTTCTCAATTTATTACAAGTACTTATCTACTCAAAAATACCAGTAGTGTTTTTTGTAGATTTGAATAGAAAAAATAGAAAGAAAAAAAAACATGCAGATAGATTTTTTACAAGTGAGACGTCCAATTTTAGGACTACGTAAACCTTATACTTACGTAGACTTTTAAACATTTATAATAATAATAATTATTATTAATTAACAAAAGTTCTTCTTTCAAAGAAATGTTGATTTTTTTAAATTATAGCTTTTGTTGATTTATTTTTTTAAAACGTGATTTTGTTTTATGTATTTTTTTAATGTATATTTTATGTATCCCTAAATACTGCGTTTGAAGTATTTTCAGCCCAGTATTTGGAGTATTTTCCGTCATTTCCCATTTCCACCATCTTTAGGAAAAACAATTTTTTCCACCTAAACCAGACTTATTTCGTCATCAGGTACATCAGGGGGGGGGGGGGGGGGTGTCGTGTCAGGGTATACGAAGTTCTTGACACAAATTTCAAACTGATTGCTTGAATCTGTAGGTACTACATTTACCAAGGAGTCGTGGGAAATCCGCACATTTACTGAGAGCGATCAATAAAAGTACAAAGTGCCTCATTAACACAAGGTTTTTTGAGCAAATTTTAAGTTGGTAAGTCAATTTTAAGATTAACCAATCGTAGAGCGGTGAATACCCATTTTCCATTTAGATTTCGGACTTTCATCAAGGACATTGGGAAATGCTAGGATTTTCTTGTAGATCCTAACATTTACCGCACTTGAGGCTTTAACTGTAACATACACATAATGTAATTATCATTTAAATGATTAACAGGGGTACAATCCAGTTCTGCGACAGTTAGCGACTGTACAGACCCGACAGTCCCCCCCCCCCCCGCTCAACACTCCTTCAACTAACCTTCGGGTGGGCTTCTTCCGCCCTTTGTTATCCCGGCATCACCACTTTTCCGTCCGCCCGAGGGGGTCATTCGTGTACCTGCCACCTTAGTATGCACTAGCCTCTCTGGTGGACTGGTTGAATCTACAGATTTTTCCAGGGAGTTGGTTAGGCTTAGTAAGTACCGTTTATGAACATAGAATGCGCTCACGTAAACCCTTGCGAGCCCCCCCCCCCCCCCCCCAGCCGTAGCTTATTCCCTTATTTGTAGGTTGCATAGGCAATTTTTCACCTTCGGTACTTAAATGTGTAAAATTAATCGTTTATATGATCTGGCTGTAGAACCATAGAGGTCTACTGTCCCGCTTTTTATTAGTAAGGAAGCATTTTAAATGCCCTTAAGAGAGAATTGCCATGACCTTTGCCAACAACACGGGCCAAGCCTATCGTTGAGAATGTTAAAGTAGTAGGTATGCTCCACATTGTATCATCCACCTGCATGCATTTGTATCGATTTCGATTTATCTATCTACCCCTGAAATTGTTATTAAAGGTGGCCCATTATTGGATACTATGACCCGAATTTGTTATTCCCATTCGTTGCTGTTTTCTGAGAATGATTATATTGGAATGAAATTAAATATTACTTTGAGTTCATGAGGCAAGGAACTCATGATATCGTGTGTGCGGTGGCAACCTGTCGGTAGGCACCTGTAATGAAACGTAACAGGGAAACCATTTGCGCTAGAAAGCAGCCTAATTTATTATTCATCTTCCAGTCGTTTTTCAAGTGGAGGTAAATTAGGTCGGCAAAGGGGAAAAGGGAGACTGTTTTGGTAAAATGACCCCCCGCACGACTGGTTGGAGGGGCTGTGGAGGGGAGGGGTTGCGGCACGGGGTGCGGGGGAGCTCCCGAGGGACTGTTTCCCGGAGCAGCTAGCAGACTTAACTCAAGAACCACCTCCTTTGGCTGAAACTGACTCGAACCTATTTCATGGTCTCGTGGCTCCCTTAACCCTTTCTCATAATCCCGGAGTTTTTGGCTTCTAATTTATTACGCCGAGCAATTGAAGATCGCCTCATGTAAAGTCACACTCGAAATCGGGTAAATCCCCTGAACTTCTGGCTGGGGAAAGATCAATACCACTTCGACTATCACGAGGTTGTTACTTTTCTAATTTCAACAACAACTGCCATGATATTCTGTTGAGACCATACAATCAAAACGTACTATACTATTTTACTAAAATAATATTTCGGGTTTCTGAGGTTAACATGTTCAGTGCGGCAACTAATTTTCTCCACATCACTTGAGTGCGGGACGAGACGAATTGACCCCGTGCTCAGAGTCGTCTTCATGACTTTTATTTTCAGATAGATAAACTTCAAAAAAGTACTTATTAGGTATACAAATATCTATTTTTATTATTGAGTAGATTCATTTCTTCACAAAACTCATACATTTGATGTCTTTATAGGGTCTTTGCAATTCAAACATCCTATCGCATTCATAAAAGAGAAGCCACCAATTATTAACACGAGGTCAAATTGTGTTGTAAGTGCAAAGGTTCCCACTGGACGGTTTGGGGTCATTTAGTCTCGTAGAGGTGGGTAGTGAGTGAGTGACCTTGTCTCAAAGAACTTCTCTTTCAAGTGAACTTGTCCCAAATGACCTGCGGAGGGAAGACCTGGAGTTCATCATAAGACGTTTGCGACAGGATGGCTCCACGCGGCTGACGTTCGAACTACAACGACGGTCGCAAACTTCTCTTGGCAAGAGAATTTCGAGACCTGCAGGTCGCAAACGTTCTCGACAGCATGGCTCCTGTGCCCGACGATCGAACTACTCGGAGACCTGCGGGTCTGCCAAACCGTTCTACAAAGTGACCTGCAGTTCAACCATCCGCCATTAGCTCCGGTTTCCTTCTAGTCAACAAAGGGCTCTCCTCATCGCAGAGTCAATACCGATCAAATTTACTCAATACTAAACTATACTGGTCGATACTGTATGTACTCATCCTAGAGTCGATTATATCTAATAAGTAGCTATTTATATGAAAATATGACTGAGAACTCGAAAAATGTAGGAAAAGAGAACAGTAGATGACTGTCATTTACCAAATTCTGACGGATGACGAAGATAATAGAGGTTGACGGTCAAGCCACGAGAAAGCGGTAGTGGTGGTGACTTACTCAGAATGGAGACGACGAACTGCAGGTCGCATTCATCCACGGAGTGACCTGGTGAACTTCTCCCACTGACCTTGTCTTTGGACTGAGCGATCTACTCCCTCAGGTGACCTGGGTTTACACACCTCTAACATCAGCCGTAACCTGTTAGACGGTGTCTCTCCACACAAAAGGCGTTAGACTCTGTTTTTTCTCCCCACAAAATGCAGCGCTCAGGCACTTTAGATAATTATTAACATGAAGAGCGAAGGCTAGGTAGAAATCAATGAAGCTTGTTTTTCTATAAGATAAACCGTTGTTTTTCTATTGATTTGCACGTTTCCATGTCAGAGACGCGGGTTGAAAACTATGAACGAGTTGATTTACCTGGATATAAACCAATTTCTCAATTCAAACGTAATACAGTACGCGCTGGAGGTGTTTGTATCTACGAGAAAGAAGAGTGTTCATCCGCTCTTCGATATGAGAACCAAGAGCTCCAGAAATTTGATACAGATGTCATGCAAGTGAAGAGAATAACTACATCACATGATGGGATTGATTACATTTCAAAGTCTGCCCATTTATGGGTATGGTTAAGAAGGTAGCAGTGGCAAAGGGAGTTTCATAGTCATCACCACCCTAATGAGGTACAACCCAGTTTGACCCGTAAAACTAGTACTGTTCATCTTTAAAATGAAAAATAGTTCTCGGGTCCCCCTGCCCCTTTCCCGGAGTGGCGTGACCGGCGTCTTTCTTAATATGTTAAATATTTTTTTCGGCCCCCACCCCGTAACCCCTTGTTATTCCAATAAACCTTCGCGATTAGCAAAGTTCAAGTTTTACTGGTCAAACTAGTGCTGCACCTTATGAGTCAAATTGGAGCTCTACTGACCATGAAACTCCCTTTGCCATCGCTCCCTTACCCATACCCGTAAATAGGCAGACTTTGTTTTGCTCATAGCGCGTAAACGATTGGAGCTATGGAAAAGTGGAAGGAGTCCATCCGAATGGAAATTTCAAGAGCTACAACTTATCTCGTATAACAATTTTCGATAACCCGAACAGTTTTCGAGTTAATTCAGCTTTACATCGATAAAAGGCGAAATAAAGTGAAATAATGGCGGTGCATAGCCCTTAAAATCGTTATAACTCCGTCAAATGAAAATAACACAAAACCCGTTGGGGGCGTTGTAAAACAAGTAATTACACATATTTTAAGACCTCGAACGCCTAATTCTACTGAGCGACTAGGGAGAAATCGCTTTTAAGATTAGTGGACGTTATCCGCCAGACAAACAAAACGGAAGCTCATACCGGCTTTTTGCAGGGTCCTTGCCATGGGATGCTTTCTTTACTTTATTACGAAGAAAATCAGACCGCTTACGCTTAATTTGCAGAAACAGCATAATGAACAGTAAGGCAGTAAAAAGGAATTTCGGGATCGAAACAAGAATGCCGAAAAGAGCTGGTATTAATTTTTGTTTAGGGCCCTAACCGCCCAAAAGTTTATTGGTTGGTTTATCTGAAACCGAACATTGTTGTTTCTGTTTCTAGCTGAGATCACAGGTTTATTGAATAAACTTTGATTAAAATCTTAGGTGAAAACGGCCCAAGATGGAGATTAAATTAATGAAATGCGTGTTTTACAAGGGCCCTGTTGGATCCTAGTTGGATAATGTCAGAGGACGCATGGAACGTTAAATTTATCCTCCTGTTATTTAATCTTCGTGTAATGTTGTTTGCAATTATCTTTAATTGTTTGAAGGGGATAAGACACAAAGAAATCTCCTTGTCACCGTATTTTATTATTCACCTTAGGAGGCGATACATTTTCATTGCTCCGCTTTATCTTGCTTTACGTCGCGCACGGCGGTCTATTTATTAAAATGAACGATCCACCTCGGCCTCCAGATTTCACGCTTCAAGATGCAAGTTGCAAGGAGCATAATGCAGGTCTCGGCCCCTCCCGTTAGTAGGCCTGAATATTTAATAACAGACGCAGGAACGAAGGGTGTAATCCTCTTTTCCTCTCCCCGTCCCCTCCCTTTCACGGTTATTAGCGTTACTTCTTCGCTCCGTTCTTCGTCGTTAGCGTTACGCCGGCTCTCGCCCTTTTCCCGCGACATCCACCGAACTCGTTGTTACGCCTTAATTAAAATTCAAGGGAAGCGAGCTGAACAGCGAAGCCTCCGCGTCTCCCATCCAGTTTTTTCCACCCCCGCTCTCTCGGTATCACGTTTTCACACTCGGAGCCTTTCCCGACCAATCTGGAGCAAACCTGTGCATAAACATGACCTCGTCTTCCATTTAATAGTGACGTTAACGTCACGTAATCAAAGGTTAGGCGGACATTTTTTATATCCAAGGTGGACGAGTTTTACAGCTGTTGGATACATTTATATGTCAGACTTTACATTACTATCGTGTGGTTGCCATGATTCCTTTGGCTCTCCTATTTTATGGAACGTGAATTTTAGATTGTGATTTATTAATTGGTTGTGGCAATATGCCGGTATAGTACCGTCCTCTAAAAGGCTATTTGCCGGTATACTACCGACCTCTAAAAGGCTATACGCCGGTACAAGAGAAAATTCAATTTTTCTCATCTTTCTGCTCATCTCTTTTTTCTTGAGTCAGATAGCAGATAGGAAAATAATGAAATCTCGTGTTGTTTCTGTTGAACGAACCGTTCTGTTGAATGTGTACCGTTTTCTCCAAATGTACAAGTTCAAAGTAACTCAAGACGTTAGGAACGGATCGATTAGAGTGCCTGTCGGTATAAGGGTCATTCATTTGCGAGATAGAGAAGGCACAGAGGTGGAAATGCCGATTCGTGTGATGAAACGGTGTCTGAAAAAGCGATTGCCGTTGGCGAAGTATTTGAAAACCACGAGGATTTTTTGGATGTGTTCAGAAATTCTGGTTCGTTATAATCTTATTCATCACATTTCGTGTAGTTTTCATTTACTATTCACCCTGTACCGACATATAGCCTTTTAAAAGTCGGTACTATACCAGTATGTAGCCTTTTAGAGTTCGGTAAAGTCATATAGCCCCAACCTTATTAATTACCTTCTGTTGAGTAAAAGCACCAATTTTTGACACTACTCCTAATGTTGACACTTAAATTTTAGAATGTAATAGTAAGCAATTGAGTCACTGTAGGTCCTCGAAATTTTCGTAATTCTATTGATTAGAATGTAATTATTGAGATTGGCCGGCTCCACTAGTTATAAATATCCGATATAACTCGGCTGGCTGAAACTGAAGCCGATGACTGCAAGTGATGGGGAATTCTCAACATATCGATATATCGGTTTTTACTATATTTCGAATGGAACATATCAATGGCACCGATATATTGGCCAAAAAATATCGATATATCCTATTTTGAAGTAGGAAATATTATTAAAAAACAACGAATTTGATAGAGGTTACCTATCTATTCTAAACGAATTGCTTTACTGAAATTAGGTTCAATAGGGTATACAAAAACGCTGCTAATTCTTTCACTGGGGTTTATTATTCAATTGGCTTGCGTTCATAATTTGAATTTCTACTAAGCTTTGGAGTGTGCGCGTTTCACAGGATAGAGCGATTATTGAATTTCAGGAGGCACACAAATATGATCAACTGATCAATCCAAATAGGTATTTTGGTTGAGAACAGATTTACGTGCTTGATGCATATCTCCTGAAATTCAATAATCGCTCTATCCTGTGAAACGCGCACACTCCAAAGCTTAGTAGAAATTCAAATTATGAACGCAAGCCAATTGAATGATAAACCCCAGTGAAAGAATTTGCAGCGTTTTTTTATTGAACCTCAATACCCCCCCACAATAAAAACATCCATAATTTATCAAGTCCTTTAGCGCTCGTATTGCGTTAAAACTTCCCCAAACCCAAATTTAAACGATGTAGCCAAAGGTAGACTGATGTAGAGGAGGCACACAAATATCATCAACTGATCAATCCAACGTGCTCTATGTATATCTCCTGAAATTCAATAATCGCTCTATCACCTGTGAAACACGCACACTCCGAAGCTTAGTACAGATTCAAATCATGAACGCAAGCCAATTGAATAATAAACCCGAGCGAAAGAATACTTATTTACCCCAGCAATAATATTGAATAATAATCCCCAGTGAAAATATTTACCTATATATTATCAGCGTTTCATACATATCAGAATGCTTCAACTCGTGTATCGGCTATAAACTACAAGTATCCACATCGATTATCACTCCAGTAACCACATTCACTACAACTCGACGCTATCGGCATCCCTAGGTTACAAACAAACAATAATAAACCAAAAAACGCAAATGTTGACACCATAAATCGGTCCATACATCGAGAATGGTTTGACCTACGGACCTGGGGAGGGACTCATTCGATTCCTAGAGGTATGTTCTTCAAATCGGTATAAATTTAGGCATCTTCGACTTGTTTTGAGGTTTTTAGGGATTTTACAAAACTTCGACAACCCTTAAAGGGCATTTTAAATTGAGTGGGTGCGCTGGCTAAAGAATTGGGGCGTTGTCGGACCAACATGGGTTTTTCCTGAAAATTTCAGATATTTTGCTCCAGCCGTTTGGGAGAAATCGTGCGAACGGCGTACGACCTACGGCGGATGGATGGAAAATTTTGTATTGCAGATTCCGATTCTACACCCTTTGAAACGTAAACCATTAAATTTTCAGGGGGGGGGGGGGGGGTTAGAATTTTTTTTCAAGAGCGATTACAATGGTTTTATTATTTAATAATAAACCAAAATGAAAGTTTGAAAACTTTGTGTTATTTCGATTTTTCAATGGCTGCCCGGCAACTTCAACTGTACACTACTATTTTCATTTTTCACCCTTTGAATACTCATCGCCCGTCTGATAACGCAATCGCGATCGCCCCCAGGTTGGGAACCACTGCTTTAGATCTTTTCGTAAAGTTTCCATTTTGGTTTCACAAGTTCTTGTATTGGTTTGAGAAGTTGTACTAAACATTTGTTTGTTAAGCTCGTTCGATAGCGTTGTGAACTATCGAGCTACAACACGTGAAACCCAACTGAGAAAAGGAACAGTCGGGAAAGTTAATTATACAGCGCCGTAGACTGGAATCGCCTATCGTTCGTTGTTATAGGTGAACTACGCTCTGGAAAACTCATTTATTGGATGAATACACCGTACGGCCGCCACTTAGCAACTCCACATACCTCATATTTATGTGTAATACGAGAAAGGCAAAACTAATATTGTGACTCCCACTCCAGAGGAGCTAACCTTATTTTTCACGTCACATTTTTTCCCAACTCGGCCCACGAACGAGTTATGAGAAGGCCGCGAGAAGAGAACCAATATTTGGGCAAAGGCAAGTGGACTAGTCGGCAAATCGGATTCAGTGACCCAGCGCCTCATAGCAGCAGATCCATTTGGGAGTCAAGTATTGACCCCTCCAACGTCGTCAACCTGTCCGGAATATCAAATCTCACTCGAGTCAATCTATGAAAGTCTACAGCCATTGTCTCCAGCCCTCCTCTTCCCCAAAGTGTTTATTCTTATTTCTCCTCGTAATGTTCCTTCCTTTCTAACCCTCCGTAATGTTCTCTCTTCCTTTTATTAGGAGCCTGCGTCCAAGATGAAGCTCCCTGGGAACTCGCTCTTGGGAATTGAAATTCGTGATAACGTCTTCTCTGGTGTTATTTACTGCTGGCACCGAATCGCCCAATAATAGCATTCCCACTTCCATATAGATTCTTTGCGCCAACTTGGAAATCGAGAATTGAGATTTCTGCTTTCTAACCTGCATTGCCAAAGTACTTTTCACTCCCATTCTGCCAACAATGCTAGTTTATCACTCACACATCATAAATTACGTAACACTAAGCATATTAGATGCAGTCAGTGGGGCATTACCTGGATTCTTGTCCACTCTAGAAACAATAAACGACCACATTTATAATTCAGCACGTTACACCGATTAGGAGCGAAATTACCAACAACGCCCTTCAGCTAATCACTCATCTTCACAGTTTGTAATTCATTTCTAAATGCTTAAAACAGTTCCATGTATTCGTCTTGAATATAACACCTTGAACACAAGCCTCTACTAGTTTCGTTCTATCAAACTTTACAGCTCACGAAGCCCTGCAAGCGAGACCATGGGCCATCCCGGGCCATCCAACATCCTCGAAAGACCTCGATTTATTCATTTGCTTAGTCAAATGAACGGGAAAAGTCAATATACAAAGAAAGACGATACTAAACGAGTTACTAAATTACCAAATGATAGGATCAGAAGCAGAAATAAAAAACAGCGAGACAAGAAAGGGTGCAAAAATACAATAAAACGGGAACAAATCATTAATAGAAAATCTTAGCCAGCAGGCGTTTCAGGGCGTGGGAAGAGGTACTATAGGGGTCATTTCAAAATTTTGTTCACATTTGCGTATCGACTTTTCTAAAAAAAAAAAAAAGTTGAAACTCGATTAATTGTGAGCAACATAGTCTTGGACCGTACTGCTGATACGCCATTAAAAAAAAAAAAAAAAAAAAAAAAAAAAAAAAAAATCAACGATGGTATTTTGTAGGGAGTGTGGTACATACTATTATTTTTTTTTTCCTCTTGAGCCTCCAACCTCCATGGGAATCGACGCTCAAGTCTTCCTAATTAGGTGAGTGGGACAGCATAAATTAGCTTAATTTTGGCTACAGTAAACGGTGACCGAAATTTGAAATGACCCAAATATGTCAAGTGACTTCACTCCAGGAAAGTATTTACCTTACGAGGCAAACAACACAACTATCGGTTCAGAGAGTAATTTTGGGCTGCGAAAGGCACCTGAAACAAGAGTGCCTGGCGATTTCTTTAGGGAAATACATTTATGTTGACTTTAGAGAGAAACGATGAGGGTTGGAGAATTCCATCCACAACCTTGTGAAAAAATGTAATATCTGCCACCTCTGTACGGCTTTCAAAAGTAGGAAACCCATACTCGGCCGCCAGGTCCCTAAAATCAACCTGTTCCGTTGGTATTCCCAGTTTGAATGCAAGGTAACGCATGAACTTCCGTTGAACCCTCTCCAATGGTTTTCTGCTGCATAAAAGGGAGACCAAACTCTACTAGCATACTTCAAAATTGGGCGAACCAAAGACTTGTAGAGCATCACATCTGCTCCAATTGACGAGAAGTCCCGTGTGCACCTTTTTAGAAAACCGAAGGCTCAAAGTTTTTAGAGCAGCCGCATCCACATGATCGATAGAGGTCAGTTTCAAGTTCAGAACTGGCTTCGGGTTTACACTGATAGGGGCGAGGCAGAATGGGGGCGCTAGCGTTTTCTCTGCGGTCGGAACGGTCTCTGTTCCAGTCAGTTGTCTGGCCAGCAACTTAGATGGTGAAGTTCAAGCAGTGGTGCTAGTCTTGGAAATTATCCAATCTCTGGAATTTTCACGGGCAGCCATGTCTCTCCACCAACTGTGAGACGGACCCTGATGTTTTGGAAAGGAGTAGGCGGATAGAACGGCTTCTTGACCAGAGGAGAACGATCGCCATCCAGTGGATCCCCTCCCATGTAGGCATCTGGGGAAGTGAACAAGCAGATGCCCTTGCCAAAGCAGGCTCCCTCCAGCTATAGAGCTGCAAAAAGCGAGATAAGGACATCTGTGGAGAATAGCGTGTGAAACAGAAGGCTTCACTGCCAGAGGCTAGTAACCGCGTTACTCTACATCCCCGCCCGTCATGAATCAGCCGCAGCGTTTAGAGTAATAACTGGGCATGACTGATCTGGAACGCCTTCGTCAGATTTCAAACGCCCCACAGAAGGTACAATTCACATGCCAGCTGAAAGTAAGATCATGGAATAGTGCAATATACCGTGTGTGGAAAGGACATAGAAATCTGCGAGTAGAAAAACTGAAATTTGGCTAGGTAATATTGAATGCGTACCTACTCTTCATTCGTCCATGATTATCTTGTATAAGACGAGAAAAACTCGATTTTGAGAGGAAAGTTCTATCCCTTAGAGAGAGCAAACGGATGAACGTATAGCAATCCGCGTGGGCCCATTAGATTCCTTCTCTTTCAATAACGAAGATAAAAATAGCGTTCTCTCGAAAGTCTTCTTTATCAACATTTTTGAAGTTTCATCCCTCCGATTTCGCTCTTAAAAATTGACTGCGATCGATACCGAGAATTCAGTCCAAACTAGTTCATTTCCAATAACACCATTGTTTGTATGTTCGTGCCTTTAAAGAATCTCAGCCTCATCCCAAAGTCTATGAAAGTTTCGTCAATTTCATACAATGAATCGAATGAGACCACTGGATCTCTGAACGTTAATCCGCTTCCACTCATTTGATTTAATGTAATCCATTTATAACTGATCCAACCATAAGAGTCTATTACCGCAATGTTAATCCCTCGTTCAATAATTACCCGTTGGTATACGTTCAGCAAACAGACGGAACAACATTTCCGAAGCTAATAATGAATTATTCATTATTCCATTTCTGAACTGACATATTTCGCTGTGAGAATGGAAGTTACTGAAATTTGATTCAACTATCCCTTTAATGATAATTTCGAAACAACCAGCTACATTGACCTTTACATAGAGGACGAAAGATGATTATTTATGACCCTTTTACCTGCCCAATGAATTCTGACACGGTTTATATGAGGGACAAATCAAAGACTGAAACTTGGGGAGGGAAATTTTTCCCGTTTTTTACGTCACTGTTCCCGATGGTGAATGGAGGCTACTGAAAGAAGTGAGCGCGGCTGTGTAATGGGGGGGGGGGGGGATTCATTCGCCGAACAAACAACGCGTTCACGGTTTGTCGAGCGCCAGACGGGGATTCACCCAGACGATGAGGGATGTCGGAATTAATCAGGTTCCCTGGGTGAAACCCGAGTGTCGTCCTATGGATGAGAAAATTAATGGGCCCTGGACCTTCGCCACTCACAAGCCGTCGCGATCATTTGAAATAACTTATGTGCGTTGGGCTCCTCCTGTGAAACGTCCACTTATTCAGGGAAAATAAGAACGCAAATAGACAATATTTATTCGGATTTAATACATTGTCGACCTCGGGTAAAAATGGAAACTCTGAATTTTTGCAAAAAATGAAATTTCTACTCCAATTAGTGGGAATTTAAATTTTCATCATTCTTTAAGTGGTCGAACGGAGGAGATTATAGCAAGCTTCTTGAATGCTCACTCTCACTTGATTTAAAGTGCCCTTTAAGGGTTGTCAAAGTTTTGTAAAATCCCTAAAACCCTCAAAAGAAGTCAAGGCGGCCTAAATTTGGACTTTTTTTTAAGAACGTTCCATGAGGAATAGAATGAGCCCTTCCTCAGGTCCGTAGCTCAAACCATTCCCGAAGTATCGCATGATCTTATGCTGCCAACATTTGCATCCACATTCACTACATCACTAGGTTACTGCGATGAAAACAAACACAAGAGTTTTTTTTTTTGTTTAGATAGCAGTCACCTAGTGATGTGGTGAATGTGGATACTGGAGTGAACTCCTAAAATGGTTTATAGCCGACACAAGGCTATATGCATTCTGATATGCATGCTCCGTCTTACGAAATTTAAAAATTTTCAAATAGAATATTTTTCCATTGTATTCACTCTTGAAAAAAAACGCTGCAAATTCTTTCACTGGGGTTCATTATTCAATGATTCATGATTTGAATTTCTACTAAGCTTTGGAGTGTGCGTGTTTCACAGGTGATAGAGCGATTATTGAATTTCAGGAGGCACACAAATATGATCAACTGATCAATCCAAATAGGTATTTTGGTTGAGAACCGATTCAAGTGCTCTATGCATATCTCCTGAAATCGACGTGTTACTAAAAAAACGCTGACGATGTCACAGTAGACACTCTCGTTTTTCCGCATTCAAACGTATTTTACTTCGAAATATTTCATGGCAAAAAAACTTCTTCTTATACCGTCGGAAAACTAAGATTCTGGAAACATTTTTCATGGGAAGTGGGAGAGAGGGAACCTGTTTGTTAGGAGTAAGATAAATCCTCCTTCACTGATTCTATTGCAGTAGTTGGATGAACCGGCGTTGAATTTACTTCAGTTGTATGGCAACCTGGTTAATTTGTCCCTATTGGGCTCCAAATACACATTTCCGGCTGATTTTTGAATTGAAATGTTCATTTCCAGCGAAATTAAAACATTTAGCACTCATAAATTTCAACCCTGACGAAAATGATATTCGCGGAGGATCGTTTAAAACAAACAGTGTAGGTGGAATCAACTGTGTTTACCTGCACTCATACAAAAGTTGATATACCAGCCATCAAATTGTGTATACAATAACAGTTACAGAATCGCGAGAGGTAAGCTAAAGGGTAAATTAAAAAGCGGCAGCTCTCGCTCCAGGGGTTAACCGAAATGGGAAAACATGAGATATGAGTTTATTCCTGTTGCGATGGTTGGGCGCGGGGGATGAAATGAAATTCCAATAAAACGGGAAACGCCGGAGTAGGAGGAGAATAAGGTTTTGAGGTGGCATCTCCACCAGGAGGGGAGGAAGGTACCTGAAGTATTCCGAAGAACAGGAGCCCCTTTATTATTCCGCCCATCCGGCCCGGAGTGAAGTGAATTCAGGAATTCGTGGATATCGAGTGAAGGACGTTGAACGGGGACTCAGCCCTCAATTCCTTAGGTAATCATCCGATGTTAGCACACATTAAGGGGCCATTCTTTGTTAACCTTCATCACGGCTTCGGTACTGGTTAATATATGGCATTGATGTTCAGACCGTGTTTTACAATGAAAAGCCTTTCCTGAATTATTGATTCAGAGCTGAAGGCAAAAACACCTACCTATCTTTCGAAATGTTATTCATGTACAGGGTGTCCAGCGTACGATCCGAATAATTTTGCACACGTGTTCCACAACTAGAACATCATTATTTCACTTTCAAGATTTTTTTCGTGTTTTCGACCTTACGTCACTAAAACGGCCGTGACTCCGGCGTTTTGGAAGTATTTACAAATCTAAGAGTATTAAATTTCCCATCGTTTCAGTCTTAAACATTAATTTTACAGAGGGAACTAAATGGTAAAAAATGAGCCTAAAAACAATTCTTTTAAATATCTCATTAGTCCCTCTTCATTTTAATGATACGTTTGAGGCTGTAAGCCTAGAAAATGCGCAAAGGCCTCAGCTTTCCGATGGTATAATTAGTTTTTGTTTAGAGTGAACTTTTTTGAGAAAATTGAAATTTTGCAAAAAATGAAAAAAAAAAAAAAAAAAAAAAAACGTGTGTTTTCAAGGACATGTGGGTTTTTTAACTCGCGCGTATTTTTCAAAATGCAGTGGGTCGCTCGTCTGCGAATGGAGTCGACCGCACAATGCAGGTGACAGTGGTACTAGCGGATCAGATCCCTGCATGGTGAGTACCTATTAGCGGCTGACATTAAATTCCCATAGTTCACCGGTTCGGAGGTGTTTTTGATTTACGGAATTGTTACGGAATTGTTATTGTAGCTCCTGGACTATGAAACATTTGATTATCAAGAAGGTATGACCCTGGAACAGAGGAGGGGTCTATGTTTCCAAATACATCGGTGCCCAGCTCACCGAGGTCGTACCGTCATGAACTCCAACTTTGAGAATTGAGTGTTCCAGTAGAATAATGAATATTTCGAAAAATACTTGATTCAACAGTGTGCCCTCAAACAATAACATCTGTACTGCTCATCCTATTCTCTCATTTTCTAATTTTGTTGAGGTGACGGGCTTGTGGTTCACTTTTAGGTGGATCGGCCAAAATGGACCAGTCCGGTGGCCACCACGCAATCCTGACCTCACATCCTTGGATTTCTACTTCTGGAGAAACTTGAAATCCAAGGTATTTGAGTTCAGAATTGAGTCGAGCGACCAATTAGTGGACCGAATTCTGGAATGGGGGATCTGATCCACCAAAACCACCGTGGCCGTCGACTATTCGCAGACGAGCGACCCTCTGCATCCGCGAGAATTGGGGCATTTTGAACAATTCGTGCGAATTGAAAAAAAAACCAAATGTGCTTAAAAACACACGTTTTTCGCATAAAATCTCAATTTTCTCAAAAACGATCCCTCTAAAAAATAAAAACTAATTATACCATTGGAAAGCCGAGGCGTCTGCGCGTTTTTTAGGCTTACAGCCTCAAACGTATCATTAAAATAAAAAGAGACTAACAAAATATTTCAAAATTTGACATTTACTTTTTAGACTTATTTTTTACCATTTAGCTTTCCTTAAAAAATTACTGTTTGAGACTGAAACGATGGGAAATTTAATGCTCTTTCCAACAGTATCCTTAGATTTGCAAATACTTCGAAACGCCAGAGTTACGGCCGTTTAAGTGTCGTAAGGACGAAAACACGAAAAAAATCTTGAAAGTGAAATAACTCGAAAACGAAGCCTCTAAAAACAAAACTCTATGAGGCACTTTTTGTTGGAATCTAGTTGTAGAACACGGTGCGAAGTTTTTCGGATCATACGCGTATAGCGTTTCCAAGGGAAATTCTTTACGTTTCACACCGAATTCAAGATTTTTCAAAACAATTAAAGATTATTTTCGAACCGAATTATAATTTTGCAAAGAGATAATTAAGTTTCAGTGTAAACTTAACTTATGCTTCTATCGGCGATCGTCCCTCGATAATTTCAGCACCCTGTCCTTTTGATGACTTGATTGATACAAGAAATAAGATGAATCAATTTTAATCAATAAATAGAAGTAGTTCCATATGTGATCTCCTTAACAATTTAGGCATGCAGACAAAGTTATTATCGCGATAGCGTTCTTTCAAACAAATGTTGGCTCGCGGGTCTACTGAGATAACGAATGTTGACCGCCGTCCACCATACAGAGCTTCTCTCCATAGGTACATTGACTTAAATTTAAAAAACTTGGGTCAGGAGTCACAATTTCGGTCTAGTTGGAACTGAATTCTAGTCATCTGTATTTGTCCACAATAAATGGGAAAATCAAAGAGCTAAAATATTAAGGAACATAAATATCGGAAACTTTCGAAACGAGTACACTCATGTTTTCATGTTTACAGTTGTAAGACATCCCTTCAATGAATGGAATGAGCCCACTCGGACCAAGTTATTAACCTGTTTGATCTCCATGAAATGTATTCAAAATCGATAGAAAACTGTGAAAATTGAGCTTGATGAAATGTTCTGCGGATCCTCGATGGGGCAAACGAGAAAATCATATTTTTTGCAATGGATTAAAAAGAGCGAAAAATGTGATTTTGGAGGCAAAAAATGATCATCAACCTTCGAGAGAGAAAACAAAGCTTCCACTACCTCTAGATAGGCTCGGAATCAAAACCATGAACCGTTGAAGAGAGGTGTAAAAGTGTGCGAATGCCCATATTCCGAAACAGGGTGAAGCCTTTGATGTTAATACTAACGAAAAATCGACGTCCTTCTGGAAGGACTTGTGAGAACATTCCTCACACGGGAATCTGTTTTGATTTTTCACATCAGTGAACTCGATGTAGGTACAGATTGCCTCTTGGTTCTATCGTCACGTAGAAAAAACGTCTATAGATAAAATATTTCCAACGAAAAGGAAAACACTGATTTGATCCAGGCAAACGAGGGCAGGATTGCGGTCAAACGGACGCACACGAAAGAAGTTTGGTGTTTAACTGTCATTCCGCTGAGTTGATCACAACGAGTAGAAAATGAAAAGGTGATTCCAAAGATCGATTTTGCAGACCGGTGATGGTGGGGTTTTACAATCAATTTATTTATAGTTGGACCTGATCTCTCGAACCAGTCGGCCACGCGCTACAACAAGGTCCTTTACGGATGATTAAGGAGATCAAGAACAAGGTAGCAGACTAAATTTTTGCGCGCCCAGGATATTCGGGATCTGCCGAAAAAAACACCCAACCACCTACGGCAAGAGCCACAAGGCGGTGTGTTGTTTCGTTGCTTTTGTTACTGTCTCGTACAGTTATGAAGAAGGGCATTTGAGATTGGAAACGCCAAAGATTAAAGCGATCATATTTGTTACGATTATTATTTATTATAGTTTATCTACTTCAACCCAACTTCCTGGTGGTTCATCTTTCATCATCATCTTGCCTAACCTCCCTGGTACCAGACCACCTGCTGCACTTCTTCAAAACTACTTGTGGCCAAGTTTTGGAGCAGTACATCTGCTGGAATCCAGTTTTACTTCATCAAAAGGACATCTCACCATCATCATTCTTCTGCAGTGGACTGAACATTGTCAGATAAGCTTATCAATTTACATTTCAATTTCATCCCTTTTAACACATGTTCATTTTCAGTGGCCACTTAGGGACATATCTCAACTGATATTCAATAAAAATCAATGCTAGTTGATGCTTCATCAATATAACTTTTCTAATTTTTGAGCACCCACAAATTCTAGAGGTAAAACAATTTATTCCTCAAATTTGAGGTGGTCCTTCGAGTATTTAATTTAAAACATTTATCATTCCTTGATCTAATTCGAATGTTGGACACTAATTGAATTTCAAACCAATAGGTCTCATTCACAATCATTTGTTGGTCGATTCGAGCCGGATTTTGCTAGTGCTGCTACATCTTCATTCTTATTTCCTCTTGTGTGGTGCTCATTTCACATATTTTTAAAACCTTGTCTTATGTAACATTTCTTGCATTTTCATCTCTTTCTAATATACACAATATATATATATATATATATATATATATATATATATATACAATCAAAAATAAAACAAAAGATAACACTGAAATTAACACCACATAACTATTTTTTATATTTCGGCTACTGCCTTTGTCAGAACTAAGAAAGAATGATTTTTGGGAGTTGACGACGTCGAAAGAGATGCTCGGGTTACCATGGGGCGTTGCTTGTTATTTTCTAATGTTAAGCCCTGGTGAGTCGAATGCACCCAAAACGTTGCAATGAGCTTTTTCCGATTGATGTAGCATCCTTTTGTTTTCTTGGGGTTTCATTTTTCGCAGAATTTTTATGCCGAAACAATCATCGAAAGATGCATTATGGGACATTGCATGCCGACTCACGGGTAGATCGTTATCACCTCTCACCACTGAAGCACGATGGTTGTTCACCCTTAGGTTGAGTTGGGTTTCAGCCTTTCCCACGTAGAAAGCAGGGCATTCTTTGCAAAGCAACTCATACACACACATTGGTGTCTGGCATTCTGCTGACCCTTTGCATGCGTATGAGTTGGAGTTGTTGGCCGAGCTGAAAACTGCTTCCTCTATTACAAGGGGGCAAACTTTGCATCTTTGTCTCTTGCAAGGATGTAGCCCTTTGGGAACTGGATCATTCGTCTTTGTTCTGCGGTGTGTGAGTATATCCCCAATGGATGATGCCTGACGATATGATAGTGTGGGTGAATTTGGGAAAACTGTTTTAGTAATGGGGTTTGAGGAGAGGAGTGGATAAATGTCTTTCAATATGATGTTCAAGCGCTCAATGCCGAAAAAGAATGTTGTAGTGAGGTGGACTTTTTCGTTGTCATTACGGACTCCTGGGCGATAAGCAACATGAGATGGAATTATCCTTTTCTCTATTTGTCTTGCTGGATACCCCCTTGTAATGAGTTTATCCGTCAATTTCTTCAAATAAGACTTCTTGTCCTTTTCCTCACTACATATTCGGTGACCCCTGATGGAGAGAGCTCTTGGTATAGATTGTTTAGTGTGACGAGGGTGGCAGCTTTCATAATGTAAGTATAATTGTTTGTTTGTCGATTTGATGTGAACAGAGGTGGATAGCGTAGTACCAGTGAGGTGTATATTGACATCGAGAAACGTCGATGTAGTTGTGGAATATGTCCATGTAAATTTAACTGAAAATTCGGAATTTAGAGCACTCAGAAATTCCTTCAGGGTTTCTTCTCCGTGAATCCAAACCAAAAAAATGTCATCAATAAATCTTTTCCAAATTAAAGGTACAAGCGTCTGAGACGAAAGGAATCTTTGTTCGAGATGAGCCATAAACAGATTCGCATAAGATGGTGCCATTCTGGTATCCATTGCTGTACCTTTTTGTTGCAGGAAAAGTTGATTTTCAAATTTGAATACGTTTTTGGTCAAAACAAAATTTGCAAGCGTGACTACAAACGAAGTTGAAGGTTTATGTGGGAGGGCTCTTTGGTCTAAATAATGTGTGATTGCTGCCAAGCCCTCGTCGTGGGGGATTTCCGTGTATAGTGAGGATACGTCAACTGTTGCCAAGATGATTGGGTGATCCGTGGTATCAGGGAGTTGCGACTCTTGGAGAATGGTGAGAAAATGATTAGTGTCCTTTACATAAGAGGGCTGATTTTTGACAAGGGGTTGCAGATGATGGTCAACATAGGCGGATATCCTTTCTGTGATACAACCAAAGCTTGCTACGATTGGGCGTCCTGGGGTAGTCGATCAGGAAGGGAGTACTCCTTATGGATTTTGGGAAGAATGTAGAACTCGGAGCACCTTGGATTGCTGGGAACTAATGCTTGAACATCTGCCGCAGAGAGCTGTTCAATATGTTTGTTATGCTTGATGTAACCCCTTATTTCTTTTAAGAATGTCTGTGTTGGATCGCAATCAAGTTGCTTGTAGAAACGTGTGTCATGGAGCTGCCGGTGGGCTTCATTTCGGTAGTCAACTGAGTTCATCACTACCACCGTTGATCCTTTGTCTGCTGGCATTACTTTTATATTCTCGTCCCTCTTGATAATCCCTAGTGCCTTGTGCTCATCTACAGACAAATTATCCCTAGGGGTCAGGGAATTGAGGAATGAGGGATTCGAAGTTCGTTGCAACAGCTGAGATATAAACTTTTCTAACGGATGGGTCGGTGGTAAACGTGGAGGATCGAACTCTGAGGGGTCCTTAAATTTGTGCAACGAAGGATGTAGTTCGTCACTTGATCTAGCAGAACTAGGGTCTTCTTTTTCAATCACTTCCCAGTAATATTTCAACCGAAGTCTCCTGCAGAACGCCTGTATATCTTCATGGAGCAGGATATGGTCGACCTTAGGTGTGGGAGTGAAGTTAAGTCCTTTTGACAACACCTTACGTTCAGTCTCAGTAAGCTCTCGAGAAGAAAGGTTGCATATTTCATTATCCCCAGGTGCAATGTTTACACTATCTGATACCGTTGTAGAAGAAACATTAGTTGGAGGTTGGCCACATGCCGTTGATAAGGATCCATGAGACTGAGGATGATCATTTGTTTGACCACATGAAGCTCCAGAAGGACTTGGGGTTGCCAGAGGAACATGAGGAATGAGGGTAGCCATACGATGTCTCGGTAAAGACACTCCATTTCTTAATTGGCTGAGGTATACCTTTGACAATTTAAGAAGATGGTGATGGCGAAATGACTCCAAGCTCTGGTTGGCTTCAAGTAAAATCATGTTTATCCTTGACACTAACCTTGGGTCGGTTTGAGTGACTATGTTAATTAGAGGTATCAAGTTCTTTGTCAAATATTCCTCATGAAGTATCAAGTACTCTTGAAGTAATTTTTGGGTGAATTGGATCGATAAGTCATGGCCAAAACGGATTAATGAATTTCGCATGGAAGGAGGAGCCGCTTGAATTGGAATCTTTAAGCGCAGACCATTTGGGACCACACCCATTTGTAAACACCTCTTGAGAAACACAATATGACTGGTGCAACGAGCAATTTTTCTGGAGTAGTAATAAATTTTCTGAAGCCAAGCACTTACTGGGTTCATTTTTGTTCTTTGAGCGTCGAATTGGGAAGCAGCAATTTACGAAAGTTACACAGAATAGATTGAACACTGTTTGAAACTGGAAGGTTGGTGCTATGGCACTTGGTATTATTCACTGGAATAGGATGGCTCTACTGGAGCAATTACACAATCAAAAATAAAACAAAAGATAACACTGAAATTAACACCACATAACTATTTTTTATATTTCGGCTACTGCCTTTGTCAGAACTAAGAAAGAATGATTTTTGGGAGTTGACGACGTCGAAAGAGATGCTCGGGTTACCATGGGGCGTTGCTTGTTATTTTCTAATGTTAAGCCCTGGTGAGTCGAATGCACCCAAAACGTTGCAATGAGCTTTTTCCGATTGATGTAGCATCCTTTTGTTTTCTTGGGGTTTCATTTTTCGCAGAATTTTTATGCCGAAACAATCATCGAAAGATGCATTATGGGACATTGCATGCCGACTCACGGGTAGATCGTTATCACCTCTCACCACTGAAGCACGATGGTTGTTCACCCTTAGGTTGAGTTGGGTTTCAGCCTTTCCCACGTAGAAAGCAGGGCATTCTTTGCAAAGCAACTCATATATATATATATATTGTTACATTATATTATATTGGCTTGTTCTTGTGTTGTCTCATCAACTATCTTATCATCTTTCATATTGCATATTATAATTATTGCGCATATTTTCTCATATTTTGTCTCATACTATATCATAGATATTATATCTCATAAATATTTCTCATATACTTGAATTTACTTTGTTGGTTGTTTTAAATATCGTTTGTATTTATCATCTGTGGCATAATAATGACAGACGAACCTGCAACTGTTGCGATAAGAGGTCTCCCCAAACTTATAGCCAAATGTAAGAGGACAGGTACTCAGCTTGAGATGATTTGTCAGGAGGGACATAAGTTGACCACAACCCCAAACCCAGATCTTACTGTTTTCAATGGGATGCTTTCTTCTATTGAGCGTATTCTGGACTCTTGGGAAGAAGCAGTGGAATTTGCAACTTCACACAATGTTACTCCAACCTTTCCTTCTGCAAATGATGAGAAGTACTATTGGACGGTTAAACAACTCTATTTCAAGGCTAAAGGTTATCATCTAAGTCTAACTGCTGCAAACGAACCTTCTCATAGTTCACGCCCTTCAGTTGGGAATCTGGATGAATCCCAGTTTTTTCAACGTCAGGCTAGAACCATACTGCCTAAGATCCCTATCAGGCGTTTCAATGGAGATCTGTCTCTATGGCCAACATTTAAACAATTATTCTCATCTCTGATCAAGGATGAACCAACACTATCCAACTCTGAGCGCTTTCATTATCTCGTGAGTTATTTGGAAGGTCCTGCATATGAAACCATCAAACATATTGCAGTCACTGAGGAGAATTTCTTACAGGCTTGGGATGCCCTTTTAAAGGTGTATGATGACAAACGTAAAATTGCATGTACCTACTTAGATCGATTGTTAAGCTTTAAAGCTCCCAGTGGTAAGCCAACCAATGCCTCTCTTCAGTCATACCTCTCAAATGTCATGGAGAGCATTGCCTCATTGGAGAATCTTCATATTCCAGATTTTGACAAGTATTTGCTCTGTGAGTTAGCATTAAAGGGTTTGGACCCATATACCAGGGAGGCTTTTGAAATTCATAATGTTGGGACGGAATTTCCAAAATATGATAAACTGCAGGAATTCGTTCAGAGTCGTTGCCATGTTCTGCGTCTCACTGCCGATGCCACTAAATCTTTGGAAGTTGTACCAACGAAATTTTCGTCTCCACCAAAGCCCCCCAATAGGTTTTCAAAACCCCGACATGCATTAATGGCTCATTCAAATGCTTCTTCAAGTAAACCCAGTGAATCTAAGTCAAATGCAACAAGATCCTGTTTTATTTGTAGCCAAGATCATAGCATTGCTGGTTGCTCCAAATTCAGGTCATCTAGCCCTGCTGAGCGATTGGAACTCCTCAGGCAGTTTCGTGGTTGTAGAAACTGTTTACATCCAAAGCACCGTTCCAAGGAGTGTAGGTCTCCTTACAAATGTCAGGAATGTGGTGCAAGGCATCACACTGATTTACATTTACCAACAACATCGCCTACTTCAACATCTTCCACTGTTGACAATGATAACACCAGGGCACATGCCTCTTCTTCATCATCTCCATCTACATTTGCTGGTGCTAGTACCTCCAATAAATCTGGAGTGTTGCTAGGAACAGTTGTGGCCCGGATCAGAGATGCCCATGGCAATCCACATGAGTTCCGTGGTATCCTAGATCCTGGATCCCAGTACTCCTTTGTCACATCCGAGTGTGCCAAGCAACTTAAAAAATCCACACGTCCGTTTTGTGGTTCTATCTCTGGTGTAAACCATTCTCCCTTGCAAAATATCAAGGGAAAAATCAATTTATCATTTCTCCATCGCTATACCTCTGATGTTCTTGAGACTGAGGCTGTAATTGTGCCATCCATAACTCCTTGTCTCCCTCAACATTCCCTCTCTTCACCCATGTGGGAGGATTATCTCACCTATGAATTGAGCGACCCTCACTTTACAGAGCCAGGACCAATCACCTTCCTCATTGGTGCTGATCTTTACCCAGAAATTATCACTGGTATACCTATCACTCTTCTTCACAATGGTCCAAAGCTCATCCAGTCAGTGTTTGGGTTTGTTGTCATAGGCAGGTTTGGACTCGATCGTTCGTCTACCTCCTCGAATGATGCGGTTTCTCTTCTGACCCTTACTGAACTAGCTCCGCTTGTCGAGCGCTTTTGGGAAATAGAAGAGCCATCATCTATCATCGCTCCTGTCTCTCCAGAAGATGACCAATGCGAGCAGCATTTTCTTTCTACCCACTATCGTCAGGAAGATGGCAGATATGTAGTACGCCTTCCTTTCAAGACATATCCACCTAATATTGAACCTAATTATAGGCAATCCTCCAACCGTCTGTATTCTTGAGTCACGCCTTTCCAAGGACCGTTTTCTGCATGAGGAATATTCTGCGTTCATGGCTGAATATGAGCAACTTGAACATATGAGCCTTTCATCTATCACTCCATGTTACATCATTCCACACCACCCTGTCTACAAAGTCAATGGCAATAATCGGAAGCTCAGGGTAGTTTTTGATGCCAGTTGCAGTACTCCAACTGGGAGTTTAAATGATCATTTACTCACAGGCCCTAAACTTCAGAAGGATATAAGAGTAATTCTGTCTAATTTTCGTCAATATACGTATGTCTTCACCTGTGACATTGTTAAAATGTTTCGACAGATTTTGGTTGATCCAGCAGACAGATGTTATCAGCAAATAGCTTGGCGGGCTGATCCGAGTGATACAGTTCGATATTATTCGCTCAATACTGTCACTTATGGTCTTCGTTGCTCCCCTTATCTAGCCCAAAGAGTCCTTCTTCAACATGCTACTAATTATTATGATCAATATACAAATGCTGCTGATGCCTTGATCAATAACACCTATGTGGATGACATTGTGGCTGGTGCTGACACCCCAGAGCAATTGTTACAGTTGCGTGAGGATCTAATAACTCTATTATCTAAAGGAGGCTTCGAGTTGGGAAAATGGAGTTCCAATTATGCACCTCTGGTGACTGGGCAAGCATCATCAACAGAACCCGTAGATCTTTGTGCAGAGGAAGCTGCTGCTACAAAAATCCTCGGCATGAAGTGGGATCCAGTTTCTGACTGCTTTGCATATGAGGTAGCTGCTCCTCCAAAGGGCTTCACAAAGCGAGTGATCCTCTCAACCATTGCCAGGCTCTTTGACCCATTAGGATTGCTTTCTCCTGTCATATTTTATGCTAAGTGTATCCTACAAAGTACTTGGTTGCATCAGCTCAGCTGGGACGACGATGTCCCAACAGACGTAAGCAGTACATGGCATCAGTTTATCGAAGCTCTTCCCGAACTTTCATCGATCTCAATTGTTCGTCCACTTCCTAAGACGGATTCTACATATCAGTTACTGTGTTTCTCTGATGCCTCAGAGAAAGGTTACTGTGCAGCTATTTATCTTAGATCCACACAAGGCACCAACGTCACATTAACCCTCCTCACTGCCAAAACACGTTTGGCGCCTCTAAAGACCATCACCATACCTCGACTTGAACTATGCGGTACTCTTCTTCTTGCCCAATTGCTGCAATCCATGGATCATTTGAGAAGAGATCTGCATATTGAACAAATTTTCTGTTTCACTGACTCCATGATTGTCCTCTCCTGGCTGAAAACACTCCCACATCTCCTTCAATCATTTGTGGCCAACCGAGTGCAGCAGATTCAAACCATTACTCCACCGGAATGGTGGCATCACATAAAAGGAAGTGACAACCCTGCTGATGTTGGCTCAAGGGGTATTTTGCCTTCAGCCCTCAAACACCACCCACTATGGTGGTCTGGTCCTTCATGGTGTCAGAGACCTATCAGTGACTGGCCCATCTCTTCTGATATCTCTGATGTGGAGGTTCCAGAGCTCAAGAGAACTACCCTTGCGCTTGTCTCAGTTTCCACTAATCAGGAGCTTGTTGATTATGCTGGTCGGTTTTCATCATTTTCTCGCTTTATACGTGTGGTATCATATATCAAACGTTTTATCCACAACTGCCGCATCCCAAAGCGTTTAAAATCACATCGCACAGCTGGAGTGGTATCTGCAGTTGAATTTCATCAAGCAAGGATTCACTATATCTGCATTCTGCAGCATGCTTATTTTCCTACAGTATTTACTTCAACCAACTTCAATTCACTGTCTGTTGAGCTGCGCAGGCTTAATGTATTCCTGGACTCGGAAGGAATCATTCGAGTGGGAGGTCGTCTAGCTAATGCACCACTTACTACTGATCAGAGGCACCCCATACTTCTTCCTCCACGATCCTATTTCACCAATCTTGTCGTCAGCTACCATCACCATCTAAATCATCATGCCGGCCCATCAGCCTTGTTGGCCAGCATAAGACAACAGTATTGGATACCCAGGGCAAAGAATCTTGTTAAGCACCTTAAGAATAAGTGTGTTACCTGCATACGGTTCACCAAATCCAAGATAGCACCTTTTATGGGTGATTTGCCTGCTTCACGCTTTGCTGGTCTTAGACCATTTTTAGTCACTGGCGTTGACTTTGCCGGTCCATTTCTATATCGTGAAACCTCAGGTAGAAAGTCTCACTTTTGCAAGGCCTATCTCTGTTTGTTCCTGTGCATGTCCTCGAGAGCACTCCATCTGGAAGTAGCGACATCACTTTCTGTTGAGAGTTTTTTGGACGCATTTGACCGCTTCATAAACCGACGAGGTATACCCAAGGAGATGTTATCTGACAGAGGGACGAATTTCCAAGGATCTGACAGATATATCAAGGAGGTGGTGGAGTGGCTGGAGAACTCTAACAATCAATCCCATCTTATCTTTCACACTGCCCACCTGGGTGTGCAATGGACTTTCAACCCACCTGCATCACCACATTTTGGAGGTGGTTGGGAGGTTTCTGTGAGAGTGGTGAAGGAGCTACTATATAAATCCTTCGGTCACCACCCCTATAGTTTACCAGAACTCACCACTATTTTCACCAAGATCGAAGGGATTTTAAATTCCCGTCCCCTTCAGCCCATTTCCAACAGCTCCGAGGATGTTGAATCTCTCACGCCTGGACACTTCTTGATTGGGCAGCCTATCACCGCACTGCCGGAAATCAACTTTAGAGATGTTCCAGAAAACCGACTAAATAGATGGCAGTTGATTCGGCAACGTATACAGCACTTCTGGTCTAGATGGACCAATGAATACATCAGTACCCTACAAGTTCGTCAAAAATGGGATAAAAGGCAACTAAACTTGCAAGTGGATGACTTGGTGTTATTACGCGAGGATAACACCTCACCAACACATTGGCCCCTTGCAAGAGTTGTGGAGGTACATCCAGGGAAAGATGGTACGGTCCGAGTAGTGACATTGAAGACAGCTCGTAGCCTATTCAAACGTCCAGCAGTTAAGGTTATCCCGTTGCATCTGACCTCTATTCATTCTTAGGTTTTTACTACTTTAAGCGGTTCTGCATTGGGGGGGAGTATGTTTGGACTTACTTTCATTTATAACCGCTTGAATTTCTATTATGTACGCCACATTTTCATCTTCTTTTAATCTTGCACATTGTCGTCGAACTCGTTTCACAGATGTATTTATTACTACTCTTCAACACTACTATGTTGCAAATTTAAATTATATTTTTCGCTCAGAATACAACTCCGTCTGTAGTATTACTTATCACGATTTGAAAATAGCCAGACTTCTTATCTGTTACCGCAGTACTGAGATTAGTAACATCTTCTTCATGTTTCCACTTTGATTCATGGAGTAAAACATGGATTATGGAGCATTTTCACTCGTTTTTTCTTATATGGATGCTACTGGCTCCTGTTTATCATCCAAATGGAACCTTTACTTTTCTATTTTTTCCCAAATATTGTGGATTATTTTCTTTATTTAATATTATTGCAGAATTGTGCATTATTCTTATATTTATCTACATTGCGATCTTCGTTTATCAACGCCACTCAACATTCTTCATGAGGGATTTTTCATGCTTTCGTGATGGAAGCCTGCCAGTCCAGGTTGGAATGAGCTGGTCTGCCTTTGTCAGTTACACCAATCATCATCATCAAAGTAGCCATTGCTAAAACCACATTGCTCCAAATCTATCTTAAACTTTATCTCTTTTCATCCTTAATTAAAGTGAGGAAAATAGTTAATTTCTATTCACTTTATATTCTTCATACAAGTGCAGTGAAGTTTATTAGGGTTTATCTACTTCAACCCAACTTCCTGGTGGTTCATCTTTCATCATCATCTTGCCTAACCTCCCTGGTACCAGACCACCTGCTGCACTTCTTCAAAACTACTTGTGGCCAAGTTTTGGAGCTTTACATCTACTGGAATCCAGTTTCTTCTTCATCAAAAGGACATCTCATCATCATCATCTTCCTTCTGCAGTGGACTGAACATTGTCAGATAAGCTTATCATATACATTTCAATTTCATCCTTTAACACATGTTCATTTTCAGTGGCCACTTAGGGACATATCTCAACTGATATTCAATAAAACACATTGCTAGTTGATGCTTCATCAATATAACTCTTCTAATTTTGAGCACCCACAATTCTAGAGGTAAAACAATTTATTCCTCAAATTTGAGGTGGTCCTTCGAGTTACATTAATTTAAACCAATTTCTGAGATTTAACGAGAAGAAAAACTGCTGTATTTAAGAAATAGAATGAATGTAAAAGTTTGTAGAGGAAATTGCACAGAACATCTTGACGAACAAACGAAGAAAAAACGCTGCAATTCTTTCATTGGGGTTTATTATTCAATTTTCTTCAGGAGGAACACAAATATGATCAACTGATCGATCCAAATAGGTATTTTGGTTGAGAACCGATTTATGTGCTCTATGCATATCTCCCGAAATTCAATAATCGCTCTATCACCTGTGAAACACTCACACTCCAAAGCTTAGTAGAAATTCAAATCGTGAATGCAAGCCAAATGAATAAAATTGAATTATAATCTCCAGTGAAAGAATTAGCAGCGTTACATGCATAATATGCATTGCATATCAGAATGCTTCAACCCGTGTATCGGCTATAAACCCTTTTAGGAGTATCCACATCAGGAATGGTTTGAGCTACAGACCTGGGGAGGGGCTCATTGGATTCCTCATGGACATTTTTTTTTAAAAAGTCCATATTTAGGCCGCCTTGATTTTGTTTTGAGATTTTTAGGGATTTTTCAAAACTTTGACAACCTTTAAGTGGCACTTTAAATTGGGTGAGAGAGCTGGCTAAAGAATTAGGGCGTTGTCGGACCAAGATGGATTTTTCCTGAAAATTTCAGATTTTTAGCTCCAGCAGTTCGAGAGAATACGTGGCTACGGCGTACGGACGGAACATTTTTTATTGCAGATTCTACACCCTTTGAAACGTAAACCATGAAATTTTCAGGGGGGGGGTTAGCATTTTTTTTCTTTTTTTTTCAAGAGCGATTACAATGTTTATTATCGAATAATAAAGAAAAATCGGCGGTGAATTAATTAAGTATTGACAACGAAGAGCGGACTTACGCGTGCGATTGCTGGGAGCCTAATGGATTCTAAAGAGGACAACCTGTGCAAACGTAATATCCACCGACCATCAATGTTTCGGGTTCTAGTGATCCAAACGCGTTCAAATTTGTCATGGATGAATGGTCCAATAATCTCATATCATTTCCAAAGCGACCTTGTTATTATTATATCCGCTGCAACGTTAGCGAGACAGACATGCAGTACATGTCAACCAACCATTAGAAGGCGTTGATGTCTGGGACATGTTCGGCGGGATTTCTATATCGTGAATCGTTGTATCCTCATTTCGGAAGATCTATAGGTTCGTGGTTCCTAAACGAAGAAGCTACGTGCCACACCCAACTTGCCAGGATATTTCTTTCCTGCCAAAGCGCAACCTTGAAAATGAGAAAAAGAGTTCGCTCGACGGTAAAACAAACTAGAAACGTAACTTAACTTCTGCGTCCTCTGAAACCCACCCGGGATCCTCTCGGAAGTCGTGCGTTTGATGCGAATCCGGTGAATTTATTTAGACAAGGGAATGTAACTGCGTGCGAGCTTTCAATCTTCCCGTTAAATGAAAAAAACCGCGCTGAAACCAAAGCCCGTGGAGAGGCCTGGCTTTCCCTCTATTTATTCACATCCGACTCAGAGTCAAACGTACAGCCTCTGCCGTCCCAGCATTTTCTACTTCCTCGGCTTAAAGATACCTGCTCGCTTCCATCAACTGCGTTTTCCTTTTTGCTTTCCGAACAAGCCGAAGGTTCAAAGGATAATGAGATGGGTGGGGTAGATAACAGAACGAACCGACGCGGAAACCTTGAAATAATGGGCGCTCGAGAAAATTTTCACGAAACGACGGACGTTCAAGAGAAATGATGGAAAATGGATGTGTTCTCAATACTACTTCTAGCATCTATGTAACCGTCTCAGAAATAGTTCCATATAGCTTCTAGCATCCAGTTTTCATTGTGTGCCTGATCCACCCAAAACGCTGATAATTCATTCACTGGGGTTCATTATTCAATTTTATTCATTTGTCTTGCATTCGTGAATTGAATTTCTACTAAGCTTTGGAGTGTGCGTGTTTCACAGGTTATAGAGCGATTATTGAATTTCAGGAGGCACACAAATATGATCAACTGGTCAATCCAAATGGGTATTTTGGTTGAGAACCGATTAACTCTATGCATATCTCTGGGACCTGGGAAGGGCTCATTCGATTCCTAATGGAAAGTTCTTCAAAAAAAAAAAAAAAAAAAAAAAAAAAAAAAAAAACGCTGCAAATTCCTTCACTGGGGTTTATTATTCAATTGGCTTGCGTTCATTATTTGAATTTCTACTAAGCTTTGGAGTGTGCGTGTTTCACAGGATAGAGCTATTATTGAATTTCAGGAGATATGAATAGAGCACGTAAATCTGTTCTCAACCAAAATACGTATTTCGATTGGTCAGCTGATCATATTGTATGCCTCCTGAAATTAAATAATAGCTCTATCCTGTGTGTAAGCACGCTCCAAGGCTTAGTAGAAATTCAAATCATGAACGCAAGCCAATTGAATAGTAAACCCCCGTGAAAGAATTTGCAGCGTTTTCTTATTGAACCTATACCTTCCCCCTCCCCTCCTCACAATAAAAACATCTATAATTTATCAAGCCCTTTACCACTCGTATTGCGTTAAAACTTCCCCAAACAAAAATTTAAACGATGTAGCCAAAGGTAGACTGATGTAGAGGAGGCACACAAATATGATCAACTGATCAATCCAAATAGGTGTTTTAGTTGAGAACCGATTTACACTATTTGAATTTCTACTAAGCTATGGAGTGTGCGTGTTTCACAGGTGATAGAACGATTATTTAATTTCAGGATATATGCATAGAGCACTTAAATCTGTTCTCAACCAAAATACCTACTTGAATTGATCAGTTGATCATATTTGTGTGCTTCCTGAAATTCAATAATCGCTCTATCTTGTGAAACACGCACACTCCAAAGCTTAGTAGAAATTCAAATCATGATCGCAATCCAGTTGAATAAACCCCAGTGGAAGAATTTGTAGCGTTTTTTATGGTTATCAGAATGCTTCAACCCGTGTATCGGCTACAAAGCCTTTTAAGAGTTCACTCCAGTATCCACATACGACATCACTACGTCACTAGGTTACTGATAGCAACACAAAAACAATAATAAACCAAAATAACGCGAATGTTGGCACCGTAAATCGGGCCATAGATCGGGAATTGTTTGACCTACGGACCTGGGGAGGGGCTCATTCGATTCCTCGTGGAGTGTAGTGTTCTTCAAAAAGAGTACAAATTTAGGCCGCCTTGACTTTTTGAGGTTTTTAGGGATTTTACAAAACTTTGACAACCCTTAAAATGCACTTTAAATCAAGTGAGAGTGCTGGCTCAAGAATTTGGGGCGTCGTTGGACCAAGATGGATTTTTCCTGAAAATCTCAGATCTTTTGCTCCAGCCGTTTGGGAGAAATCGTGTGTACGGCGTACGGCGGACGGACGGAAAAATTGTCATTGCAGATTCGGATTCTACACCCTTTGAAACGTAAACAATGAAATTTCCAGGGGGGTTAGATTTTTTTTCCAGAGCGATTACAATGGTTTATTATTGAATAATAAACCAAAAGTCCATATTTAGGCCGCCTTGAGTTTTTTTTTTTGAGGTTTTTAGGGATTTTACAAAACTTTGACAACCCTTAAAGGGCACTTTAAATTAAGTGAGAGAGCTGGCTAATGAATTGGAGCCTAGTCTGACCAACATGGATTTTTCCTGAAAATTCCAGATTTTTTGCTCCTGCTGTTTGCGAGAAATCGTGCATACGGCGTACGGCGGACGGACGGAAAAATCGTTATAGCAGATTTGGATTCTACACCCTTTGAAATGTAAAACATGAAATTTTCCAGAATTTTTTTTTTGAAAGAGCTATTACAATGGTTTACTATTGAATAATAAACCAAAATTATAGATTTGGCCTCAGCACATAAATTAATGTGTGTATTAAGATATGTTTGTATTTTAGCGTATAGAATATAATTCATATTTTGTATCATGCGAATATCTTTACATTTTCATTGTTGTAGGTACCTATTCTGTCTCACGATTTCGTGGGTAGAATTATTCACTGTTATGTTGGCAACATATTTCCGCCTGCGAGTGGAATGTCTCGTACCAAGTGCTTGTCCTAAAAGTGTTTACTGCTCTTGTGAATCTGACTCTTTATATTAGTTCCTTCAACACTCATTTGTCTCGTGTTATTCTATCAAAGGATCCCGTTCTACTGAAATCAGGTGAGTTGTATCCGTGTAATAAATTTGTATCTGTTTGAATCTGATAATTGAATCGAGGTAGTAATTTTGGTTATCGAAGCTAACTTACACTCAAACAACTAGCTTCATTTGAATCAATGAGCCGACATGAGACATTTAGTTTCACTTGCAACTAATAACCACCAAGCGTTCAAATGGACCTTGCTTTTCAAGAGATCCCCTCTAAGAGAAAAATGACTAACTTAGAAAAAACCGCTAGGGTAAATAATGTAATATTTGAAGAGAAAAGTTTTGAAGTCATAAATCGGGCAACTATTAAAGAGGAAGCTCAGATGACATAAATCACCGCTCTCTAGAAAGAAAAATAGTGGGACAATGGGTGGTAAACTTTCCTCAAGACGGACTAAAAAAAAAGGTACCTGTTTTTCAAAGTTGGTTACTGGTAACTTTGACTTGGTAACAGTTACTGCAGAGCTGTGAATTTATTGCACGGGGTTCACAGGGTGAATGGGGGGATGGAGGCCACGGTGAGATGGACGTAAACCCGGATTAAGGAGGATGAAGTGGAAATAGAGCGCGTTTGATAGGTAGGTCGGGCAATTGAGCTCACCGATGTTTCCCGTGTTCAGGATACGGGGGACCTGTCTTTTAGCGTAATTGACGGGGATTAACGGCAAGAGCACGTGGGATTTGATCGGTGCGATATGGATTTCTCGTGTGGATGCTAAAAGGGAGATATATCTGTATTGCACGTGCCGCACAGGGCGTATTGTGAATGGACGCGCGTTTAGTGGTTGCGTCTTTGTCGAGACCAACCTTACGGACAATTACAACGTCATTGGGAACGTCGTCGCACACACACACACACACACACACGCGCACGCATTATGTTAAAAAAAGGTTAATTTTGTTTAAAAAAAAAAAAAAAAAGTCGTTATATTTTATTAGGGGACTTGCATACTTACGTCAAACTTGTTGAAAAAGTTTATTGTAAAATGAAAAATTAGATCTAAAACAAGAATATTATTACAAAAATACAATATGAATTTGTAAAAAATCTGGGGGTTTTAGGCACCCTCCTAATTCCGCCCATGAATCTGAATTCACCCAGGTCCCTGCTTTAACTACTCTTTATGTTTCCCTAGTAGCCCCTATAATGGAATTCGCTTCTGTGATTTTGAGCCCATTCTATAAGTGCCACACTGACCAGCTGGAAAGAGTTCATCGACGATTCCTCCGTTACGTGGCATTCAAGCTTCATATGCCAATGGACTTCATAAGCTATGAGGCTATTGACAGGCAGTGCGGAACTGTACCCCCTCTAGTCAGAAGATACCAATCCGACATTTCATTTTTATACAATGTCGTCAATAATCGAGTCGATTCTCCCCATCTTCTGGAAATGGTAAATTTCTTGGTGCCTCGTCCCGCCTCACGATCGAGCAATCTATTTTGGACATCCTTCTCGCCGACAAACTACATGTACCACCGCCCTCTGTCTAGACTGCCACGTGAGGCCAACTGCTTGCCAAATGAATACCCAGAAATTGATTTCTTCAGCACCTCATTGCCCTTTCTCCGCCTGAAGGTGAAGCAATTATGCGAAATTGTGCCCAACTTTGGACTATAAACAGTGAATTGTTCTTTTTTTTCTTCTTTTTTTCCATTTCCCACAAAATTGTAAACCAAGTTAAGTGAATTTGATTTCTTTCTTTTCCCGCCGCGGTGATTTATTCATGTATTGTGATATTTCTAATGTATTGGGCTTGCCCGTTTCATTTAAATAAATAAATTAGAGGTTCAACTAGGATTAATCTTTCAACCTGAGAAAATCTACATGTTTGCTGATCCTGTCACCCTAGTAAACTCCGGGCAAACTTGGCAGGAGGTCCATCAAAATGTCGAGAAGGATACGAGGGCAATGGGAGAATTGATATAGTTTAGGCTTAATGTCTGCGACTAGGTCAAACCTAGTTGAAAAAGTTTATTGTGAAATGAAAAATTAGATCTAAAACAAGAATATTATTACAAAAATACAATATGAATTTGTAAAAAATCTGGGGGTTTTAGGCACGATCTTAATTCCGGTCATGAATCTGAATAGAGGTTTAACTAGGATTAATCTTTCAACCTGAGAAAGTCTACATGTTTGCTGATCCTGTCGCCCTAGTAAACTCCGGGCAAACATGGCAGGAGGTCCATCAAAATGTCGAGAAGGATACGAGGGCAATGGGACAATTGATATAGTTTAGGCTTAACGTCTGCGACTAGGTCGATTTCTTGGGTGATGGAAAAGTTCCTTGGAGCGGTTGCCAGAAGTGTAGGCCCGGTACCGCTCCCTCCAGCCTCTCAGCATCCTGGTCCCGACCGAAAGAGTTAAGTCCGTTGGGGAATAGATCCTGGCTGGGTTCGGTTCAGGCAGCACGGCGACATCTTTCTACGTCAGCAACGTCGTTTCCTACAATGTGACAATGTTCACGACCCAAGTACCAACTAGACCCCATTGGTGAATTTCGACCAATTTTCATTAACTTTGGTTCAGCAGTTTTGAGAGAAGCTCATAATGCAGGACGACGGATTTATGGACTTTACGAATCATGAAACAAGAAAATCGCAAATTTTGAATGGGGAGGAGGGTGGGGGTTCAAAAATGAGAAAAAAATCGATATTGGGAGAATGTCGGTGGGAGGCGGGGGAGTTACCAATAATCGAGAGAAAACACAAATATTTTGAAATATCGGTATTTGAGAGAAAAATATTGATGTTTTGAAATATCTATAATATTGCAACGTTCCTTCTGGTAACACGTGAGTTGGTTACAAATTGTTGATATCATCTGAAAAGCGGACAGATGGGAAGAGGTCATAGGGACGTGGACAGGCGGAGGGATCTAGTCAGCATGTGGAGAGGAAATGAAGAGCATTTGATAGCTCGCTTGGATTCACCGATAATTCTGTACCGCAGCCTTGTCGTCCCGCGTAATGGATGGATATTAACAACATCGTAGAGTTTCGATATAGATTCATGTAGGTAAACAGTGGAGGACTGACTGCGCGTACCGATAAAATCAACGAGCTGACAAGTCTGTATAATAGACTACGATTACGTGTTGAAACCTCTGTTTTAATCCAACAAACATCATGTGAAATCACTCCCCCTAATTTCTCCATATTCATTGGCAATCAGATCATCATATTCATTCTCAGTTTCGGCATTCTCCAGTGGGATATGCGTGCAATTGCGTGCTGGAACCAGTAAATGTACTGCAAAAAGCTATTTTGCAAGTATTTCTAAAAAAAGACCCCGGAGGTTCCCAAATACTTAGCTTTGACGAGGTCAAGGTTTTCACTAGGAAGCACGCTGTTAGACTTCCAGAAACGTCCTGAAATATTGGATACTCACACGCCAGGGTCATCGCAACAGAGAACCCGTGCAGTGGAATCCCACCCTGAGCAGTGATACCCGTCCCACCTAGCCGCCCAATATTGTCGGGTCCACGGAAAGGAAGCGACCGTCCAGTGTACCCTCCACCTGGCTCAAGGCGGCCTTCCCCCGGGAAATTGAAGACGGCAGGAGTTTTCTTAGGAAGCAGCGAACTGCACAAAATTTAGTCCGGAGAAAGCTGCGGTAGGAAACAATTCGCTGTTGTTTCCTACCACATCCACGACTCCTAAGACGATTAGCCCCGTCGTAGTATCCTGTGCTGAAAGCAGTCCCCCTCACGTTCGGAACAAGCGGTCGCCCCATCGTTCTCGACGTTAAGGTACCACACGAGGAGAGACTTTAGTTTAGGGTTAATTAATAGATAATTAGGATTAAGACAAAGTTGTTAATTATAGTCTTTATTTAGCTTGATTGCCGACTTTTCCTCAAATACCTAATTGAATCAAACACCCCTAAACTAGCACGACAATATCTACGTCTCGCCATTTGTATCACAACTTGCCATACATCCCCCAATCAGTGCCGGCCTCCCTGGCTCACCCTCATACTGGGTGATTCCTGAACTACGAGCAATTTCGAGTCTACCACCTGTGAAATTTCACTCGTGAGGCTTACGCTGTTGATTTTCTTCGCTAATTACAGGTTCTGACATGCTCTTCAACAACCTTTGGCAACAATATGGGCCTTTGGTTTTTAAAGAAAAGTAAATGGGTAATTTACCTAGCTGTTCACATTGTCATGGTTGGTCTAAAAGTTAAATACTCGACTCAGTTGATTTTCATGCACCTACAAATTTTCTATGAACGTAATTTCTTTTCCTCATACATAAGAGAGAGAGAGAGAGAGATAGAGAGAGAGAGAGAGAGAAGAGAGAGAGAGAGAGAAAGAGAGAGAGAGAGAGAGAGAGAGAGAAAATTTTGTTCGTAACTTCACTCAGGAAGGGCTGCGTACTGCCATAGATGATTGTTGGTTGGTCCTCCCCGCCCCTTTCACTTCCCTGAGCCAATAGGATTCAAAATCCTTTCACCTGGGCCTATACAAGATGTGCTATCTGTGATGCACTTTCAGTTCGTGTTTGTTACTGATGATGACCTAATCGTCGAAATCGATTCAACTGAGTACTCATTATTTTCGAGGAAATATAGACATTGTTCTATTTTACTCCGTTTTTATTGGCCCTAGAGGTTACAATCCTGTGTGAAGGGAAAATATTGATTCATCGTTTTTCCATCTTATAACATATTACATTTTCAAAATAGAATGAATCAAGATGAGTATCAAGAACAAAATTATTCCCCACGCATTTTTCCTAGTACCTAACAGAACTTACGGCCGGACTAGTAACCAATGCCACACAAGTAAGTACTTCAGAAGAATAAAATAAAATTCCGCTTTCAATAATCATGAATTCCACTGTTGATAGCCATTGTGTTCAGAATGAAACTTTTGATAGTTTTTCTGGACATTTATACGTTTTATTGGACGTTGTCGATGAAGTGCTCGAGCTATTATTTGATATCTTCCCTTCCCCAGCCCTCGTCCACCTTCCCTCGGTGACAGCGAATGAAAACATCGGCCGGTCTGGACCACAGCCAAATCCTCGACGGAGGGCAGACCGGCGCTGCGCGTCACATAACTCGCGTCCCCGAGAAGCCGCCTGGGGATCTCCCCGAGAGTGTGGCGTCGGATTCGGCGAAATGCGAGCGAGTCCCACAATGGGCCCTCTACACTCATTTTCTGGGCGCAGGAAACGGCCTAAGCCCCCGTGACTTTTGTGTGCCTCAGTTCGTAACTTATCCCTGGAGGTACCCAAATACCCACTGACGTGTTGGGCCTGACTAACACCAACTAAAATTCACAGATATTTCGAGAAAAATCCCTAAACTTCGGTCAAATATTAGTGAATTTTGAAAATAAAGCTATTGCAATGGATATGTAATAGTCAGGTTTCGCTCGATTCGAGGCAGTAGAAAAAGTCATGAAGTTTTTTTTTTAAGTTATTCTACCATCCGCATTATACCCCTGATTACATGGTTATGACGGAAACCAATCTATCGCCAATCTTCTGTCATACACTGCGCCTTCACTTTGGTTACATTCTGAAAGTTAAGAAGATGAATGACGACAGACTACCAAAGAAGGTGCTGCAAGAAGTTGTAGCGAAACGTGTCTTCTGGTACGCGGAATGGTCTCGGCTCTTCGGTAAGTATACTTTTGAAACCTTGGTGGATATTCATGCAAGTAACATGAATAACATTATGGACAAACTGTTGGGGAAGGTGGCAGATTGTGAGCGAAGTTGGCAGTTGAGCCGTGTCAGTGGTGCTGTGAGTGGTGTCGTGTTACTTGTACTCATACCGATCCAAGAGACGAGGCAATGAATGAAGAAGGATTGCGTGTTGGAGACGCGAACGTTGGATCCAGAAAGCGCAAGAAAATCAAACAAAAAGGGAAGCAGCCAAAATTCAACGCCACAGTGACCCCCACGGTAAGAATGTTTTCATTCCCTCTAAGCACAACCAACGCAGTTTCGGCTGTAAGAAAATATCGCCACGAGAGGCAATGCGCATTCGAAATTTGATTTTCGAAAAACTTGTCAAGCACATTCAAGATGGCATTGTGTCAACGTATTTACACGTGTCTGCTGTTAAACGGCGACGCAAGCGTCGTCCAGAGGAAGGAGGCAAGATAATCGTAGTCGACGTCTTCGTCCAATTCCGATTGCACGTCACTTATTTCAAGCAAAAACGTCTTTTCAATTTGACTTTGGAGTGTGCGTGTTTCACAGGTGATAGAGTGATTATTGAATTTCAGGAGGTACACAAATATGATCAACTGATGAATCCAAATAGGTATTTTGGTTGAGAATCGATTTAAGTGCTCTATGCATATCTCCTGAAATTCAATAATCGCTCTATCACTTGTGAAACACGCACAATCCAAAGCTTAGTAGCAATTCAAATCATGAATCATTGAATAATAAGCCCCAGTGAAAGAATTGTCAGCGTTTTTTTCAAGAGCGTTTACAATGGAAAAATATTCTATATGAAAATTTTAAATTTCGTAAGACGGAGTATGCATATCACAATGCTTCAAAACGTGTATCGACTATAAACCCTTTCAAGAGTTCACTCCAGTATCCACATTCACTACATCACTAAGTTACTGCGATAAAAAAAACCTGTTGTTTGTTTTGATCGCAGTAACCTACTGATGTAGTGAATGTGGATGCAAATGTTGACACCATAATCGGGCCATACATCGGGAATGGTTTGAGCTACGGACCTGGGGAGGGGCTCATTCGATTCCTCATGGAAGGTTCTTCAAAAAAAGTCCAAATTTGAGGTTTTTAGGGATTTTACAAACCTTTGACAACCCTTAAGGGGCATTTCAAGTTAAGTGAGAGTGCTGGTTGAAGAATTGGGTCGTCGTCGGACCAACATGGATTTTTCCTGAAAATTTCAGCTTTTTTGGTTCAGCCGTTTGGGAGAAATCGTGCGTACGGCGAACGAACCGAAAAATTTTCATTGCAGATTTGGATTCTACACCCTTTGAAACGTAAACCATGAAATTTTCACTTGGGGGGGGGGGGTTAGACTTTGAAACGTAAACCATGACATTTTTTTTTTTTTTTTTCAAGAGCGATTACAATGGTTTATTATTGAGTAATAAACCAAAAGAATGCTTCAGTCGGACTTTTTTGAAATGTTTGTTTTAATAAGTATTTTTAGTTGACAGAATGGTGTCGGAAAATGAAGGAAGTCAATTGATCAATTGGCTTTGGTTAAAAAAGTTTTTCGCTAATTGTTCTTGACGGATCTAATGCCTTTTGAACGCCTCCTCCTCATTTGTTGAGTGTGTCATTGCGAGTGGTTCTGGTGCCATAGTGTGCTTGGCTGACACTTACAAGTGTTAGTTGTAAAAGTCAAACTCACTTATCGTGCAGCGCTTCGATCAAATTTGTGACGCTTCAGATAAGGTTACTGAGAATTCGGATTATGAGGCGAATCCACCCAGTCGGCGAGAAAAGAGCACTAAAAGACACGCGACTCTGAGAAAACGTAGGGAACAATGATCAGGGCTTGAAAGTTTTCTCCGAAATAATATTCCCATTTGTATAATGCAATTGTGCGAGCCCGAAGGAGAGTCGCGTGTTCAGAAGAGCTGAGCGAAGTTTGGAGGGAAAGTATGACAGAAAATGGGTTTCTGGGCGGTAAAGGGGAAAAAAGGGACTTATTGTGAGTGGAGTGACGGTTAGTTCTTCAAAAAACGGGAGCCTGTCCCCCTATACCAGCACCACACAGAGGACCCGACCCTTCTTTCCGGGAGAGACTTCGGGAATGGAACGAATAGCTACTATTTATGAGGTCTTACCGAGATAAAAATAATATAGGGAAAGAACTGTAATATCCCAGAAAAAAAGGGTTGGATGGAGAGAGGGAGGAAGAATGAGAGAGTCGCAAAGAAGAAAAACCAGCTGAAGGTTGAGGGGTGAATATTCCGGGCCTGGACAAGCATGGAGGAGGAATAGCCGAAGAAACACAAGGGAGAGATTGTCCACTTTGGTGAATAAATAGTCGGAGATAAAGGATTTAAAGGTGACGTCCCTAACTTTTGTCTCTGAACTACTGTCTAGCTCACGAAGTTCTTATTATGCAAGAATGCCAGCCAACGAATGCCTCGAAATACTGCCCCGTCACTCTACCCATTACTTCCTTTTGTATCCTCAACTCCTTCCCAAGTTAGAAATTCGTTTTTTCCACCGTCTTTTTACTTAGAAATACCTTAATATGCCACGTCATTCGATGCCCCAAGTTCATGGAGGTGATGGTCATTATTCACAAGATGGAAGAGCCAAAATCATGACAATAGGGTATGTGAGTCATTTCAAAATTTCGGTCACATTTTGGTTTCGACTTTTCAAAAAAATGAAAGTTGAAATTTGATCAATTTTATTGTTCTTAATCAATCACTGCGGTTCTCTCGGCATATTACCCAAGTGAGCAGACATAATCTTGAACCGTACTGCTGATACGGCATTTTGAAAAAAACATTTTGTAGGGAGTGAGGTATGTACAACTATTTTTTCCCATCTTGAGCCTCCAACCTCCCTGGGAATCGACGCTCAAGTCTTTCATTTTAGGGGAGTGGAACAGCACAAATTAGCTTAATTTTAGCTACAGTAAATACCAAGGTTTCCTTGCCAACATCTCACTTGCTACAAGCAGAACTCATTCCCTACAATTTGAGGAGCTATTGGCTAGATATTGTAGGGAGTGAGGTTATAGTCTTTCTCCGCATTTACAGGCAACTAATCAATTGAAACTGGTTGAACCTAAATGTTGTCAACGAACTTCCAACAACTACACTAATTGTCAACAAGTGCGATCAAGTTTCACTTGCCACAGTCAGAATGTTATTGTAGTAGGAAGTGGACGTTAAAAAACCTACACTGCTGCCTTCAGGGATGGTTTTCCCGGTAAAAATGACTGGAAAGGTCTAGGCAAAATCCAACCACCAGCATAGGGACCATCTTGAATAAGGGATGTCAAAAATACTTCATAAACACCATTTTCTGCCTGTTGGGGGCTACTCTTCAAAACATTGAAGGGAGTGAGGAAAAACCGTGTGACTTTGAAATAATGGGCTGATAGGCTACTTGATTTGATCCAATTTTTTTCCTGAGTCAGATATCCATTGTAGATGGTATGTTCTTTCATCGTGTAAGTGGATATAACAGCCCAAATACATATTTCGCTGAGTAGTGACGATGGAAGTTGTATACCTCTGGTTAGTGACAGCTGTAGGGAGTGAGAAATACGGACTTTGTTATTTTCTCCTGGGTCCAGTAGGCACAACTTTTACATACTTTTCCATGGAACATGTACATCCACATAAGAGAAAAATTTGAAAAACTGTATTTAGTTGAGATTTGACGGCAATACTGATGTTCTTACTACAATCTAAAGGCGAATTATGACTAATTTGAATTCGAGTCAAGTCGTTGAAGAGAAAAAGCTAAAGGTGACAGCGAAATAAGTTCTCAGAATGTGAAGGGATGAAAGTAGATTTACGGTAGGATTGGACCCTACAAGGAGAATCTTTACATGAGAACATCATTAAAATGTGCTTCCGTCAAGCCTTCGATCCTTCCCCTGCTAACAAGGACGCATCATGTTCGGGATGATTCTTGCCTATCGATCAATTGTATTTGGAGCCGATGCCGTATTAAGGAGTATCGCTTTTTCAACGTAACGGCCTATCGGAGCTTGAGATTTTGAAGGCGAAACAACGGATTCGAAAGATTAAGGGGGGAGTATAATCCAGATTTTCATCGTTTCTCGAAGTTCTTGTTGTCAATCAGGGAAAAACAGGCTACAGATTATTAGACAAAGGTTTATTACTTCTGTATTCCATGACCAATTTACGTAACATAGACGTAGTCTGTGGTACATTACATAAACTCCGCTCATCGATGAACTGTAACTACAATTCTGTAGAATATGAACAATAGACAGACAGATAATATACAGCATTTCGTAAAGAATCACATTACAGGTTAGCAGCACCGCTGAAACGTTCACACACAAAATATATCATCCACTTCTTCGTGTGATCCAGGATAATTTATATTTTGGATGCTATAGGAATCGGAGAAAACTCCGAGTGGAGAAACCTGGCCATGAAGCACGGCTTACCCTTTGCTGCGGGTTCTGCTGCAGAGTGGAGTGACATGTCGCAAGAATATTGGAAAAAATGAAAATTGTGACTCAGCAGCAAATGGTTGAGCTTTCAAATCGGGCACAATTTAACCACCTGTACAAACAACTTGATAAACGAGCCAGCTATGGACATTCAGATCTCAGCTTTGAGGAGAAGAAGGTGGTGATGAGACTGCGAGGAGAGTTGCTCCCACTGAACAGTCGCCCATGGAATCAGGATGTTGTGCAGAAATGTTCTACGTGCAACCTTGGAGAGCAGGAGACCACAGAGCACTTTTTGGGTAGATGTGTAGTAGTACGAGTAGTACTCAGTAGTACGAGGACCTAATTTTTGGGGAAACCAAATTTGTCCACCCAGGAGGTCATTCGAGAACCTCGGAAGGAGAAACATTGTGGAGACGCGATGAGCAAAGAAAGCGACGGTGTGACGATGACTGACATCATTGCCAAAACAGAGGAAGCGGTTGCGAAACATAAACAAGTCGCAGCTCGAATTCCTGACCCTTCCATCCGAAGCGGAATAGGTGAGCTATATAGTCTTATCAGTACGCTTTGAATAAAAGATCTCGAGCTGGAAAATAACGCTTTAAGAGAGGCGAGGACGACCCCTATAGCAGAGCGTTTCCAACCTACGACAAAAACCATAAACCCGCGAGATGAGGAGGATACCGATACTGCGGATGAAAATGAACTCACTAACGAGACAAAGTGGATCAGAATGAAAAATAAAAGAAGGAGAACTTATAAATCTCCTCTTGAGAAGCAAAGTATTCTGCGTGAAAAATCATCTTCTGACGTACGCGAAAAAGGAAAGAAGGTATACCAGTTTCAGGGATCCTCCTATTACAGTTTCGGGGATTAAAGAGTACCCTGTGTTACTATCCCTTTAAAAAAAATGACGAGTCTTGCAAGGTAACAGCACTTAATAATGATCAGTGGAAGGTGAATGTGCCTGACGGGGATATTTTTCAACAAGTCTCTGCTAAATTGAGAGAGAAGAAAATCGAATGGCTCAGTTATGGGGACTAAAACACCAGGGCCATCAAAGTGGTTGCTAGAGGTTTACATCCTACTTGCCTAAAGGATGACATTGTAACTGATCTACAAAACTAAGGGCTTAAAGTTTTAGATGCCGCAAACTTGAAAAAGCGTGTGGTGATCGAAGAACATGGTACTAAGACAAAAACCATTAAATATCTCCCCCTATATATATTATCTTTTGATAATGGCGAAAATATCAACAAAATTTATGACATTAAAACAATTTTAAACTTAGTAGTTCGCATCGAACAATTGAGAAATCTCTCTGGTCGACAGATTCCCCAATGCAAAAGTCAGGGGTTCAACCATACGAAAACTTTTTGTGAAAAAACTCCGAGGTGCGTGAAATGCGCTTGTAAGCATGATGCGAAAAGTTGTACTCTTGCAGTTGATCAGCTACCCAAATGTGTAAATTGCGGGAAACAGCATCCTGCCAATTATCGAAGTTGTATAGTTTCGAAAGAATTACAAAAACTCCGGGATCATTCCAGGAACCCTGTGATGGTCTCAAATAATCTAAAGCGAAACAACGTGCCTACGTAAGCGATAAGGGCTTCTGTGTCCTACACCAGCTGTGTCACACAGAATCAAGACAAAAATGTTGCGGAAAAAGATCCAAATGTGGATGAAATTCTCATTGAAATTATGGATTTTATGGAAAAGCATTGTTCCAGGGATAAGACACTGCTTTCACGCTTAGAAAGACTGGAAAATAACCTGGCAAAAAGCAAAATCACATCATGATGGAACATTTTAACATGGTGCTCAAAAAGAAGGAAATGAACAGAAGCTGGAAATGAGCCAGGGTAGAAGTAGTGGAGACCGGGAGGAACCCACACTAGGGTAAAAAGAGGACTGTCCCGAATTAATGCCAAAAAGCAGTCCCGGGACAGTCCTAATAGACGAGAGGAACGGTGTTTTTAGTCGGTATGCCACGATGGGGACCCCGACATAAAGGGTGAGGAGGTCTCATCTTTGATGTATAGGTACCCCTCACTGTCAGTCCAGTAATGGATTTTTCACCAACCTCTATTTAAAATAAACCAGGAGGTCATCAAGATCCTCAATGAACAAGAAAACTACTACAACTTAAACCGTTTTTATAGAGCAGCATGGCGGTATAGGAAGTTTATGATTGATGAGTCTAAGTATGATTAGTGCAGAGGTGTTCAGTGCAAACTAACAATGGTACCGTTGTGAGTTGTGGTCGATAAATATGTTTGAAATGCTCAAGGAAATTATTATTACAGAATTATGAATGGAATAATATATTAAGGAGATTACGGGTGATATAATTGTGGGAGGATATAATGTTAAAAATTTAAATATTGTGATAAAGGTGCTAATACTATAATAGAATTTTTCTTATACTATGACTATAAGTAATGTTTTCTTTGAATGAATGTTTAATTTAATTATAATAACAATAATAATATAAAGTGATTAATTAACTGGGATTAAATTTAGCTTAAAGCCATTGGTGTAGAATATTTGTATGTATAATGTAAGGTTACGGTCGTCCCCCGCCTAACGGCCATCGAGCCAAGGCGTACGTGTAATTTAAAATTTTGTTGTTTTCCCCATTCTTAAATATATGCACGTTATCTATCTATCTATCTCTATTCAGGAATCGGAGACGTGTGATTAGCCAGGATGCAACGACCGTTTCTAATAAAGCTCGATGGGATGGTTGAGGCAAATGAAAGGAGAAACAGGGATGTTTCTAGAATTACTAACTGATCCCACTCAGATTAATAAAAATCAATTCCGCGGTCCCCATGTCCCCCAAGAAGGGGCAGAACTCATGCAAAGCGTTCAAGTTGTTAATTAACATCTCTGAAAAAGATTATTTATATTTTTGTGTGAAGAGAATAGAACACTCGCGGGCCCCTGATGAACTGTGCTCTGATGTAGGTACTCCTCAACAGTGCATTTAGGAACCAAATTAATGAAATATTCTACTCCTTTAAATATAAATACCTAAAATGGAATGCTGTGTTAGCAAAGAGCTATTTTCTGTCCAAATCAACCTAGAAAGATGAAATTTGGATGTTAGCATGATGATTTGCTTGGAATCTAGGTCTTTGCTACTTAACATGTTAAAGGGTATGGAATTACCCATGGTCTAACGTCCTTGGCTGTGTGAGCTACAAGTTTTGATATCAGCTTCTGTTTCGTACAAAGGGGCTACCCGCAGTTGATGTTGACGGAGTTATGTTTAAGACGAAGTCGTGCAATCGTCTTTGGACGTACAGAAGTCTGGAGATCAATTGAACTGCCTTGTGGCTAATTTCATTCATAATCGATCTAACTTGCTGAAATATGAATGTGGCGCTCTTCATAACATCTGGAGCAGACAAAGCAAGATATGAAGGCTCGAGACGATGAGTTTAGATAGAGTAACGCTGATTAACTATTATTTTAGTAGGAGGGATATTCCTATATAGAATCAATAAACCCCTCTGTATAAAATAATATGAAAGGATTTTGTTCAGCTTTAAATTGTCAAATTTTTTTTTTTTTTTTTGGAACGCATCGGTCAACCAGGGTTTGGCTCTGGTGTAGGTGAGAGCTCACAACGGGTTCCTCTACCCGATTATTGTGAAATCTGAACATTTATGTAGGATGTTTACGACAACTATACAGTTCGTACTTGAGGTAATCAAGTCGAAGTCAAAGGGAAAAAATTAGACAATATCGCTCACCTAAGTTATCGCAGTAAGCAAGAAGAACGAAGTTCGCCGTTAGGAGAAGGAACAACAAGGACGTACGCATCATGTCAGTTTACGCGAACAAGTCATTTTCCTGTGAACAACATAACAGAAACATTAACTAAACTATAGGTGAACGCATGAAATTGTATCCTAATCTACTTCTTAGTCAGATTTGCCATATTCATCATCATCAGTAACCATCACAAACCTTTTTTTACTCTACGCCGATATTTCATGGCTCTTCTGCCAAAATACCTTTTGCAGCCCAATATAATGATGCGAATTTCGACCATTTGGTCTCGTCAGATTTTAATGATTGTCTCAAGTATGTCCCCAAGATGCTCAGAGGTCATCGCTACACTTCTGTTACAGAGAGTGCAGCATGGGTCGTCTCTCAGCCGAAGCCTATGCAAATGAACGTCCAGGTAGTCGTGCCCTGTCAGTGCTCGAAAGGCAGCTACCGATTCGTGGCGAGGGAGGTCCTGCGGGATCCGTTCGCCTGGATTTAGTAGTGTGGCCCACTGCTTTTCGACAGCCGCTAGCATTTTTCCGTGGATGGAGGCCGTTGTTACGCTTTTTGCTGCATGGAAACTGACCGACACATTTGGCATGGCCATCTGGGAGCCTTCCTTGGCTAGGGCATCAGCCCTCTCATTTCCCCAGATTCCCACATGCGAAGGGATCCATTGCAGTGCCAGAGTAATCCCTCCATCAAGCAGCTGCTCTATGAGTTTTCAGCCTTCGAGAACATCTCGGGAGGCTGTCCAGCCATTAGTGCATAGGCTAACAATTGCAGCTTGGGAGTAACACAATATAACACAATTTTGGCAGTTTGCGGTAGTTAGCATTTTGAGGGCAAGCAGGACTGCCTGTATCTCTCCGTCAAAATTGCTAGCAAGAACCCCAACGGGAGCAGCAATGGAACTTGCTGATGAATACACACCTGCACCTCCGTTGCGCCTTGCTCCAGCAGCCGACCCATCAGTATACACTCGTAACCAATCACTTTCAGTTAACCGTGTGTGTATTGTTTCAAGCGCTATCGACTTGAGCTCGATGGGGGGAGTGGTCAGTTTCGAAACTGGCGAAGTTAGTGTCATATAACACAGCGCTGACCGACGAGGGGCAAGCTCTGCGGCAGACGGGAACTGCTCAGGGTTTTGAGGTAACTGCGTAAGGCTATATTCATTCTTCAGGGATTCAACCTTGGCAAGGAATCTGGTTTGAGTGCTCAGCCTGGGGGCAGTGGGGGTATACGTCTTCCAGCATTCCACATTGGCTCGTCACCATCATAAACCCACCACAACCACCAGTCACCATTTCTACCATGGTGATATTATATATAAATACAGCATTTCCAAACCAAATGAAACTTTTTACATACCAAATGAAACGTTTTGCGAAACAAATGAACTTTTTTCCTAACAGGATGTATGTATTGGTGACTTCCTCTAATTACACTGTTCTGCACGAAAAAACTTTCCTCCCCTCCCTTGAACAATTTTGGCTGTTTCTCATGTTTTCAGGTGTGCCAAGGCCGAATCTGAACTCAGAAAAATTCTATCACCCTCTGATTTTGAAAGAAAAGATGAGAAACTTGGAAAAAATGAAAAATTGTACTTGAAAATTGTTATCTTCATTATAACAGAATTTTTTTCTTTTTCAACGGTAAAATATAATTGATTGAATCCTGCATGCTATCAGGTATAATACTAGATAGGACACAACTCAAAAAGTATACACACATCGTCAATGATTAGTTTTTTTCTTTTGTACTCTTCCTCCTCTATCTCCCGCTGCAGTGTCCAGCAGTAATCCGCCAGCATCTTCTCATTCCATTTGCCAGTACATCTTTTTCCATTCTGGATATGCCTTGGTGGAATCGTTCTCCATGTTCGTCCAAAACTGAACCCGAATTTGGATCGAAAAAGTCTACATGACTATGCAGGAAACATATTTTCAAGGACAAATTGAATTCCAATGTTTTATATAAAGTGAGCAGTTATTGGACTATTTTTCGGTAGTCTCTGAATTTTTCGTTTCCCAAAAACTTAGCACATACCTCTCAAAAAGCAATCCAAGCTTTTTTCTCAGTGGTATTTAACTCCGCATCAAAAGTGAGGTCCTTGAGTAGATGTCGAATTTGGGGTTTTACGAAAATTCCCTCCTTTATCTTAGCATCGCTGAGATGCGGAAATTTTGTATCAAGTACATGAAACCTTCTCCTTCCTTGTCCATTACTTTTACGAAGTTTTTCATTAGCCCCAATTTTATGTGCCCATTTCAATAAATAAAAGTGAACGCACAAAGAACACAATGACACCAACATTCACTCATCGTTCACAAATGTATAAATCATCGTTTTTATGATTAACTCCACTTTCATAATTTGAGTTTGTATGTTTATTTCACTTTAAAGATTGTTCACCTATAATTCACTGAAATTGCAATAACTTCTTTAGTTCGTTAGAAAAAATTTAATTTGAGGATACCATTGGAAAGAGCATAGAATTTTCCGTCTTTTTAATGCCTGAAAATTTTTTTTTCAAAGCATAATTGAGGAGCAAAAAAACGAGTCCAAAAAGTAAAGTTTGCCAAAATTTTAATATCACCTATTTTTCAAACGCAGTACCTACTACTTACGAAATATTACTTTTTGTAGCAGGACTGTGCAGAGAGCTCAAAAAGCTGCGCCAAAACGTCAGCTTTCTAATGGACTAGTCAATATGATAATAGTAATCGGATTTTAAGGTAAGAATAAGGTTTGAATGCCGAAATTCGTGTTTTTCTCACGATAACGATAATGTAAATTATGAATTTTGGATTGTGAGTAAATGACGTTAATCTCGGCCTAGTTGCTATCACGTTTCCTGAGTCTACATACCTTGTGGTATACATTGGATTTCGTTGTGAACCTATTATTTTTACATCTTTCCACAATTTTGACCCAAACGATTTAGTGCGTACTAAGTATCATTACGTCTTCGAACTCAAGAACAAATTTGTTGGCTGTACCTACTTAGAACGTGGACAAAACCAGCAGTCATGTAAAGCCTTCTATAGTGGAAAAATAAAAATTCCATACACAGGTGAAACGGAAATTTCCGTTTTCATCGAAGTTGGAAAATATAATAGGGGTGTGTAGGTGGTATACGCTTTCCAAGCTCCACGGTTTACGTTATCTCGTTATTCTTTTTGCTGTGAAATTCACATCGGATAGCAGGCACCTATATCAACTCTGACCGCTGATACAGATGTACGTGTCTCTTCCAACAGAAGGCGTGTCCAGAGAAATTCATTTGCTCCCCCGTTTAAGAAAATCGGCAATAATTGATGATGCGTCCAACAACAAAATGGAGAGGAAAACGTAGAAAAGCCCCAAAAAAACCGGAGAAGGCATGTTAAATTCACCCTTTACAGCCCCTGGTTTCATGAAAAGCTCCTTTGGCAAGCTCTCAACTGAAGAGGAGAGACAAAAGCTTGTTTAAAATTTAGGGAGGGAAAGCTAACTTGGGGCGTAACGGGCGTCCATAAAAGATGGCGGATCCACTTCTTTCGAGTGGAATTGACAAACAATACTTCAACTGAGTTCTCTCTTTGAAGAGGGTATTTCAATTCGAGGGGAATCGGCGTGATATTAAATATTACTTCAACGACAGTTCTCGGTTGTTGAACAACTTGTGAAGGGCGATGATGAATTATAAAGAATGCTGTGATTATTTTGAAATGTTCTGCCGGAATTCCCATTACCAAATTGAGCGCCTTCCTTAATAGATTGAATAGTCAGTCTCTTTTCGAAAGGTTAGCTTGAGCTGACGGTAGAACAGTCGGGAAGTTGTTAGTACGTTTAATTGTTGGATAAATGTCGAGCAATTCGACTAGTTTGAGTACCTACGTTTAATGGAATATGTTGAACATTCACCCATGTCTTTATTCATGATATCATATAGCTATAACGTGAAATCTTCCACTTCTTCCCATTTTACATTCCATTTCTTTCCAATTTACATTCCATTAGTTAAGACCACTAGAAACGAAAAGGTACCTCAAACAGTACGTTCCAGACACCTCCTAGCTTCTTTCCTTCCCGTCACGAACCGCAACGGTGAGGATTGTAATACTGAAAGGAATTGTTGAATCAATTCTACCTTTACTTGATTACGATTTCTTGATATTATTCCCTTTTTTCACCTTATTAATTACTAAGATTATTTTATATATAGATATATAAGTTCAAGAAATAATTATACGCAAGGTTTTGGAAATAGATATAGTTATTCATTCAATAAATGTATTTATTGCTCCAAGAATAACGACGGGCTCCTATAAACCACGATGTGTAAAAGGTTTTGGTATTCCTTCAATATTTTTATTTTTATAAATAGCACCGCAGGTGGTATTAGGTAAGGAGTTCGGTTAATAGGATGGATCTGGGATATTAATATCAATTTGATTCAAATACAGAAATTGAAGAACGGATTACCTGGTCGGATGAGAGCTGGGTAGAAAGTGGTAAGGAGAGGGGCTTGTCGCAAGTTTTCGTTATCTCTCCTTCCCCCCGGTCACTCCTCGCCACTCCTCTCGCGATTGTTCCGCTGATAGCCGATAGATGGTGTCGGCTATCACAGGATTCAGCAAAAACTCTGGTTTTCAAAATTGCTAGATCCGCTCTCTTCAACTGTGTTTATAACAGTCAGTTCGACCAAATCGGGAAAAACCAATGCTGGTATGGATTTTTGAGGGGAAAATGCCTTTGGTAGAATTCATTGTTCAAAGTCGAAAATTAACGCATTTCACGTTAAAAAGCTATAACCCTCTTAGCTTTGTCATTTTTTACATTAGCCCAATCCCCAATTGAGCTTGCTGGAGGTAGGCTAAGTACACTCCAAATGAAGTCCATGAGGGGATTACAAGACCTTTTAAGTCTCGTACAGTGGACTTCACGGACTTCGAATCTAAGCATTTTAAACGTAAACTGACTAAGTTTGAGGGAGAGGGGATGGGAAGTTACGGAAAAATTCCGCTACACGATTACAAAGGCGTATCGTATATATATAGATGAAATTATCAGAGTACGTATATCCATTTTTCATTTTTCTTACATTCAAGTCAACTCATGGAACTATATATATCTACCCTGGGCAGTCTCACTTTGCGAAGTCAATGTCAATGTTTCCCACGTAAATATGGTTTTTATGTGTATGTGTCACAAATTAAAAAAAAAGACAGTTTAATTATTTAAATAATTATTTGACTTTTCGTATTGTTTTTACACTCCCTCATTGTGTTATTCACCTACTTCTTTTTAACCTGCCTTTAAACTAGTTTTTGAAAATAATAAACGAAAAACAAATGTGTAGTGTGTGATTTGCGAGCGAGCAAGACTGATTATCAATTTATCCCCTTCACAATTGAAAAAAAGGCCAGACGTTGTCTCATGATTCAGTGATCTGAATAGTCGTACGAGTACTAAATACTCGTAGTACTAAGAAATAAACGAGTCAAAATTGTAAAACAAAAGATGATATTGTTTAAACGTATCGTGAACATCAATGCTTCCGGTTAATGCGGAAAACGCCAGAAAACCTATGTTTTCTTAATCAAACTTCGACAAACTTCCCCGATGAATGCCCACAAAGCGGCTCACCCCACATAAACAGTTATGGCGGTTCAATTCACCCTATCTCGAATTAAAAAGTTGTACAACTACGATATCTTTCCCAATTAACGAACGTGTTTATTCGATCATCGCCACTAAACGCGTTAGATTCCAGTTTGAAAGAAAAAGTTGTTCGACATCTGATATCGACAGGAACCTTTTAGAGAAGTTACTGATCGCTGTAGAGCAATCCGTATCCGAATCAGCTGATCGTTTGAGCCGTACACAGAGAACAGAAAAAAACTTGGAGATTTATAAATGGGAGTATGATTAAAATTTGTGATCAATCAAGAAAACAAAGTTTCAACACCCACTTTTGTAAATAGAAATTAACGAATAGACCGACCGACAGAAAAACATTGTTCAAGATATACAACGTGACATCTTTGACGTATTCCATTGCTGCGACAGCCTCGATAAACTCAACAGCGTTTCTCTGCAAGAATAAGAATACAAATTGGCAGCAAAGATTCTATCTCCAGTTAACAAGATCAGCGCGAAAACGTCAAATACACTGTGATCCAACTAGATCCCGGAACTAGGTACTTCTGGAGGACGGAATTATAATATGTACAGAATCGGATTGTCGAGCTGGAAAATTGCTTGGGAAACTCGGTGTTCTACTGCTATGGTGAAGGGAGGAGGGGGAGGGAGATGGAATGAAATGCCGATAGGTGCCGGTCCGTGGGACGAGACCCCCGGAGTCAATTTCCTCCTGAGAGAATCCCGATCTTTAATTTAAGCTGAGAAAACGGTTCGAAAGTTCGTTACCGCCGACCGCAACCTCAATCGAAAGAATTCCTTCGCCGAGTTAAAAGTCTGGGATTCGTAGCTTGGGTAGAGAACTCGAAATGCTTCTTTGAATTTCCAGAGATTCAAATTCAAACTAGGTTGTGGACTAATGTATTAGCCAATTTTTTAAGAAAATAAAAGTATTGGAAAGACTCCAACATAAAATGAAATTTACTCCCTGGAAATCCGTTTCGTGGTATAGTTTTTATGTGCTGTTGGATCTGTTGGTGGGGGCGATTTCCACTAGATTGATGGTGGAAATGCACGCTGGCGCCCAATCATCAAGGACCGACTTTACCTACAACTGAGCACAGAGGTGAAACCTGCAAACCTGCTGGCGACAGATGACCACCCTGGTTAGTTGTTACCTGTCCGGGAGCAAAGCACCGGCTCTGCGCGCGATGGGCGGAGCTTGGATGTGACACACAGAGTTTCACAATATTTGATTCGATCCGGCTCCAAAGAACGAACCAATGAGAGCGCCCGAAATACAATGCGCGAAATTTCTGAGTGCGCTCTGGGGCGGATTCAGCAGACTGGCGCCCCTAGGCCCGAGAGTATTTGCCGCCTCCTTCCCCATTTCTTCCTCCCCCCACTCCCATCACCACCTCACTCAAAAACCTATCACCATCTCAACTCAACATCATTGCTTCAAATATTAATTTAAAAATTTAAGGTACAGTACATATTAATAGAAACCATACGAACCAACGCATGATGAAAAACCGAGGTATCCAGTGAAAAGCCACGTTTTTCTTACTTGAAAAGCTATTTTCTCCCAGAAAACTACACGGAATTTCAAATCTGGTTATATCGCTAGAAAGCCTAGATTTCGGCGCATCTTTTAGCACTACAGGCCAAAATTCACATGCCTTATTACAAGAACTCATAAGCGTTTGAAGAAAGTCGAGATCTCTACGATTTGACAATGTGCCCTTTTCAAGCAGATTTTTTACCTGTTTCGCCGGCTCAAAAAAGTTGGTTTCCCATTAGGGCGATAGGAAATTTAACGCTCTCTCCAATAATGGAATCAGATTTACAATCGCAAAATGTGGGAGATATGGCCGTTTTAATGCGGTAAGGTAGAAAAAAACGAGAAAAATCTTAAAATTGAAAAAACCGCATTTTCAACGGTGTGAGCAAAAATTGCTAAGAGGCGTTTTCGATTAGAAAGTTTCCGTTGAATCTTCTCCCGCCCTGTGACCGTCACGAAATTTAACACCCTCTATATTGAGAAGGATTCTTTGTTTCCATGCCAGAAGAAATTTAGATCAACATTAGAGGAAATTCCTGTATTCCATTCTGGCCATTTCCATTTAAATTATCATCATATAGATTTAATTGAACTGTGGCTGGGAAATCAGCGATTGAAATTAAATAGAGAACCTAGTCTACAGAACAAAGCTAAATAAACACATAAACCACGCTGGGTAGATTATACAAGGACATTTGAGAGGGCCGTAAATCACCCGCTCCACTACTGAGTTGGCGAGATAATGTTTTCCTTTCATCCTTGAAATATAGTAGAAAGGGACGGGCCCACTAATATCGAGGGCGGAGTCTCGTCCGTGCACTGTACAGTAGTCAGAAAGCGAGCATTAATCAGTTTGATGACAATTCATCTTGATCTCGGTGCCCGTTGCTCTTGGCCTCATCAAGAAGATGTTCTAAGCTCCTCGGTTCATTCTCCGTTCTATGAATGGCGATGAGTTTGGCAAACGGTAATCCGTCATAAGGTCGGGGAAAATCGAGCGATGAATCCGGCGAATGAACGTTTTTGTAAACTTGAACTCGCATTTTTCTCCGAGTTTAGAAATTCATTCGCAACCGACTTCGACCATTTCTAAGGTGTCCCTATGAAAACCAGACATCGTCCAGTTAGAATTGATCCAGGGCGGTGTGGCACAACTCAAAAATGAGAAAAAATACACTGCCAAGGAGATGGCGCAGCTTCTCGTTACACCCTTTATCATATGAGCTAAATTAAATCGAAATTTATTCACAGCCATGTGATCTATTCAGTCATGTGATCGATTACAGTTACCTAATCTGTTGCTAGAGAGTTGAACTGTTTAGTTCCAAAAATTGCTAGTAGAGTGATTTGAACCTTTAGCACAAATCAATTTTAATATTTTTGGCATCACAATTTAAACTTTTGGAGACTCAATTTCAACTTCTGGCATACCAGTTCGAGCTTTTGGCATATCAATTTATACTTTTCACAAATCCCAACTAACCCAACATTCCACCCCATATAATGATCAATAAATGTTTTTTCTCATGTAGTAGAGTGTTAGTTAAAAGGAACAATTTTCCATTTTAAGAAAATAGTAGTATCGCCAATAAGTTCTATGATATAAATGTTGAATGGCAAACTGAAAAATATTAATAGATCACTCAGCTCAGGGTTGTTCTCACGTTGTAATTATTTTCCGTGTCCCACAGAAACAACATTTCAAGTTAAAGCACCATAAGCAATTACGGAAGACAATCGCATAACAACTCGATCAGCTGATCAGGGTAGTTTTTCATCTGTCCCATTCTGGACCACCCATCAGGCAACTTGATGTCTGCAAACTTGACATTCGGTATCAGAAACCAATGGACTTAGCTCATAGTTACCTTCAAAGCACGCCTGTTAGTCAATTGCTAAGGGTTCCAACGTTTTTTCATTAATAACAGGCCATTCTAAACAGTAAGGACTTACAAAATGAAAAAACAGATAGATCAGGTCGTTTCAAATTTCACATCCAAAGACAGAGTAATCAACATTTTATTGCCGTGTTAAATGGTAGCGTAAACTATGCGTAAATTAGTTCCAACAGTACGGAATTATGACATACTTTTACATTCATTTATTGAAGAACGATAAAATACGTGAGTTAAAAGTTATACGTATTTCACAATTTCAAGTTAGCGCATGCGCAGAGCGTACCGCTGATTATATTGAGATGAAATTCGTAGAGCATCAAGAGATCTTATCCGCATAATCCCTCAAAATTTGAGCTGAATACATTGAAAAGTGTGGAAGATATGACCGACAGATCGACAGACACGGAACCAAATTTGTTCAGTAGGCTATGAAACGCAAAATTCGAGTGTAAATTTTGAATTCGGACAACAAAAATTTTTTGGCTCCCGAAAGTGGATACAAGGCTTCCGTTGCTTCGAAGACTCGGAAGCAATAACTGAATACAAATCCGTTTCAAATCATTCCAATACTGAATGGCCCCCACAACATCTATTTATTTATTTATAATCATACGGGCAAGCCCAATTTACATTCAGTACGTAATTTACAATATGAATAACGTCCATAACTATATATACAAATTGATACGTCGGGGTGGGGTGAAATACAATTAAATGAAAGTTATGGGGGAAGAGGAAATGAGGGACTTCACGGTTGATAAGGGGGTAGAAAAAAAAAAACAACGTGGTGGTTTCACTTGCAAAGCACGCTAGGTCACTCACTCTCTCGAGAGACCTATGTGAGTTCCCTGCTCCAAATCCGAGCAGATGGATGAAGATCAAACAGATAAACCGCTCTGAAGACCTTCATTCCAAAAACCCCACAGGCTTCAGATATAAAAGGACGTTTCCCAAATTTACCCAAAACCATTGTTTCGTGATGGATATTGTTAGTTGGCCCTTCCCGATTCTAGAATCCGCCTTCAAGCGTCTGGATCATCCTCCAGCTCAATGGAAGGGGCAACTATTCCATTCCATCAGCTCACAGTTTTCACGAATGCCTAAACGTTCAAAAATTATCTGCACGATCAATTCGAGGCTCAGAAGTGGCCATTGCACGACTAGAATTTATCTTTTTCGTATTGGGAAATTAAATTCAGGGAGCTGCGACCTCTGCTTAGAAAACTTAATATTCTCCCTCCACGTCTGGTTCATATATCAAAAGTGCTCCAATATTATTTCAGTCCCCAGCTTACATTTACCCCTTGGTTACAAGGTGTAACTCGTCTGCATTCTGGCATCATGGTACCAATCCTTTTCCTTAAATGTGATTCATATTTAGTAGTAGTGTTCGTATTTAGGCTCTAGACTTTTATGAACTACCTCCTCATATCAAAACTGTCGACAAATTCAATAAATTTAAAACTAGTGTTAATGAATATTTGATGCAGTAATTTTTTGCTGGTTTGTGTGATCATTTTCATCATTAAACCTCCTTCATTAATGAATGTATAATATATCTTATATTGCGTATAATATTATTTATCTTTTTCGGTAGGAAACATGTATTTTCGATTTCGTTTCATTCCCTAGCAATGATTTAACGTAGCATATTCATTTGTTACGCAACTCCTGATCTCCGGGCAATTTCTTTAAATTATGAAGATCAGTGATTGAAAAAGATTGTTGTATTTTTATCCAAGTATAGAATTACTTTACTTTTTCGTAACATACAAATTATTCCTTCTGTTGATCAACGAAAAAATAAAAAATAAAAATGAATAAATAAAGTTGGTTTTTACCGGTAACCACCACGCTCTACCAGAAAACGGCTATACAAAGCGCCCCTTCCGATGTATCCTCAGCCTATGAAGTTCATTATCGCTTTTAAAAGAACCAAAACAGTTGGAATTTTTGAGGAGTTAACATTAGGATAATCAAAGCAGTTGCTCCTTTGGAAATTGAAGGATGAAGCCACTCTTCGTTAGAGGCGAACTTCCCGATTGTCTTGAAAAACCCTTGATCACTTCTATTCCCAAGAAGAGAAACTTCAATGGAAGGGGTAATTCTGGTTTCGTAAAAACCTTTGAATATCTGGATCACGTCAAATCTGAAAGTCTTTGATCTTTACTAATGTCAGGAGTTCGGATTTTAACAGGGAATGAGGGAGTTGGAGCAGTAATATATTTGATTTCAAAGGAACAAATGATCATAATTTTGCTGCTCGAGATGTTCGTGGACGAAATTGATAGCGTTATATTTTTTACCAATGGTAATTGAAGCTCATACCTTTGTAATAGTGACATTATTCGAACACTTGCTCAGTTTTTAGTAGATTCTAATGAAATTTGGTGATACGGGCAGATTGTTTAAAAGAGAATGGGGATTGTTTCAAGGTGAAATAGATTATAAACGTTTGGCATATATATTGACTGATTGTTTTCGCTGTACCGGTGCACCTGCTAGTTTAATTGAGCATGTTGTCAATCTGTACCGTGAAGGCATGACAGTTTTTGAGGCACGAGCTGAGATGTCACGAGATGTTGTCTTTCTCTGTCATCATTCCCATCAAACTAGCTCGTGGATACAGCTTTGGGTACGATGCCAGCTGGAGTAGGTTTTGATCTTACCCCTGGTATTCAGTTAGATGCAATGGCTTTTTCCGTTGATTTCACCCTACTTGCTAACACCCATAACAACCGTTGATATCACCCTACTTGCTGACACCCATAACACCTAATGATCGCCCTTAAAGCATTTCCTGAGCAGCTAGCCAGTGTGGTTCGATGGTCAATCCAGCTAGGTTTGGGTCAGTCGCCTAAGTATACTAATAATATACCTAAGACGCCAGTATAAGGTGAAACTGGTGAATGAGGAGTCTTTTGTTTTAGATCAAACTTCACTTTCACTTCACTTTTCATCGCATGCGGCAACCTGTTACATACGACTACCACCTGTGCGGCACCCAGCTTCTAAGAGTCAGTGAAATGCATGACCTGGGGGTGTCCCTTGACTCCAAGCTTTTGTTTTCTAGTCACATCGATAATGTCGCCAAAAAAGCTTTACAACGCCTCGGATTCATAAAACGGAGCTTATCATTTTACGATAACTCCCTTGAAAATCGATCCTGCGGTTTACCCGTATATACGGAATTTAAAACAAAATGAACTCCCCTCGAAAACGGAGGGGCCATACCATTAAATAGAAACGTAAAAAATTAAAGAAAAATGGAGAGGACGCCAGGATTACGCGACTCCGGCCCTAGAGATTTGGTAAGTTAAAGAATACAGTGGAGGGAGACAGGGATGAAGGGAAGCGCCCCTATGAAGTGGCCACCAGATGAGATAAAAGCCCAGCCGAATGCCGACACCACGAAGCATTGCTGCCGGTATGACCAATTCGATAAGACCCGCGGCACTTTTCGCACACCACACTCCGGTCCATGACACATGGGTCATTCTCAAATTATCTGGCTTCTTGTCCCCTCCATATTTCATAAATATGTTTGAAAAATGTTCAACAATCAAGCCTCTACAAGGTGATAAAAGAATGCTGTGAACCTGTTTAGTGAAAATTGGAAACAAAATAATTGGAGAAATGACATTATTCATGAATGAAAGATGAAAACCAGCCACTTTTGAAAAGACCGTTACCGTCCGCCACTCTATTTACTGATGTTCGTGAAAATAATTTGTGCAACAAGCAAATCAAAATGAAATTGATCTCTACAGAATTATTCCACATACCCCGAAATTCCAGAAACTATTTGTTATTGTAATCCATAGAGCAATCAATTATTTATTTTAAAATATTTTGTGTTCGTCCCCACCTATCGACAAGAGTGTTAACGAAACTTCAAAATGCCTCTATCTAGTGTAATCTGAGAGGTTGCTCCGTCTAATTGGCATCTTATTCCAAATAGATGATAAGGGCTTATTGTCCATAACATTTGAATAAATATTCTCCATCCTACCTAATCCTAGTATCGTAAAAAAAGACTGAGTATCTTGCTAAAATGTCAAATTACTACATGCTAAAGAGTGTTTAACATGCGTCAAAGTGTTACACTGACTATAGATTTGGCCGTGTAAAAGTTCACACATACGCCATTATTATGATACTATCTCGATTTGTAGCTGAATATCTCCTCTCCAAGTGCCAATCAAATATATTGTTTTCTGAATTTATTCACATAGTTGAAATGAGAAACTAAAAGTTTGAGATCGTTCATGTCGGTAACACTCTTTTGTCCAGGCATGAAAAAAATTCTATGCAGAGATAAAATTTGCTTAATATGATTTACCATGTATTAGTAGGCGCAGGGCACTTTGCAAAACAACAAAATTATTAAGCTCGCGGTATCTGAGTTGAACACAATCATAATGTAAATATTGGTTACACTCTTGTTTTTCATGCCCATGTTATGCCACAAAATGATGAAAAAGACAATTAAATATCAGTCCTATTAGTGTAAAAGGATTGTTTCTGTATCGGAATAACGTAAATCCAAATAAGTTATATCAAATTTTATTTAGGAAAATTTGTAGCCTGATTGAAGGGGAAACGCTAAATAATTTTCGAATGACTCACTCACACGAATACTTATAGATAAACAGATGGAAACAAACTTGGAGTTTTACTGGAGGTCCAAGAAGCTTACAATTTTCTACAACGTTCAAGACAAAATTAATTAAGCGTTCGTTTTCTTGGAAACGATTGTTTTATGAATGATGGCAATGAGCAGAAAAAACGAGCTCAATTGGGAGTGATTTATGAAACCGAGTACAGCCAAGAGCTAATTGCTTCACATTTTTCCCGGAGACCCGGCTCAAAAACGGCGTGATTGTAGGCAGCGGAGGTTGGCGAGAAGGTTGAAGGGGAAGCCGCGGTAAAACCTCTGCTCTCGTGCAGGCCGCTGACAAATTAATAGTCGTGGGCAGAAAACGGACTCCTCTGGAGGGTCCATTTATCATTCATATTTCGAGCGACAAGTTCTCCAAGAGATCGTGCACAAGAAACAATGCAGGGATCCCTCGTTCCTCTTGAATGAAGGGAGAACAAAAAATTCTGTTGTAAGGATTTACAATGCAAGCTGTTCAGATGTGTTGTCTACAAGCTAGGGATGGTACATCGACAACGATATTATCGAAATATCGATGTTTTGCTTCGATATTACGGTGTTTTTTCCATCGATGCCACTCATTCGATAATATCGATGATTTGGCTTCGATGACATCGGTTTCGTTTACTCTTCACTCACAGAAAAAATGCCATCTAGTTTGCTTGCTACCTAACGTGAAAAAAAAAAAATATATTAAATATTCTTCCAACTGCTGCAGTATTAGCAGAATTTCGAAGAAAAAGAAACTATTGTTCTCGGTCTATAATATTTATCAAAAAATGTTGGCATCAAAACCCACTGTCAAAAGACTCCATAAACACATTCCAACCGATAGCTCTCGATAGAATTGAGGTTGAAAGCTTAAATTTGTACAAAAAGTCTATCTAGGTTTTCAAAAGGCGAAGTTTGAAAACGGGCACAATCGCCTTATTCTAAGGGGAGATTTGGGGCATTTTAAATGGGGGAAATTACCGGAAAAATCCCCAAGCAGGTGACCCTCTTTTGAAAGGTTTTTTTCTGAACAGGATGGTGAAATTGGATTGTAGATATCTCAATCCGTTCGAACTAGAGCAGTTTGGAAATGATAAAACGAGATAAATAGGAAACAAGTGGGTGTGGCACATAGCTTCCTCGTATCCATAACATGACTGTATAGATCATTGAAAATTATTATTGACTAAAGAACTTCGTTCAATTAGGTGAAGTAAATATTGAATTAGGGTAAATTTATTGTTATGCAGCAGCATAACTTGAGAAAATAAAGGTAGGCATGTTCAACTATCAAATATACCTAATAAGTCCGAACAATCCCTGAAAATGTCATCGAAATCGGTCAAGAACTCCCGAAGTTATGCTTGTGGCAAGGATTTCACGTTTGCCCATGCGCAGAGGCTACTATTGATCCGCGGGTCATGAAACTTATAGGGGACCATCTACACATCAAACCGAACAATCCCTGAAAATTTCATCGAAATCAGTCAAGAACTCCCGGAGTTATGCGCGTAACAAGGATTTCACGTTTGCGCATGCGCAGAGGCTGCTATTGATCCGGGGGTCATGCAACCTATAGGGGACCATCTACACATCAAACCGAACAATCTCTGGAAATTTCATCGAAATTGGTCAACAACTCCCAGAGTTATGCGCGTAACAAGAATTTCACGTTTGCGCATGCGCAGAGACTACTATTAATCCGGGGGTCATGAAACTCATAGGGGACCATCTACATATCAATCCGAACGATCCCTGAAAATGTTATCGAAATTGATCAAGAACTCCCGGAGTTATGCGCGTAACAAGGATTTCACGTTTGCGCATGCGCAGAGGCTACTATTGATCCGGGGGTCATGAAACCTATAGGGGACCATCTACACCCCAACCCGCACAATCCCTGAAAATTTCATCAAAATCGGACTATAACTTCGTGTAGTTTTGCCCGTAACAAGGATTTGCTGACAGACAGACAGACACACAGACAGACACACAGACAGACGCACAGACAGACACACAGACAGACACACAGACAGACACACAGACAGACACGGAACCAAAATTGTTCTGAAAAGTCTAAAACGCAAAATGCGAGTGGAATTTTTGATTTTGGAGACAAAAAAAATTGTCACATTCCGAAAGTGAAAACAATGCTTCCGCTACTTTAGTAGACTCGGAAGCAAAATTAGTAAACAAATTATGGGATTCTTCAGCTTACAAAAACTTTCAAATTGAAATGAGGTAGCACACAATTTTCAGAATACTAGCAAGAAGCGAACTTTAGTAGACTGTAATAAGGATACTGTTAACTGATAAAGGCATATATCGAAAAAATCGATAATATCGATGTTTTCACCCGATATTGGTGGGCATATCGATGCCGCTCTCAAACATCGACATCGATATCAATATCTCTGTTTTTTCTCGATGTCCCATCCTTACTACAAGCTAGTCGGAGCTATGAGCCTACCCACTTAATGGTTAGGACACCCTTGGAAGAGCTACGCACCCAAATGTCTGCATAGTGATGATTTTACAGCACTTTTTCATTCAATAGAACGTGGTACCCGGTAGGATGGGAAACAATTTAAGTTCATTTTTTTCAATAATCGACCTTTCCTATTAAATCTCCTCAAAATGACTTGTTCTACGTTTCAAAACTTATAAAATCCGAAAATAAAATTAAAACCTGTCCTCCGCACACTCCACCGTTTAGAGCTTTTCTCCGAAATTACTGCTCGAAAGTTGATGAAACTGGTCGAAATCACATTTGGAGCTTAATAGAGACTAAATTCTGGGCATCGATCCTTTCACTTAATCAAATGAGCCCAAAGATAAAAGACGGATGTCCTAAGACGGAAACCGGAAAACCGAATGACTTTCATGAAATCATGAAGGCTTCATCATTTAGCGGAAGACTTTTCTCCTTCGGCAGCCGTCCCAAACTAGGGACAAGTGGATCTAATTATATCATTATAGTATTGAAAATTCACGGGCTCGTCGCTTTACGGGAGTTGTTTCTGGTGTGGTGAGTCTTTTAAAAAAACAAAAGGAAGAGACCTAAACATTTTTATTTGGATAATAATAGAAAGCATTATAAAGATGGTTTTGAAATATTAATAATCGCACCATTATGATAATTTTCCAATCGTTTTGAGGACTAGGTTAGGTGTATCCAAATGCATTTGAACACTGATCCAGGATCCGATCCCGGACATTTTGGGTGGGCACAGGCCTGAGTGTATCTGACATTTGGTGGAGGGAGGGTAATGTAAGCTCTGGCTGTGCCATCAGAAGGCATTTCTGTTCCTCCTCACCATTGTATTTTTGAGAGTCCAGCTCCAGGATCTGGGCGTCAGCTCAGCAATTCATCACGACTCTGACCGTATGGATGCTCCTCCTCTTAGGATCCTAGTGATCATCCATTAAAGTATCTTGAGAGGAATGCCTGCCCGAGTCAGCTCAGTAATTGACTTGTACCGTACACCTCAGCCAGGTAATGGTTCCACCAATTACTTGAATCTGCCCAGGTTGCATATCTGCCAGATGTGCTGCTGCTTGGAGTAGAACATCAATTTGGTACTTCCTAATTTTGACAGAGTTCAAACGGCGGGAAAAGCTGTGTTTCACGTCCAAGCTCCGCCCATCGTACGCAGACCCGGATCGTTGCTCCCGGATAGTGAATACCCTCAAGAAAGTTTCTTGAAGAAACCCACGACTCCGCCATTCTCTCAAACATCCTGAGGCTCAGTTAGGCGCGTGAACTTGAAACTCTTTTGCTTTTCAATGAGGATTCAAGAGGAAAAGCTTTTAATATTGTTATTATCAGGTATCTTTTTCATTTTAGCCAGGGAGTGCGGATGAGCCTATGCTCCAGTCAGCAGCCGCCTCCGTCCTGTTTTTTTTTTTTTTTATAAAAAAGGTTTTCAAAATTTCTGGAATTTGTTTATATGGATTTTATTCATGCTCCCTAAGGGAAAAAGCGCAATGGCAGCTCATGAATTTCGAATTTGAAATTCGCGTCCATGACAATGTGA